>OW386540.1:17536249-18136249 GCA_936435175.1 Glyphotaelius pellucidus | reverse complement strand
TAAATTCAATTTTTTAAATTCAATTTTTTTAAATTCTAATTTAATTAAATTCTAATTTTAATTTTTCATATATTACAAATATTCATTTAGTATATTATATAAGAAAACTCAAATATTATAAGAATAATCAATCAAATTTGGTACTTAACGTAGGTACCTATTTAAAATATCTATAATTCTTGATTCCATTCAAAATTATTATGTAAGTACTTCAAATTAATTCGTCAATTTAAAGAGCTTTGAAAAATGAATTCTGATTTGACAATCATAGTTTTGCAAAACGTCGTTCTCAAATTTTTGACAGATTCGCTATATTTTTTTTGATGATTAAAAAACTTTTCTGATGTATTGTCATGGGGTTGAAATAATCCAAAAACCTTCGCGGGGGTTTTAAGAAGATGTTTTGAAAGTTTCAAACATTTCCTATGCTTAATATAGCGATACACTAATCACTAATCCCCAAACACGTTTTGATTTTTATACATATATATGAAAATTGTTAATGTTATTATGATTTCTATGTAAACTTTTTATGTTAAACTGCGCCTGCTATCAACAAATGAGCTTCTAGTGAGACAGGCACGGTACATCACCAATGTAATTTAATTAATAAGATGAATGAATAAAAAACATACGAATTGACATAATTTATTAATACAATAAAACATAATTTATTAATACTACCATTAATTATTTCTTTATTTCCAGCACCAGCACCGGCACCAGCACCAGCACCAGCACCAGCACCCTGATCTTCCTGAGCACTGTGAGGAGGCCGGCAATGACGAGTCATTTTTTCACCTCTCTTTTTTTATTTATTCCACAATTTTATTTACAAAAGTACCAACGATGAAAGGTAATAATTTCTCTAAGTTTAATGTTTATACGCAATAAATGTTACTATTTTTACTCGATATTTTCAATGGAAATGTGATTAGATTGTATATATTACAAACAAATTTTATTATAAAATAAAAACGCATTTTATTACAATATTTCGCCATATTTTATTCTCCTTTAAGGAGGAGATTAAATTCTATTTAAATTTAACAATAATATCATCAGTGTCAGGACAGCAATTTATGTGAATACTCGCTTGAACATATATAGCAATATAGCAAACGCAGACGGTAATACGTCATATAGAACGCACTTCACAAATGAAGTACCTCGGCCTCACCATTGACCCATACCTCAAATGGAATCTTCATACTCAGATCATTGCAAATAAAATAAGAAAAACAATACACTTCTTCAGATCCATAAGAAACTTTCTTAACTTGAAACTTCTAAAAACAATTTATTTTGCAATCACCCAATCTATCATTGAGTATGGGATCATTGCATGGGGAGGGGGTACTTCATCAGCTCTAGATCCTGTCAAAAGGCGCAAAAAAAATTATGAAAATTATTCTCAAACTTCCTCTAACTGCAAACAGTGACTTAATATTCAACATAACGAGAGTATTCGATGTTCGACAGATCAATGTAAAAACTATCCTCATGCATCTCTTTAAAAACAAATACGTGCTTTACGAGAAAAAAATAAACTCAAGATTTACACGAAATTCGAACAAAGACGTATTGCAAGTTCCAGCACTCTCTTCCACCTTTGGTCAACGTAGCTTTAGGTACTTTGCCACAAAAATATTCAATATGCTGCCAGAAACTATCAAACTGAGTCAAACACAGAAAGAATTTGAAACAAATATTAAAATTTGGATATGTTCTAATGATCGAGCCTTTACTGGAGCCCTCACCCAAACGCCCTGTTATTGACAGTTATTTAGTAATCACCTAGCTGTGTGATATTGTGTATATGCAAGCCATAATATAAACTAAATTAAAGTATTGCTGTACAGGAACCTATTTTA
Organism: Glyphotaelius pellucidus; assembly: GCA_936435175.1. NCBI lineage: Eukaryota > Metazoa > Arthropoda > Insecta > Trichoptera > Limnephilidae > Glyphotaelius > Glyphotaelius pellucidus. Next base: position 18,134,375 of record OW386540.1, on the reverse strand, counting down.
TTCATAAACCGTAAACCGTAAACAAAATTGCGAGTAATAATGTACTAAAAATTCTGCCTCAATACAGGTTCGCCTAGTGAGGCAGGCGATGCACAAATTAAAATATAATATATTGTCCTACGTCTATATATCGTTCTTACATACATATTTTTTTCTCCTATCAGACACTTCTTTAATGTCATCAATTGTTGTAACTTTATTCTTATAACAAAGTTATTGGTATTATCCTGTAGATATTAACTTACTAATGAATTATTACTTTATGTTGTTAACTTCACAATTGAATGTTATTGTCATTAAAATATGTTATTATTAATACAGTGTAAAAGGAAAGGGAGAAAATAAAAAAAAGGAAAAAAGGGAAAATATTCTCAAAATGTCACCAATATAAGACTACGTACTAATATAAAATTATATGATATATTTATGATATGTTTTTGGATGAAATAAATAAATTTAAAAAAAAAAGTTTTAATACACGGAATATGGATATAAGAAGGCTATTACAATACATCTCCATAAATATTTGTGTAATTTTTTTCATTACTTATACTTATCATTTGTATGATCAAATCATTTTCTCCTTTCTATAATAAATATAACACATGTTCACTTTAACACATATTATGTGAAAAGCTTATTTGGGCGTGTGAAAATAAATAAAAACAACGCAAAATAAATTGTCAAAAATTTTTCACGATTGTGAAGAAAAACAAGATTCTTAAAAAACGGTGTACAATAAAAATGTAAAAGTCCACTGGGCGTAAAACCAAATGACAAAATTCGATAGGGGAAATTTGAAATGTTGTAAAGGACCATAAATCCAAAAAGGAGTTTAATACGTATATCGTTTTTTTTATTTCGATTTGCGTGGTCGAAACATTTCTAGAAAAATAAGTGCGTCTTTTACGAAGTGCACTACGATTTTATTTCTGAAAAATTAAAAATAAATTAAATTCTTTTAGTAAAGAAATTTACAAAATTTTATTTCATGGAAAAAATTCATAATTATAGGCTTACAAAAATAGGAGACATAATTTTTGAAAAAATAAAAACAACTTTCGTTTTGCTCTCCTAAACAATTTACATTTTATCCCTTACAGCATTTCAAATTTCTGTAAATATGTAGGTACTGTCCCGTGATGCTTCATGTGTCTGTAAAAAATAATAAACACAAATTCAAAGTAAAAAAAAATACCAACAATTATTTCACCACATTACTGTAGTAGCCGTAGACATTGTGTATTGTGGAGTAACATTCTATTCTTTATATTAAACAAATGACACTGAAACAAAAAAGAGCTGTGAGAATTAAACTGAAGAAAAATAGACTGCGCAAGTCACGGAAGTGTTGAAGGAGTTAAATATGTTGTCATACAAATTATTAACTGCCACACTATATTTTTAATCTTAAATGTAATCAATGGCCTCTAAAATGTAACCAACTCCTCGACAACAACCTCTAGTAAGTCGTGGATGTACGGAGGAATGAAATATTTGGCGAAATACCAGAAGAAATTCAGTTTTAAGAAAATGCATTTAAACAAATTTATCCTTAAATTACGAAGAATTTGATTAGTTAGTATATGTACAAAGTTTTTAAAAATTAATTTACACGGTTCTATAGGACGTAATTGACTTACTAACCAGTGATTCCTGACATTATTTGGAATAAAAATATTAAATGAAATTTTGGTCTCCGGTGACTTTTTTGCTGTTTTTTTTTTTAAATTTTTTTCTTCAAAACCAAAACAAAATCAAAACCAAACAATTTTTTTTCCACTTGTCATCACTGGTCACTCAGCCGAGTAACCGCCCAATCCCTTATCCCGACCCTAACTGACCAACATAGTTGATTTTTTGTGATTTAAATAAAAAAAAAAACAATATCAAAAAGTCACCGGAGACCTATATTTAATTTCCATTTTTTACCTCAAATAATGTCAGGAATCACTGGTTAAAGTAAGTCAAGAACTTCCTTTAACATTCTGTATGTATAAGGTTTGTAATTAGTACATAGTAAAGATAATAACCGTGAATCCATTTTACAAAACAAAATATAAATAACGGTTAAGATAAACAAAATCATCTCTTACTGGAGCATCTACAAACAAACTGGCAAATGGAAAACTTGTTGACATCAATCATTCGTTATTGTCAATTTAGGTTGAAGAAAACAAATCCATGTTTCTACTCGGTGAAAAATGGTCTTCTTACAACCGCAAATATTCAACATAGCATTCCGAACATACTTGAGCAAGACATGGGTACAAAATCGGAAAAAATACTTTTATGCTCGTAATGTGAATCAATTTATTATATTATTATTTGAATATATTCTTAGTGGCGATAGCAATAGGAATGAGCTGGTGGAACTATGCTTTGAAAACGTTTGAAAAATGTTGTGAAGGAAGTGGAGGAAAGGGTGGAGAAGAAGGAGAGAAAGGGTGTTAAGAACCTAACAATTCATATCTCATCGGCTATGTCATCCAGCTAACAATTCATATCTCATCAGCTATGTCATCCAGCTAACTATTTATATCTCATCATCCAGCTAACTATTCATTTTTTCTCATCAATAATCAGTTATTGTTGAGAATAAGTTCTGCGGCTTTAAAAGGGTGTTCGGAACCTAACTATGCTTTCATATATATATTTTGAAAATTAAATTTACACATTTTAACATGTACATTTACAGTAATCAATGATTAATATAAATATTTTACAATCAATATCTCATCAGCAATGTCATCCAGCCGATTTACAGGGGTGTTGATAGAGATAAACGCATGCTCAACATTTGTACAAGGTTAACAATTGTTACATGAGAATGGATCATTTCTACGACTCGTTCTTGAATTCAACAGCTTGGCTGCTTTTGGAACATAAGTCTCTTCAAGACCCGAGTTTACTCCTTCTTATCCACAAAAATACCCCCCACAAAGCATTCCCAAAGATGACATAGGCTCCGAGGGAAATTACATTGTGTGAAATTACATTGTGTGAAATTACATTACAAATTACATTACACGATGTTAAGAACCTAACTATGCATAAGTACCTCATCAGCTATTTATATCGCATCAGCTATGTCATCCTTAATGCCGCTTTTTTAATAACCTAACTATTTATATGTCGTCATCTATGTCATCCAGCTGCTTAACAAGGGTGTTAATAACCTAACTATTCATATCTCATCAGCTATTTCATCCATCCAAAGGGTGTTAAGAACCTAACTATTCATATCTCGTCAACTATGTCATCCTTTACAAGGGTGAGTTAATAACGTAACTATTCATATCTCATCAACTTTGTCATACAGCCACTTTACAGGGGTATTTAGAACCAAACTATTAATATTTCATCAGCTTGTCATGCAGCTGCTTTACAAGGGTGTTAAGAACCTACCAAAGTAATAACTATATTATTACGTTACGTTGAATTTCAAGTGATTCGAAACCAATGAGAACCCATCAAGCATCGTTCTTAAAAACAAAAAATAAAACGGAATGTCAGTGATATTCATTTACCAAAAAGTATGCAAATGAATTAACTATAGGTTTTCAAATGCCACGCTTACTTTAATGTTTTCATATGCCTGAAAATAATTTTGTAAAAACAAAATGCATAACATTGTTTTTAACTGGAAACCCATTTTTACGGATCTGACAACCGATGTGTTACTATTTTAAAAAAAATCTCATCATTGACTATCAACTAGAAACCGACCGTACCTTCATCAGCCAGTAAAAAGCATAAATAATAATAAGTAATATGTATGAACCCATGAATGAAACTTCTCATCAGGTTTTTGTAACGGTGGCCATATATGGGAACAGAAGCAGCACATCTGTCACAATCCGTCCTGCTTATCAATGGCGATCAAGAAATTTAATAACAAGTAAACTTGTCCAGAGAGGGACACATTGTTTTGAAAACCGGTAAATTTAAACTCAGTTTTACAACTTTCACCAGAATACGAGTTAAATTATTGAGAATTGTCAAAAGTTTCAAGTCAATATTCCACTTTTTGTAAGCAAGTAGTTACTTTCCTGTTTCATTTTTATTTTTAAGATTTTTTTTCATTAGCTCCATACGGAAGGCATTGAGGAAAACAATTCCCTGGGGGGACTATGTCATCTTTGCGAATGCTGTGTGGTGGGTCTTTTTAGAAAATGAAGGAGGAAGTTCTGGGAAGGAAAAAGATAGGTAAGAAGGGTAGGTAGGAATCTGGGTGTCTGTGTGTACAGGAGTAACGGACGTGCGAATCCAACTCTCCCAATGCGGCGCAAGGCGATGTTCCGAGAGAGTCCCGCTGGAGAAATCAAAAGGTCTCCCTCAATCAGTCTCTCCCAATCCGGCCTGCCACGCAGTTAGTGGGCAGACGCATCCGCCGTCAATACCCGGACAAATCTCACTCCATGAACTCGGGCACCCCTGCTAAGTCACCAAACGTAGCGAACCACTTGGGGTGACCTGTGGCAGAGATATTGCTAGTCCAATAAATGGATCCCCTAGTGGCGGTACCCATACCCGCCTCTCGAATTGAGTAATACTCATATAAGTAATATTTGAAAAAAATGACTTCGTGGGATATTAAATCTGCCCTATTGATGGACACTGTAAGTCTTTCCAAGACATTGGTTAAAGAAGGACGAAGCGCAACACGGCTTAAGACCCCAAAAAGGATCACGATAATGCTTTTGGCCGTGAAAATTTTAAAGTTTTAGCTGATTTTTTGACGGGTACACTCTAAAGCATCGTACACCATGATGAAAATGAGTTTTCGAGTTGAAAATAGTTTAGTTGACTATTGAAGTGAAATTGCACACGGCTATGCAAAGACACCAGGCCAGACCCCTACAGTTCAATGTCAAACTCGTCCGAGGCTCTTTAGAGATTAAGAAAATTGATTTCTTTTTCATGTTATGGCTAGATTATAATTTCGTATTAAATTCTATATTTTGTTCCCAAAATAAATCCGAAGCTCTTTCAGGAATCTATAAATTATTACAAGTTGTGAAAAAAAGATTTAGTTTAGAAAAAAACAATGATTAAAGAAATACCTAAGGACGGGTGGTTTCAAAAAATTTGATGGATTCATCAAATATTTGAAGTTGATTTTCACGTTCTGTGTAAGTTCTATTCAAGTTCTGTGATTATTTCAGTTTTGTGAAGCAACTGTCTATAACGATGTAATAACAGAACTTGAATAGAACTTACACAGAACGTGAAAATCAACTTCAAATATTTGATGAATCCATCAAATTTTTTGAAACAACCCATCCTAAGAAAAGAACTGGGCACACCGATTCAAATACTACTTCACCCACACCACATAGGTAGCCCAATTGGAAATATCTTCGTGAGAGATTTAATTAATTTTCAACTCCCTTCGTTCTTGTTACTTATTCAAGCTGGGATGAATCAGGGCCTAAGTGTTTGCTACTTTCTATTTTCAATTTGGGAGGCGGGTATGGGTACCGCCGCCCCGGCAACCATCTATTGGATGACCAACACGTCTGCCATAGGTCACCCCGGTTCGCTACGTTTGGTGACTTAGCAGGGGTGTCCGGATTCATGGAGTGAGGTTTGTCCGGGTATTGGCGGCGGATGCATCTGCCCACCAGCTGCACGGCAGACCGGATCGGAAGAGAATGGTTGAGGGTGCCTTTGACTTCTCCAGCCGTATTCTCTCTCTCTCGGGACATCGCCTTGCGCCGCGGTGGGAGGGATGGATTTATACGTCCGTCACTACTGGACACTATGACCTTCAGATTCCTACCCTAATACCCTTTTCCTTCCCAGACCCTCCTCTCCTTCCTTTCTTAAAATACCCTAAACACAGCACTCCCAAAGATGACACAGGCCCTGAGGAGAATTATTTTCCTCAGGGCCTCCAGTGTAAAAAAAGTACTTTTTTATATCCTCGTAGGTAATTAAGTAGGTACATATAAAAATAAATTAAATATATTTAATTTTTTTTAAAGAAAAACTCTGTTTTTATAACTTTTGAAGGGGTTTTCCGTCAAAGTAATATATTATACACATTTTTATTTTTTATTTGACTTTTCCAAATGCAAAATAATATTTTCACAGATAAATTGCTTAATACCTAACCAATTCAAAATGTTGAATGGGTATGTTGAATTTGCATATGTAATTATTACATTCGAATGCTCTTATTTCTCCACATCCAAATTAAGTGACAGCACTGTCTTGCACGAACCCCTTGAAAAAAAACAGAAACATTATAGTGTGGTTTGTTGTTTTCCTGTAAGTTTGGCTTTCAAAAACGGCCACCAAACTCAATGTCCCATGGGCCTGTTCATGGCTTAACCTCTTATGTGCCAACATATCATTAAAGATATTTTCAAAAACTCATTTCTCCGAATATAACTACCTACTCTGGGGGAAACTGTTTCTGGTGGATTATACTCTCTTTTTCACTATAATTATTATGCACTCTTTTTGAACACGTCATCTGATAAGACGGTACAATTTACAAAAATATAATTTTTATAAAAACAAGTAAGTTATTGCAAAAATATAATCAACTGGCGCACGGCGAAAATTTAGTCAACAGGTAGAGTTTAGATTGGTACGTATGTAAATATACGTAGGTCCTACTCGAAAATTACTTTAGAGATTAGAATTAGACACATGCTAATCAAGATTGTGTGAGAATCCTATAAAATTACGTATACTATGTAGGAGTAAATAATACCATTGTAAATGATAGTACACTCCACTTAAATACCTAAGAAATGGGAAATTCCTCTAGATCTGAATCGGCTTGACTTTGGCCGTAAGTCACGTTTTGCCCATCAGCCGCTAGATGGCGCTAGCGTCTACGTGAGCACGGCCCGATTGCGCGCCAAACTCGCTTTTACGGGTAGGTACCATTATTATTTGACGCCCCGTGTTTTGGTCTCGCCGACTCGCCGTCAGTTTGTCGAAACAGATCGACCGGCTGGCACTGTGCGTCGCGGCCCGCCGGAAATTTTTGACGTTTCACGTGTTTGTTTTGAAAAAAATTACGCGCCATTACGAATTCGAATACATTTGACAGTTCTACGGATAAAAAAATGTGCAAAACTTATACATTATACACACAATAAGATCTGTTTATGTTGTAAGTGTTAGAAAGTTCAGAAATTGTTTTAAAAAAAAAACATGAAAATGTGTGTGCAGTGAATTATTTTTTTGTGATTATTTTGTTTTATTCAGTATTTAATAGTTTTCCTTGAGCTGATCAGCATGGTTATTGCTACTAGAAGAGAACTTTGCTACTAAGTCACGCTTGGATGATATCGTGAAGCATATTTCGCAACAGGTATGTTGGCAGTTCATTTATGCTAGTAATATTTATAAATAAACGTTTGTAAATATCAAAAGATGCTTCGTTATATTATATGCTTGAACGGCCTTGTAAAATTATGCATCCATAAATTATAATAGATAATGAACTAGTATCTACTAACAACAACACAACCTAGTAATACATTGGTTTATTACTTTTATTTTGGTTCGAAGATGTATCTATCTATCTTATAAATTGTTTGGTAAATATTTCAATAACTGCCGCACTTTTATTAGGCACAGATTTTGGAAACTACACTTCGTTTCAACATGATTACTACAATAAACAACTAATTATGATTGGAGAGATGTTAAAATATGGATTATACTTCTACTTTGATTCAAAGTTCAAAATTTCCTTTATGAAACGATTTTTTTTTTGTATGGATTGACATTTGCATGAGTTTCGTTTCAATCTAAATACGCATTAATTACTCAATTATATAAGTGTTTCCTCCCTACCACAACATAGGTCTCTTCAAGACCCATGTTCACTCATTCCTCTCCCCAAAAAGACTCTCTGTGGAGAGTTATTTTGATGCTGTGTGCAGCATCTTCAAAGATGACATAGGCCATGAGGGAAATTATTTTCCTCCGGGCCTCCTATGTGGAGAAAATGTAAAAAAAAATTAAACTCAAACTAAACCGATTTTGTGCTTGTAAATTATTTGTTTATTGTAGTAATTGTTGAAACGAAGTCTATTTTCCATAATATGTTCATAAAAGTACGGCAGTTAGGGGAATAATTATCTGTACTATCAGAGTCGATTTGGAAAATGGAAAATTCTTTTAGTGGTTAGCGCACTTGCATTTGACCCCAAAGGCTGAGAAAAAATTACCCTCTTATCTGTAGCACTCGGCCTCTGACGGCCTCCGTGGTCCCGAGGTAAGACTCTGGACTCACAATCCGAAGGTCGCGGGTTCGAACCCGGCGTGCGCAAATAAATTTTATTTGATATTTGTGTTATTTCACAATTTATTCATTTAAAATAATATGTAGTATATTTGCGGCACGTTCCAGAGTGGAAGATACTATCAGTATCGCCCTGGTGTAAGACCACCATTCAGAATTGAAACGTTGCTTGAAAATGGCTTTAGCCGTGTTTAGTGACCAGATCTGAATAGCCAGGTACTTCCCCACCTTCCTCTTCCCTATCTCCTTCCCCTCCCCACTACCTTCAGCCTCACAACATACCCCGATTGGGGATGCCATAGTCTCACTGGCTCCAGACGGGAGCAGTTGGGACTCTTGTGCGGTATTAACTATAAAAAAAAAAAAAAAAAAAAAAAAGCACTAACCAAGTTGTAGACATTTAATGATTTTACACAATTTAAAGATCAACCCAACACTCTAGAAATTATGACTTGACGGATACCCATACAATACAATTCTAAAAATCAGCGATAATTAATTATAAGTTTAAAGCAAAATGTAAACAACGCAGTTTATCAGCAGGTCAATTAATATAGGTAGCACTAAGGCAGGACAATTTTAATATAGGTAACAAACACTAAAGCACATGTATAACAAAAAACCACAATATAGAAAATAGATACAGAAGAATAACTTTTAAGTAACTACGATACAGAGGAATAAAATACACAGGCAGAAAGATATAACAGGAAAATTACTTATAGTCATATTTATTTATTTATTTACACATATACGGCACAACATGTGCCATTAACATAATTGAGATAACATATAAATAGTACAACAATATTTATATATAAATTTACAAACAGTATCATTGTAAAAAGTGTTGATCAATAAGTCGTTTCTTAATTTTTTTTTGAGTTGGTGGTGTAATTTGATTAGATTTTTATGTTAGTTGGCATCTTATTAGTAATGGTTGGCATAAGATGAGTGAATGTCCATTGCCCGTATTTATTTATAATTTTCAGAATGGACAATCCATATTTTCAAAATATTTAGAAAATTTATATATTGAATCCGACAATAGGTTTTGGCGTACAATTTTAAACCATAATATCCCCCGAACAGGTAATATATTAACTGACTAATATAACAATTTTATGTCTCTCTTTTGTGCCACACCAAAAGCTTAATCAAAGAGTTTTGATTGTTTGAATGTAGCCTATATTTATCTTGCATAGCTTAGCCTATATTTATCTTGAGTTTCCCCAAGACGTTATTCCATATAAGATCGACCGGTCACTGGTTGAGGGGGTATTGCGTTTGGGTCCCGCCCGGGCGTCACGTGTTCGATTCCTCGGCTGGCTACGTCTTCCTTCACGACTCAAGCAACATTTTCGGCTTACTGTGGTGGTAGTAGGAGATTTTCAAACATTGTTGGGTTACTCGTAGCCCGGGAATGTTTGTCTGTCTTTTTTGTTTTTTTTAAAAGATGTATGTAGAAATCATTTTTTTTTTCTTTTTTTAATTGTTTCTTCTGTTTTATTTCTGATTTTCATCTGACTGAAATTTATCTCATTAAATTATGTATTATTACGAAGAGCAATTAAATACAAATATGTCAATTTTCTTTGAAATGATTCTGGCACAAGCCCCGCTGTATCTTATATCAATGGTAAACACTTAAAAGTTATTTGATAATCTTGTAATTTAATACGATGAGATAATTTAATTTGGTTGCCATGTTTTTAAACAATGCAAAAAAAATGTGAAATCAATCTCAGAGCCTGTTAGCAATCTGGGTCAGCGAACTTCTCTGAGAAAATCTTGATATATTTCTTAACTGAAACTAAACTAACTACGTGGTCGAGGGGAAAGGCTCTCGATTAGCAAACCGAAGGTCATGGGATGAAAACCCGGCGTGCGCAAACAAACTTTATTTGATTAATTTGTGTTTCATAATTTATTTATTAAATAAATTATGAAACACAAATGGCTCGTCCCAGAGTGGGAGATACTCTCAGTATCGCTCTGGTGTAAGACCACGATTCAGAGTTGAAACGTTGCTTGAAATGGCTTTAGCCGTGTTTGGTGACCAGATCTGAATAGCCAACTTCCTCTTCCCTAACCCCTTCCCCTCCTTACTACCTTCAGCCTCACAACATATCCCAATTGGGGGTGCCATAGTCTCACTGGCTCCAGTCGGGAGCAGTCGGAACCTTGTGCGATATTCACGTAAAAAAATAAATATAAATAATAATTCTAATTTATATGGACTATACCTATTCAGGTTCAAAAACTCACCTTGAAAAAACTGTAAAATGTAAAAAAATGTTATGTCATGATTCCTGTCATTCCTGAGTGGAAACTTGTTTTCTGATCTTATTAAAGAATGTTATTTTTTATTAAAAACCAGTCTGTTAAATACAACCCGTTAAACTTCACAAGGATTATAGGTATTCATTACAACTGTTTTCCGCTTATACGAATAATAATAATAAAAAAAATATTTTATAGAACAAAATATTACGCGTACTGAAAAAGACCAGATGGAAAGGAATTCTCCTTAACATTAAAGTTAACAACTTTTTTATTATCTACGGCGATTACGGATCTACTTAAGGATAAAGAATTGTCCTTAGCCTAAAATTTAACAACTTTTTTTTGTTAACTAGGGGCGATTACGGATCTACGAATTGTCCTAACCTTAAAAATTAACAACTTTTACGTTAAACTGCAATTCCAGTTCTCTCGACAGTGAAAGTCTTTATTTTTAAGTTTAAGAAAAATTCCTTATCCTCAAGTTGAACCGGAATCACCCCTCAGTTCTGGTTATGAACCTAAAAACATTCACACAGAGAAAATCTTTGATTTTCAATGATGACAGCAGTTTTACTACATTTGGAATTTTTTTTTTCAAATAATTTAAAAGTATCATATCATTTCATAGCCTTACGGCCGCAGCGCCTATAGGCAATATCTTTTTGAAGCAAAAAAGATTTACGAATTTATTGTAACTTTATTATTTTTTAAATTGATTACATTATTTACGTCATTTGCATTTACTCTTCGGTACCATTCCGACACACAGAAATCTCCATTCGCTTTTTTTGGTAAACCCATACCCGCCTTGCAACATGTACGCTGCTCTGGGAACCATTTATTGGATAACCAATACCTCTGCCATAGGTCATCCCAAGTTTAGTGACTTAGCAGGGGTGCCCGGGTTCACGGGGTGAGGTTTGTCCGGGTTTTGGTCGTGGATGAATCTTCCCACCATCTGCGTGGCAGGCTGGATCGGGAGACACTGGTTGAGAGAGACCTATTGACTTCTTCAGCAGCACTCTCTCGGAACATCACCTTGCACCACCGTTGGAGGGATTTTTTTAAAGAAAGACAAACATTCCCGGGTTGTCAAGGGCACCCACAACTTTCCCGAACCGTTTTAAGGACCAGATTGGTCCCTCTGTCGGTTCTCACATCAAGACTCTACATTTATTTTTTAAACGAAGCTACTTTGAAATGATTCTAAAAGCCCCCGACTGTCCCTACACGGCACAACATACAATTACAACATTCACATTCCCGGGTTACGAATAACCCAACAATGTTTGAAAATCTCCTACTACCACCGAAAATGGCCGAAAATGTTGCTTGTGTTGTGATGGAGGACTTAGCCAGCCGAGGAATCGAACACGGGACGCCCGGGTGGGACCCAAACGCGATGCCCACTCACAATCACTGTCCGGTCAAAATGACTGGTGAATGATGAGGGATGAGTTTGAGAATGACTTTTCCTTCCCAGAACTTCATCTTTTTCCTCTCAACAGACCCTCCACCCGGCATCCCCAAAGATCACGTAGCTCCTTAGGGGAATTATTTTCCTCACGGCCTCCGGTGGAGTAAAAATGTAAAAAAAACATATTTATTTCCATTTACACTTATTTTTTTAAAACTTAAATGCTAATACTATCACAATAAAGAAATGGCAGGTTTTCTAAATGTCTGTAGTATAAACTACGGTTTTTATTTATTATACCCATTCGATCTTGTTCTGAATAAAGGAATATAGGTGGAGGATTTGCCAGATGTTGACCTATTTTTTTTTTGTAAACACAAGTGGAATCTCGTATTTGAATAAATTAATATACATATACTAAGGGAGATTGGTACTATTGAATACCGCATCTGGCAATTGCTGGTAGATTTTCAATAAAGCTAATTAACAAAAGAATTTGAAGTTGCGATTACTTTTAGAGGAAAAATTAATTATCAGTTACTGTAATAAAATTATTTTGAATATTTCGTCACGAGGAAAAATGAGAACGCAGACAGAAGAATTATATTATAATTGTTGTAGTTTTGAAGCCATATTAATATTTTATTTGTGCGTTTCTTGCTCTAATTTGTCTTCCACCTTCATTTCTGTAATTTTGCTGGGAAAATCATGGGCATGGCGCATTTGCCAGTCTACCAAAATGCAATGTTGCCAGTTCTTTTGCAACACATTTAAAAACATTTTTTATTAAACATAATTTGAAATAGAAAATGTATAGGAGTAAGTAAAACAACATTTATCGGTTAAATAGTGTTTTTTTATAAATAAGACTGATATAATGTATAAAAACAGAAAACATTTAAATTTATTTATTATTTTTATTATTATAACATAAGTATGGAATACGAGTGCAGAAGTCAAATGCTGGTAATATTGTCGGTCCAATGCCAAAATCGCGAATCTGCATTTTTGCCAGTTTTGATTTAAATATACCATTAAAAAAATATGGAGCGTTCCCTACCGTTTGTTCCCTACCTTATTACACATTATTATGTATAAACTACAGATTTATTTAAGCTGGTTTAGTAATAATGTAAAACGATTCATGATATTAATTCTAAACTTAAAACCTCAATATCACCGAATGCTATGCGGATTCGCGATTATGGCATTTACCTGATAATATAATACGAATATAACGCAACATACACATAAATTACCGAATGCCGAAGAACTTTTCTTTCACCGTGTAAATTTACTTAACAAAATAACCTGCTGTATAGGGGTGCATTTAAGTTTGCTAACTTTATTGTGATTAGATAGCCCACTTGGCTCCCTCAAGCACTCAGTTGTGCTATCTCTTTTCACCTTGTTCCTTTGATAAAAGTTCAGTACCCCTAATCAAGTTCACCAGGGTTGTCATCGGGGGTTTCGCGATATCTCCTATTTCCACGACAGAAGGGATGTCAGAGCGAAGGACATCCCAGGCAGGTAACAGAGTTTTCTTTTCACCAAGACAGGACATTGGCACCATAGATTTATTTGTATATTGGTTCATTCTATTCCCAAAATTCTACTCCCACATATATGTGTCCTAAGGTGTCCTATTAATGAATCGTCCTATAAGTTAATTCACTGAGTTTTTATCCACATTGAGAAGTTGTCTGACTCATTTGCTATATTTTACACATATTTCGAATCCACGAAATAAATTCGAATATTTACTAGGTATTTATTATTTCCCTTGGCCGTTACAGCCTTCTCTCGTGGTATTTAAAAAGGTTTTGCTTATGCCACAGGGGACATAAATAGCTTCTGATTCTAAGGTTTTTGAATATTTTATCAGTTTTCGATCTAACCGTACTGAGTCGGGCTTTTCAAGAACTACAAAATATAGAAGGCTTATCTTTGATTGCTTTTTGGCACAAAGTAGCACAAAACAACCATAAATATTCTGAGATAAGAAAATATTTTACGATTGCAAAAGATTTTAATAGTGGCTTACCTACGATCACAGCAGTCGTGCAACATATTTAGGTTATTGTAGGAATATAGATACAGATCTTATTTTTAAACTATATCATTCACAATAAAACTAGAAATAAAAAAAATTTAGATTGCAACTAGGGTTAGAAAAATTCCTCGTTATGGCGATGTTAAGAGAATTCACTTTAAACAAAGTAAGTATTTACATATAAAAATGCACGTAAATACACGCGGAAAAGATTTGAGATAGCATCTCTAGAAAAACTGTAGAAAAATAGACCTAAATCGATAAAAAAGAAGATTACGAAAGAAGAAAAATTCATCGTTATTGAAATTGAAAGCCTCAAGTGGGTAGGAGAGGAACCGGAAGCGTGCCCGTGCGTTAATCCCGAAAAACCTGAATTTTCCTTCTCCTTCCAAATCACAGGATCACATGAACCCTCAATAAAATTTTTACAATAGTAGTTCAAAAACGATAGTGCAAAAACCGAAAACACGACCTTATGCAATAAATGAATGGGTAAGCAGTGAATTATTATGTAATATAAATAAAAGGGATAAACTATATAAAAAATGGAAAAGTACACCAACAAACAAAACATATGAAACAGAATACAAAAAAATACGAAACCTTGTCAATAAACTTATAAATAAAGTTAAAACTAAATACTATAATAATAAATTTAAAACCTGTTTTAATGATACAAAAAAAACCTGGGATGAGATAAATAATATTTTAACAAATGGGATGAGATAAATAATATTTTAAAACACTGAAAAACTACTGCAAGATTTTTCCAATTATATAAATAATCAGTTAAATAATAAATTACATGTTATTGTTTTATTTATCGACAACTCTAAAGCTTTTGACACAATAAACTCTTTAAAAATGCTAAAAACTCTAGAAAAAATTGGAATAAGAGGAAATTTGTTAAATTTATTTAAAGATTATCTTACAGATAGAAAAATATGTACCAAAATAAATAATACATTTAGTAAAACAAAAAATATATCTGCAGGAGTTCCACAAGGTTCCATACTGGGACCTACACTATATATAATCTATGTAACTATAATGAAAAAACTGTTCTCTTTTGTAAAACATTTTGTATTCGCAGATGATACGGCATTGGTCATATCACACAAAGATCTAAAAATTGCAATTGAACTCTTACAAATTGACTTTAATCAACTCTGTAAATGGTCACATGATGCAGGGCTATTAATAAATGCTAAAAAAACTAAAGTAATGCATATAAGATCACCAAATGCCAAATTTCAATTCAATCCTAATATTATTTCTCATAACTTTAATTGCATCCACAAAAATATTCAAATTAACTGTAATTGTGAAAGCTTAGAATTAGTTACTGAATATGTGTATCTTGGTGTTACAGTAGATTGTTTTTTTAAATGGGACAAACATATTAAAAAAACCTGTAAAAGACTCAGATCAATTGCTAGCAGAATGTACACATTAAATTTTTTCCTATCAATTGATACACTTAAAATAATTTATATGTCACTAGCAGAATCAATAATAAGATATGGGTTAACAATATGGGGAAATACTACTGTAACCAACCTGAAGTGGGGAACAGGTACAAGTTGCACAAAACGCAATTGTAAAATTATTAGTTGTCCCTAACATTTTCAAACAAAGACACAATACTCCGTTGCTGTTTCAGAGTGCAAAAATTTTACCTGTGAAGGCAATACTATGGTATAAAATTATAATTCAGCATATATTTACCCCGCAGCATAAAGAGAAACTAGATCATAAATATAGCACTAGATTCACGCGTAACGACGGGTTAATAGTTCCGAAATTCAATAATAAGTACGGACAGAGAACGTTTGAATACAACATACCGAAGATATTTAATTTATTACCTGACAATATAAAGCAACATAATTCTATGAATAAGGTTAAATATATGGTGAAAAATTGGTTATTGGAAAAAGAATATTTATTTTGATACTTGATACTTGATAAAATTTATGAAAAAATGTTTAACTGTAGATAAAAGATGTAAATTATAACTTTAAATATATTTGTAAGGAATTATAAGCACCTGCTGTCAAGCCAATTGCAATTGGCTTAGCGGGACTGGATTGTTGATTTATAAAATAAATAAATAAATTAAAAAAAAAAAAAAAAAAAAAAAAAAAAAAAAAAATCGCGCGGATAAAAGGTGAATATGAAGTTTTCCCCGTTATCCAACAGCGGGAGAATCCGCAGCATTACTTAATTTAGCGTGAATAAATCTCCGATAATTCAGCATCATAAAAGATCAATTAATTGCGCCTGGAAAATCTTGTTTCGCAAAGATTTGAGATGAAATGGATACAATTAATCGGTTCTTTCAGCCATTAATTTGTAAAACTGGGGATGGTTTATAATACCATGTTTGAATTTTATTCGTTAAGGTTGAATTTTAAAATCAAATTACCTGAACGTGGTAGTCCGGCTACCGAGGGAAGGTTGAATAATTAGGCTATTTTTGAGGCAGGTTTGCTTCTACTGTTAAATTGAAAATAAAGCACGCTGAAAGAAAAAACAAACGAATACCTTTATTATAAATTATTTTTCATTATTTTGTAAATCTTTCCAAGGCTCTTTTATGACTCTCAATTACGTATTTATGGACAATTTCAATATCAGTTGATACCAATCGTACCACAAGAAGCCAATTTATTTCCCGGACCATTTCAAGAAATTTGAAGAGGAAATATAAAAAAAGAATTCTCTCCCGAGTGGAGATAATATAAAAAAGAAATCTGTTATGAGCTATCAAGCATTGAAATAGTGATCAAATTGTATAATACTCGAAGCAACAAATATTCTTGCCATTTTTTAAATTTGCTTAGGACCTAGGGTAGGAACTTAGTATGTAAAGTGCCTCATTTACGCGACAAGTTCCAGGAGTTGCTAGAAAGTTAAAGTTTTTTTCTCCGCATCCTACGATTAATGATATTCGATCGGTTCATGAAAAAGACCGTTTCTATTTTCGAGGATGAAAAACTTCAACAATTCAAAGTCGAACGGTCCGAGAAAATGTCGCTTGGCTTGAATTTAGATGACATCTTATAACCAAATGGACTCGATAAAGAACGGCTTTGAGAAGTTTTCAGGATGATGAAATTATACAATGCCGACAATGCATGAAGGCGCTAGACCAATTGAAGGTTTTTATTTAAGGATTAACTTAACAGTTTTAAAATTTTGCCTAGTTTTACGACTTTTTTCTTTACGAAAAATATATTTTTTATTCGGTTCCGCACTCCGATTCCAGTAGTGTTCCCATTTAGGGGAACGCTGTGAAACTGACATAAAGCAAATGAGATAGAGAACAGGACCATTAATGAAGTACTGAGCGGTGGCGGCTCGTGAATTTTGAGTGTGTTAGAGTGCTCATTTAAAAAAAAGCATTAATGATGTTGTTGTAGCCAAAAAATATTTTTATTTTTTTCGAAAATCGATTTTTTGTGTGAAAAATTTCAGGAAATTTCAGTTTGGCAGGGTTCAGATTACCTGAAAATTTTCTTAAAAAAAACCTATTTTCGAAAAAAAAAATTTTTTTTCGTCTACTACAACATCAATAAAGCAATTTTTTAAATATAAGCACTGTAGCACACCCAACCGTCACGAACCGCCACCGGTACTGAGATCCTCTGATAACTAAAAATATCTTTCAAAGATTATGTGATTACCCCACAAGAGACCAAACGGCCTGAAGCCAGTGTGACAGTGGAATCCCTAATAAAGGGAATGTTTTGTGTTTGAAGGAAGATAAGTTGGGGAGGTTACGAAGTGACTGGATCTTCAGATCTGCTGACCACATACAGCTATAGCCATTTCAAGTAACTATTCGATTCGATTCGATTTTGAATGTTTGTCTCTCACCAGGGAGAAATTGAGAGTACCCACTCACCAATCTTCTAATTGAAAAAATCTAATATTATTTCAAAATATAATGTATGCCCACGCTTGAAATCGAACTCACGTTTTGATGGGCCCAGGGCCATGATGGTTATAAAAAAATGAAGCTCTTTTATTAATAAAATATAAATGATACAATTAACCGATAAAGAATGATGGTACCTTCGAAAAATTTTTATATTTTTCCTCTCGTGTCTTAAGGTGACTTTGTTTTACATCCGTGTTTAAGTCGCAGCCTCCCTGTGGACAAATCCTCGTGATATAATATATTTCCCGGGCGGTTCCCTGCCATGGTGACTGTTGATTTAGGATGCTGAACAAATAACCATAATAACTTGTTACAAGGCTTGGCCACATACTGTAAAGTGTGCTTACTTTGACCATTTTAACATTTAGACCAGCCATTCCAATTAAATAATATTCCTTGTCTTTTTAAAATAGATCTTACGAATTCGATACGTCGTGGCCGTTGAAGAGCAGTTAGATCCTGGATTGGGCCCGGAGGTCGTGGTTTTCCCGTGAGGGGTTCACATGTGAAATATAAGTCAAATAGTTGAGTAAATTTGGCTTTGTTCAAGAGAGAAAGATTCTCTCGAAAAAACCAAAAATTATCAAATGAAACGAATTTTTGATTTATTCATTTATTGTGAAAAAAAGTAAACTCAATTACATTTAACAAAACACAATAAATATCATTACATTAACTACGACAGATTATTGCCATCTTCAAGGCACTGAAGTTCACCTGAAAAATGTCTCCCTCAAAATATTCTCCCCACAAGCATGATTATTGGAAGGTAGGTCTTACCTCTTGGAAAAATAAACAAAGTCTATGCTGCCTAGCTCTGGTGAAGTAATCGGAGTCATAAAGTGTAGCACGTTACAGAACAACAGGATTGCAAATTACATATGATCTTATTAGCTGTGTATTTCATCTCAAATCTCAAACCCCTTACCCAACTTCTGTTTACCAAATTTTCACAACTGGGGATGCCACAGTAGTTCTAGTTTACCGTTGGACAACGTCACTTTTCATGGCTTTGAAGCGTACGCAACTGGTACGTTTGTAGTTCCGCTGAGTTGTTCCGAGCTGTATGCAGTCTGTAGAGTAAACGTATCTACCGTACCGTACCTGATGCATCAGAAAAAAAGCGCTGAATGCCAAAATGTTATGTTATTATAAAAAAAATAACTAGCCTTTAGTGCCAGTGGGTACATTCCGTTCATCAACGTTATTAATAACATATCGTAATTATTAACATCAGATAATTAAGAAAGTATCCACCCATACTAATAATAATTAAGATTTGCATTTAGGTATGTAATTGCATTTATCAGGGCCGGTGTTATGGAATAATACTAATGAATGCCTAAAAGCCCATAAATCAAAATACAGTATTACCTGTTCACTGTCCACCCCCTGATACCCTTTATTTGGGCACGGCCTCCTGTATGGAGTTAATTTAAAAAAAAAAAAAAAGTTCATAAATCTGCCTTATCTGTTATTTAATACTCTTTTAAAATATTTTTGAGATCATAAATACCGAAACGGAACGTTAATTATTATAACAATACATCACTCACTTTTCTTTGTAATCCATCACTCACTTATTTAATAATTATTAACAAACGAGTTTATGATTTCTTTCCAAAGTATTTGAATTTAATTCTTAACGATATGATCGAGCCATCTTTGGCAGAAAAGACTATTTTCCCCCCTTTGCATTTTTCACTCTTTTCCCCTTGCCCTCTTTTCCAATTTTTTAAATCTTTTCCACTTTTCCCTATCTTAACCCTTTCCACCATTTCCCTCCTTTTCCTGTTTCCCTCTTTTCAGTCTTTTCAATAATATCTCTTTTTCCCTCATGCCTCTCTTTTCCTTTTCCTTATCTTACCTCTTTTCCGTATTAAACTTCTAAAAAAACAATAAATTTCATCTAAAAATAGCTAGTTACTTCATTTACATACATGATACATAACATGTATTTAAATATTGTTAAAATACTCAGTCCAATAATAATAATAATAATGATCGAAAAGGCCGAAGGGCGGGCCAATAAAATTAATGTTACATTTGCAAAAAAATTAGGACCTTTGATGGACTCTTATATTCCCCCTAATTACGGAAAGATAATTAATTAGCCAGTGAGACAATGGCATCCTCAATTGGGGTATGTTGTGACGCTGAAGATAGTCGGCAGAGGATGGATATGGGGAAGAGGAAGGTGGGGAAGTACCTGCTATCTGGTCACCAAACACAGCTAAAGCCATTTCAAGCAGTTTCGACTCTGAATCATGGTCTCACACCAGAGCGATACTGAGAGTATCTCCCACTCTGGAACGTGCCGAAAAAATACAAAGTATCATATTTAATAAATAAAGTATGAAACAGAAATTATTAATAAAATAAAATTGGTTGCGTTTCAACTCTAAAGGTGGTCTGACACAAAGGGCAATACTGAGAGTATTTTCCATTCTGGAACGTGCCGCAAATATAATTATTTTGAATGAATTAATTGTGATATAACCGAAATTAATCAAATAAAATTTAATTGCGCACGCCGGGATTCGATCTCGCGACTTTCGGATTGTGAGCCAAGAGCCTTACTCCTAGACTTCGGAGAAGCAGAGGACTTAAGAAGAAAAGGGAGAGGAAACATGGATTGTCTGGGTATTCGGAACTGGTCAGATCACTTTACGATTAGACCATTTCAAATAACGACACGTGATACTTCATCCCGTCAGGGCATACTAAGATTACACTCGAATCTGAAAGGAGGAACAAATTTATTATAATACTTTGTATAGCTCTACATTTTCCAATAATTGTTATGATTTTTTTATTAGTATCAAATATTTCTCAATAAATTGCCAGTCTCGGGGTAGGTTACCTCCTGAGGTTCTAAGCCAAAGATCTTATCGTTTTGTATGTGCTCACTCTTCTCACATTTGATGTGAAATGGCTGGGTTTTACAACCAAGATTTTTGTGAGTTGTTTTTCCGTACCACGAATTTATCTTTTCCGCAGCTATCTTTCAAACAATTTCTCCCCTTTTCTCTCTCATAATTGTGGCAATTAATCAGAATTAAAGGTTCCTCACGGCACGGAACGCAGTGCGTATAATACAATTAAAACTAAATTTACTTTCAACCGCTCAAAAATAAAGAGCTTTTCTAACAATCCATCTTGGAGACTCGTGAACAGAGTCGGAACGGACTGAGACGACTGCCGCCGACATTTCAAAAATTAGAGCCAAACATCACGTTAATCACGTGTACGTGGAACCACCCATAAAACGTGCACTCATTTATAGCCCAAGCGTGAGGGGCATAAGGAGATGTGTCTACAGCGTTTTTTATAGATGAGACTAAGATGCTGGCAATTGACGACCCTTATAAAGAATTTACATAGGTAAAGTAGTTTCCAGGAAAGGATTGTTCCAAGTTCCAATCTATGGCAATGATTGACTTTGAACGTCCTTCATTATCGAAAACTGGGATGGAATAAGCTTTTTTGTTTTATTCTTAGTGTCCGACCAAAACAGGACTTTCTACCGAAACCGAATCTTCGGTATCTGTCTCAGTTTCGGCTGAAACCGAAACCGAAACTTTTTTAGACGTGTTAAAAATCTATTGTTTACTGGAATTTTGTTTATTTTTTACACTTATTCAGACAGTTAACATGTGTTAAATGAAATAAACGACAATAATTGGTATGTGAAAAAATTGTAATTTATTTTTTTGATATTACTGCTATAAAACAAACAAAAATTATAAAAAAATGATTACTTCTTGGAACAAATTCTTGTAACAGAATCGAAAACTGGGATGAAATAAGCTTTTTTTGTGTTATTCTTAGTGTCCGACCAAAACAGGACTTTCTACCGAAACCGAATCTTCGGTATCTGTCTCAGTTTCAGCCGAAACCGAAACCGAAACTTTTTTAGACATGTTAAAAATCTATTGTTTACTGGAATTTTGCTTATTTTTTACACTTATTCAGACAGTTAACATGTGTTAAATGAAATGAACGACAATAATTGGTATGTGAAAAAATAATAATTTTTTTTTTTTGATGTTACTGCTATAAAACAAACAAAAATTATAAAAATTGATCAAACATGTTAACTACTTCTTGGAACAAAAATTTGTCAATAATCAACACTTACATTTTAAAGGAAGGATCTCAGTAATTGAGTATTTTAATTTTACTTGCGTTTACAATCGCAACATTAAACATTTACGTTATTGAGACTAAATTTAACATTTGTTGAGACCTTTTGATTGAAGTTAGTGATGTATAACTACCTAATTAATAACTAGTAATTAATTATCGGTCTCAACAAAGAAAGAAAAGAACGGCAAATATCATTCTTTTGATAAGCGGAACAAAGATTACTATAATTAGTTCCCAAATAAAACAAAAGAAATATTATTTTTAGATTATTAATTATCTTTAGTATTCGTAATTAAAAAGTATAATATTTAATGCTAAAAAACAGTTTTTCTACATTTTCACCAAGCAGGTTGCTCCGACGATATATGAAATAACTCACAACACAATCACGCCGGACCGGCCGGCGAACTCAGCTGATGATGGCGGGTGACACATGAGTCACGAACTCACCCGAAGTCAGCCGAACGACGCGCGATAATTCACGAACGCAGAGTTTCGGTACGGCCGAAGGTCCAGCAGATCTTCTGCCGAAACCGAAACTAGATTTTTTTGCCGAAACCGAAGTGGTTAGCGCATTTGCCCGGAAAGCGAAAGGCCCTGGTTCGAGTCCCATAGGTGCCAATATCTTTTTCTGATTTTCGGTTTCCAGATTTTCGATTGAGTTTCGCTCATATTGTCTTCCTTTAATCAAATATTACGATTTAAGGTTTTACTCATAAAGTTTAAAAAAAAATGGTTTGTTTAACATTTTAAATTATTCTGTAAGATGAAAGTTTAAGAAAAAAGATGTTCTATAAATGTTACGCATTTAGAACGGTCTATTTTTTCCGTTTTACAAAGTGAGATTACGTTTATTATTTAGCATTAGATTAGCGATGAAAACTGTGTTTTTAATAAAACTTCTCTTTGGTGTACCATCGACAAAAAAACACACGAGCGACACTGCAACTCACCATTTTATGATCAAAAAGATAATTGAATTTTACCCGTGTATATTTTGCGAATAATATTTGAAATTGATGTAGCTCGTACCGTCAAATAAATAACAACATTTCGTGCCAAATGATGCCCATATCCATCACTTGTCAAACCTTTTTTGCATTGTTATTTCTTTATTTTATTATTCGAAATAAAACAACCGATAACAAAAGTAACAGTTTTTTCGTACAAGTGAGAAGAATCTTAAAAAAACCAAAGACATTGAACAATTAGAATTGTTTATCCGTCAAAGATAAATTCATCTGAAAAATAAGGTCACTCATTTATCCCTACATAAGTGTGACCAAAAGTCTCAACATTGATTTCCTGTTTTACAGCAATAATTAGCAAAAACCAGTTTTGGCCGAACCAAGAGCTCGTCGCGTCGTAACCATTTGACGGACTACGTGATCGAGGGGTAAGATTACCGACTAGCGATCCGGAGGTTCGAATCCCTTCGTGCGCAAGTAAATTTTATTTGATTGGTTTGTTTTATTTCACTTAACCATTGAAAAATAATATAAAGTAAGTATATTTGCGGCACGCACTAAAGTGGAAGAAACTCAGAGTATCGCCCCGGTGTAAGACCACTATTCAGAATTGAAACATTGCTTCAAATGGCATTAGCCATGTTTGGTGACTAGATCTGAATAGCCAGCTTTCCTCTTCCACTTTCCTCTACCATCCACTTTCCTCTACCCCATCTTGTTCCCCTTGCCATTACCTTCATTGAATTTGTATGTCCTTCATTGTCGAATAACTGGGGTGGAATAAGTTATTTTCGTGTTATTCTCCTAAATTATCAACCTTCACACCATCTTCCCCCAGGGGGAGATGGTAGAGAGCTCTCCTTGCTTTATTGACATTCATACATACTCTTTTGTTATAAGCCCGACTAAAGTAGGGTATAGAAAAACATTACATAACATTGTTTTCAATTTACATAATATTTGTTTGGTTTATATTCTGGCTGACTTGTATTATTTTTATATCTTTCATAAAGCGGATATTTAGCCTCACAACATACCCCAATTGGGGATGCCGTAGTCTCACTGGCTCCAGGCGGTTGGGAGCAGTTGGGATTCTTGTTGTAATTCACAAAAAAAACTTCCCCTAGAGAAGAAAAGTATTGCTCTTCTTAGTTCCTTCTTTAGCCAAAGTATCGATCAGCGTCCACCACGAGGGCAAATGGACACAGTAACGCTATCCGAAACCGTTGGTTCAAGAAGGAGGAAGTCCAAAACGGCACAATAATCCTAAATCAATCACGATAATAGACAATTGGCCATAAAAATCTCAAATCATACAATATTAAATAGTTAATTTATTACACACAAACATTATTTATTTATTTATTTAAGGAACATAAACAGTCTTCGTAACATAATAAAAATAAGAGGATGATAAACAAACAGACCATTTATTAATGTTCACGGATAGGTATTTAGAAACAAGTCTAACTGAATGTAAACTAGAATATTTAAGAAAAATTAAAAAAAAGAACAGAACTAAGTAGCAAAAAATAATAGTACAAATCTGAATTCAACAAATGCTAAACCAATACACAACAATAAAATAAATTTGATTATAACTGAAATAGACTGCAAAATAGGTATTTGCTTTGGGAAGGGTAAGGGGAGGAGAGGGATAAGGGAAAGTTGCCACGCAAGTAATATAAAAATATTAGATACAATTAATTTAATCGTCATGAATATGTGTTAATCGCAACTAGAATGGTATACAATGAAGTTCTGTAGCGACAGTAAATACGTCAGCATGTGTGTCTATATTTGCAAATTTATTGTTATAGTAGTTACATGTCCTTTGCGTAAATTCATTTCGATTGGAATTGGTGTTTCATCTATCAATACAGAAAAGGGTATTTTGTCTACTATATCGAATCGTCGCGTGGAAATTTATTTTAAGCAACTCCGGGCAGTCAACTTTTGAGTTAATAATTTTGTACAGGAGCATCTGATCAGCGATAAGCCTCTTGTTGAGTAGTTTTGTGATTCGAAAATGATTCTCGATTTCGTCGTAAGGGTTGAATATGTTGAATGATTTAAAATTGAGGAATTTGAGAAATCGCTCCTGAACTCTTTCTAACCTGTTAATATAAACAACATAGCGCGGGTTCCAAACCTGTGAACAGTATTCCAAGTGAGGACGAACATGTGAATTGTAGAGAATTAGATTAGTCTTAGTGTTTTTGAAAAATTTGCATGTTCTCAGTACAAAACCTAGACTTTTTGTTGCTTTAGTGACAATGTTATCAAAGTGTTTTTCAAATGTAAGTTTAGAGTCCAAAATAACACCGAGGTCACGTATACAATCTTTATCTGTTAACTGCGAATTATTATTATTTTCGCTTTTGGAGCAATTCGTTATTCTATCGAATTGTAATATCGATAATGTAATTTTTTAATGTTAATCGTAAAATATAGAACCCCTTAATAATAAATGCGTTAAAATTACACAACTGGCAAACAAACATTTTCGGTACACAATATTGATGTTTAAATTTAATTTACATTTCAATTTTAACCTCTCTACGAAAATACCGTTTTGAGGTTATTAATCAGTATTTAAACTTCTTCACCCGAATTTATATACCACCGATTAAAATGAATAGACAACGGCAGAAATGCCAGCCTGGGTGTCACGGATATAAATAGTAAGCTGGAGGAACGACAGTTACGATGGTATGGGCACATATCACGGAAACCACCAGACCACACAGTAAAGCAGGCAATGTCTATGGAGCTTCATCGACATTCATCCAGAGGAAGACCAAAGACCTCCTCCAAATTCTCCAAAATATTACAGAGAAACGGTCTGGATGAAAGGGATACCCAGAATCGAAGAAGATTTAGCCTAAGAAAGAGAAGAGCCGACCCCAACAGCCAACCTAGGTAATGAATAGGCCATTTGAATGGATTTCACAATGACTTAGAAAAAATCGTGTGGATAGATTTTTCTACAAGATTACGAAAATATTACAAAATTTTTTTAGAAATTTATAGTTTCTTTTTAATTTAATACATCTGTTTTTTGGGCTTGTGGCGTCACCATATATATGAAAGTTTTTCATCTCCAATAATATTCAATTAATTTTGTAAAATTCCACATTGATTTTATACATTGCATCACTTTGATTTCCGACGAAATTTTGAATTTGACTCTAATGATAGAGCCGCTTGGCCACTTGACTCTCGACTCACAACCCGAAGGTCGCGGGTTCGAACCCGGCGTGCGCAAATAAATTTTATTTAATTAATTTGTGTTATTTCACAATTTATTAATTAATAATATATAGTATATTTGCGGCACGTTCCAGAGTGGAAGATACTATCAGTATCGCCCTGGTGTAAGACCACCATTCAGAATTGAAACGTTGCTTAAAATGGCTTTAGCCGTGTTTATTGACCAGATCTGAATAGCCAGGTACTTCCCAACCTTCCCCTTCCCTATCTCCTTCCCCTCCTCACTACCTTCAGCCTCACAACTACCCCGATTGGGGATGCCATAGTCTCACTGGCTCCAGACGGGAGCAGTTGGGACTCTTGTGCGGTATTAACTGTAAAAAAAAAAAACACTGGGGCCAACTTCCATCTGCAAACGTTTGGACGATTTGGCCCAACACATCAGTCTGCGCAATATTTTTACGGGAGAGTGGTAAAAAATATTATTGTAGCGGATAAAAATTGTTCAAAATTTTAAATTTTTTAGCTTTATGAATCGAAATCAATATTATGGAAACCGAAGCATCGCCTGCACAATTGTAGGCAACTGATAAGATACAGCGCCGAATCAGCTGCTCGATGTCCGCCATTTGGACTTCGAAGTTCGGAGTTGGATGGTTGGCTTTAGTGTGGAAGGAGCATAAAATTCACTCGCTTTATTGCCTGCAAACTACGTTACAGGTACTTGATAAATTATGTCCCGTCTCTCCGGTTTATAAAAAAATGGTCTGATTTTTCGGATTGAAATTTCTGAAAAATCGCAAGGGTTTCAAAAATACAATAAAAAAACGGAAAGTCTTAGAATATTTGCCTAAACCGGATTTTTTTTAAAATGTGATGCAAGTGGCCTATTGGTTTAGTGCAAGGAAGAAGAAGAATATTAAAATGAATAAACCTGAGGTGCCCAACCCAAATCGTTCGGTGGAAAAAAAATTACTGAGCTTAGGTGAGTCACACATATAAAATTTCAGAATTTGCTAAAATTATGATAATAATTTAAGGGGATGAACTTCTAATATTTTATCACATTATTTTCCACTGGTTTGCCCATGTGTTATAAATAAAAAATGACACGTGTTTAACCGGCGTGCTCGCTCTCTCGCCCTCTACTATACACGCGCCTGGGTGTGTTTTTTGGACTCACCCCCCACTTATTAAAATCAGGTGAGTTGCATTTGAAATTCCGAGAAATGTGCTGAAAAAATATGCTGGTTGGAATTGATTGCGAAAATATTCCTGGTGCTTTTCAAGCAATAAATCAAAACCCCCATCGCGAGTCCGAGGTCTAATAACAAGAAAGTTCTAATTTCACAAAATATGATATAAATGTGATAAATTATGAGAACGATTTTTTTTCTTTTTTGCATGAATACTAAAATTCAAAACACAGAAAGCTGGAATCTTCATTTGGGGTCGCAAAAAATCTTCAATTGGGCCACATGCGACCAATGGGCCGCAGGTTGAGTATATCTGGAA
The DNA here is from genome assembly GCA_936435175.1 of Glyphotaelius pellucidus. Taxonomy (NCBI): domain Eukaryota; kingdom Metazoa; phylum Arthropoda; class Insecta; order Trichoptera; family Limnephilidae; genus Glyphotaelius; species Glyphotaelius pellucidus. The sequence continues at coordinate 18,106,553 of OW386540.1, read as the reverse complement.
TAGATAATGAAAATATAACTAACTACAATTGATTATTCTAAAAAATAAAAACAATGGAGAATATTAAAAACATGTATAAAACACCCATTATTTGTACAGAAACACATTACATATATTATGATACATATTGATATTGTATAGGATACAAATTGATATTGGGGCTGATACACTTGCTCTTTGCTCTCATGGCTTGGCCTAAGCATGTGGCTCGCCATACATTCTCAATGAAAATTAGTATGGCGAGCGATATGCTGAATAGGACAAGCCACGAGGAAAAGCGTGCATCCTAGTCTGACATAGACGTAGAGCATATACTTCGCCCCAATTTCTTGTCAAACGAGTTAGTGTCGACGTAAAAAAATAATAACTGCCAGAATTATTTTAGACCGTGGCTTGAACGAATCGAATCCTTTTAACAAAGTAAGAGTTACCTAATTATCGTGTAGTGTGCGAATAAAATATGTAAACGTAAAAAATGAAATGGATGTTTCAACACATAACAACGTCGAGTGTTGATTAACGTCTTTTCCGTCGTTATATAAACCAGTTGAAAAATTATGTTGATGACGCAGTACCTACTACCTACCAGTGATTGATATTTTTTGCTGCCATCGCGATCTCACTGGGATGTTTTGATTTTATATTCACCAGCACAAACCTTTGAAAAATCACGGGATATTATAGTGAAGTTGAACGTTGACGCGGTGAAGTTGGAAGAACTTAATGAAAAAATATTTGCATGCCTTTCAAAATAAGAAATTTTAATTATTTATTTAATTTAATAATTTTGTGAAATAACGACTTCTAACCAATTAGACACTTTATAAATACAAGACATATTATAATCATACTAACCGAACAAGATATCCATTCAAAGGACAGATATAAAAATCGATTTCACCTGACTTTTTTTCTGAAGAGGAGAGAGAGCACTCTTCCATTGGATTGACTGTTGCATGGTTTCGGGATCGTACCCATTACGCCATGACTTATCAAGTTTGTCTAGGTCTTGGCGGCGGATGCGTTTGCTAACCTACTGGGTGGCAGACTTGATCGGTAGAGGCTGTGTGGCGTAGATCTTTTGAAGTCCCCAGCCGAACTCTCTTTACACATGTCTTGCACAGCAATGGAAGGGATGAATTCATAGTCTCCTGAATACATGGACTCCCAGAATCCTAACGTCATATATCTTCCCAGAACTTACTCTCCTTCCTTTCCGTTTAAAGACCCTCCACACAGCATCTTCAAAGATGACATAGGCCCTGAGGGATTTTTTTCCCGTGAGGAGCTAATGTAAAAAAAGGCCGAAATAGTTTTTTTTCATTATCAAAAGATAGAGGATTATAATTTTTAAAAACATTGGTTTTGAACGGAAGTTCGCATTGAATGTACATGCGCAAAGAATGCTCTTCTTGAATGTTATATATATATTTTTTTTTTTCAGTGTTCGTATACATAAATGTAAAAGCTGTTAAATTAAAACTTACACGCGCCCGACATATCATTTTTACGGGAATTCACGTAAACAGAAAGAATACAAAATATTTTTGTGTATTTGTAATTCCAATCGTTGGACAGGAAATTAAATGTTACGAAAACAAACGGATATTGGGCACAAAATTTTGAAGACGAAAATAAGGAAAGCTTATTTTCTTGTCAAAAACAGAGCTTAGTTCTATTGAAAATCTGACAAAGTGTCCGCTTCTCCGGGAATACCGTGCGACCCTGTGATGTCTAAGAGCATTGAGCTTTTAGGCATTGTGTCCGGACGCATTGTTAGGGTGCGTTCCCCAGTTCCCAATTCCCCACGCTCCGTGCTGACCCGGGACTGAGGAACGTGGACCGAGGACTGTGTGTGACAAAGAGGTCATAAAAAATAAAGATCCGCTTTAAGGTTCTATGGATCTAGATCTAAAATCTAAAGCAGGCGTGCTCAATCTCCGGCCCATTTGAAAATGTTTGGCTCCCCAAAATGGAGTTTTCAGCTTTCTGATTTTGGATTTGGATTGGATTTTGGTATTTTGGTATTCACCCAAAAAAGAAAAAAATCGTTCTCGTAAATTTATCACATTTATATTATATTTTGTGAAATTAAAACTTTCTTGTTATTTGACTTCGGATCCTCGATGGGGGTTTGATTTATTGCTTGAAAAGTTCCAGGCGTATATTTTTATATAGGCCCAACCAGTATATTTTTTCCGCACTTTTTTGTGAAGATTGATTTTAATAAGTGGAGGGTGAGTGCAAAGGACGTACATAGGCGCTTATAGTCAGTTTATGCCTTCTGTATTCATGGACGGATCCCCCCCTCATATCTTATCAAATGGATTGCAATCTTTAGAGCATGGGCGTCAGGCAGGTATATTGTACTTGTTCTACCGGTGTTACAATGGAAGGAACCAGCATCCGAGGAACCAGCGTCATTGACCCCTTTGGCATCGATGCGTAGTTGGGAAATATGCCAAACGCGCGGCCAACATATGTAAACGGTTGACATTTGTTACACGAGAACGGGTCGCTTCTACAACTTGTTCTTGAGTTTAATGACTCGGCCTCAGTGTTTTCTTCCTCCTATAAGATGGGTCTCTTCAAGACACATGTTCATTTCTTCCTCTCCTTAAAAAGACCTCCACACATCTTCCCAAAAGAGGACTAGGCCCTGAGGATTTTTTTTTCTCGGGGCTTCCTGTGTGGTGTTAACGTAAAAAAGTGAATCTGCCTTCAAAAAAAAATTTTTTTTCTCAAAATGTGTGTGTATTTTCTATATGGCATAAAGTTCTTTTATCTTCCCTAGACTCAAGATCTCAAGAACTCCGGAGCTTAGAGATCCGTGAAAAGCTTCCGAAATAGCGGACAAGGAATTCCTTAATAAAGAGAGATAGGTTTTACATCTCTTGAATAACGATAAAGGCCTAATGAACAATAAAAAAATTTAACCTTCATTTTGATGTGCGAAGAATAAGATATGGATCTTACTGCGTTACCGTACGCAATTTAAATAATAATGCTTCTTTGAACCCACGAAAATTCTGAGTAAAATCCACTTTCACAGGTAAGCACACCATTATTTACAAGTTTAATATTTAATTTACATAGACAATCTATAGAATTATTTTAAGCGCGTTTTCAACCCGCAACAAAATATCTCCGACAAAATATCCTCCAACAAAACATCCTCCTACAAAATGTCTACTAAAACTTAACCTAATTTAACCTAAACTAACCTTATTTTACATTTCACTATTTTTGAACAATATTTTTTTTTTCTTTACAGGATGTCTGTATTATTTTTGTCCTATTTTTTGTTACGTAAGGTTAGGTTTTATTAGATATTTTGTTAGGGGATGTTTTGTCCATAGGATATTTTGTCTGGGATATTTTGTCGCGGGTTGAAAAGTTGCGGAACCATATTTACTTACTTAAGTACCTACTTAAAGCATAAAATACTGGTCGAACTGGTAGAAAATCATCTTGATGTATGGATTTTAAAAAGTTATGTTAAAATGTAATGTTAAAATTAACAATATTTTACTGAAGATAATGTTGGTAGCTCTTGGTCGAAGAATGATACAGTTAAATATGACCGCATCGGAAAGCGACTCATTAACTATGTTGGTAGGTAGAGGACTGACCCGGCAAATCATAGGTCCTGAATTCGAATCCCAGATGTGACTGTATCTTGTTGATTTTTCTGTTTCAGATTTTCGATTGAGTTTCGCTAATATTGTCTATTCAGGACCTATGACTTGCCGCCCTTGCCGGGTCAGTGCTCTACCTACCAACATTGCTAATGAGTCGCTTTCCGATGCGGTCATATTTAACTGTATCATTCTTCGACCAAGAACTACCAACATTATCTTCATTTTCTTAACGCATATTTTTATGGATTGCTTTCTTTATGTATGATTGCATGATTCACCAGAACTAAATGCTATCTAGACAGTGTCTTGGATAAATTTATCCATTTTAGATTTTTAAGTTAGTAATAGGCATTATATTTTTCTACTAAAAGTTTATAATGAATACATAATAATTATGGTCCTAATATGGTGAATAATTTATTAATTCTGTTTTATGAATGAAAATAAATCTCGTGATGATGGTGTATCTACATTTGAAACTTAATCGTTAATAAGTTTTGACCAAGTATTGATTTGTGTTAATAACACACAACATTGTTGGGCAAAAAAAAAACAGAAAGATGGAAAGTAATTAGAGATAAATGGGCAAAGATGGAGTTAAACGAAGCAAGAAACCGAATGTAAGTAAACCTGTCAGCATTATTGTCTAACAGGCTTAAAACCAGTGCCGGGCCTAGCCTCGGCGAAGATGGAACATGTAACTGGGGCGGATTTATTATAATAATACAAAATATGGTTTTTATTGATATTTATCAAATGAATAATACACTTTAAATGTTATTCATATTAATATATCAATTTCGTCTAAGGACCAATAAATTCATACTGTTTAAAGCTTGATTGTAACCTTTTCTCATAAAGAACCACCAAAGGTTACAACGTAGTTCTCAGCAGCATGAACGTAGAAAACGCTGGGCGTCGGCGTTTCGCCGTTACATTTATTCTCTTTGAACCCTAATTTCTCTGATTAAAATCATAAACAAAATGTGTCATTCATCTTTATTTTATCAAATTAACCTTAATATAAAGCCAAAATTTAACCTGAAACTTTTTAGATCGATATTATCATACTTAATATAAGTTTTTTTAAACCAACCTTAAGAATGACTCGATTATATAATAAACACTGCGATTTCGAAGACTGGGTATATTTTCGAATGCAATCTACCTTCAGAAGGAACTTATACTTGCGTATACCTGATGATCTCCTCACTTAAAGTCACTTTATAAATATTGTACCATTTAACTACTTATATGTATTGGCTCTATTAAATGTGTATATGTATGTACATATACATATATACACATATATCTGTAAAATGTACAACGTATGCATATATATATATTTGAGTTTGGTTCAAATAAATGCCCTACAAAAGCACAGTGTACATTTATATAATTTTTATGGATTGTACAAAAAAAGTATTCTAACACGATTAAAAAAAGCATTTCTAAAGAAAACGATAAAATCTTTAATCCTACTAATTCAACTAATTTATAATATTGTTAGGTTATGGTTGATTAATAGTACAGTGCTCTGGTAATCCGAGTATTTAAAAATTTAGTAATGTTTTGTACTAGTTCTATTAATGTTTGCACACGTATTTGAATATATTCTGGGACCTAATCTAAATTTTAATTATAATTATTTTTATCGTTGTCTTTATTTTACTTATTCAAAATAGTGCTAGTTCCAATTTTGACTATTGGAAGCATTACTGCACCAGACGAAAAATGTTATTGATCCAGCCCTGCCAAGAGGTTGTGTGTTCTCCGCTACCATTTGTTAAGCTTATATTTTACGTGAGCCAAGGACTAAAGAAAGGTTGAAGAATAAAAAAAATAGTCACGGAGAGTACAGTAGTTAGGTATTAAGGATTTATTCCTTTAACATAGGTTTGCTTTCGGAGTCATACTGTACCATAGTATTTTATGTACCAACTGTACGCAGCCTGTGCTTTAATTTATCGTCGCGAAGACCGTTCTGGCTTATTTTTAATAAAATGTGAAATACGGATGTGAAGTAAGTTATCACTACTGCGGATTGTATTTTTATATATTTTTTTATTTACGGAATAAAAAAGCATTTTTGAAAGCTATCGCCTGAGAAAAGTTATGCTGCGCATACACGTACGAACTTGATCGCGAGCCGAGCTACAAATTACATAGAATATAGCAACGAATTACATAGGGAAAGGAAGCAACTGCAAGCGTTTCGCACAATTTCTCATAAAACACGGCTCAGTTCGCGGTAAAATCTACTTATTTATAAGCAATATGATATACAAGCAATAATACGACAGATAGCCGGGAATTACGGGAGAGGAATGAAGGAACCGTAAACGAAGTTTCGCGCCATTTGCCGTTCCTTCATTCATTGCCCTTAATTCGTGGCTCGTCTCGCGTCCATGTTCGTGCATATATAAGCATAACGAGTCGATTCTCACAGCGGGTACCGATATTAAGTTTTTCTTGTTGAAAACCGACCATTAATTCTCAGGATTCTTAAAAAAAATTACACAATTTTCGGAACAGCTCATTTTGAGGTAAAACATTTATAAGATGTTGAAAATCAAAACAATGCAGCGCGACCAAACATTTTAAATATTTTAGCAAAATTCTTGATGCCAGTGCTCTCCATTCTAGAGTTTTTTCTATGCCATAAAATCGGAAGTTTGCTTTATAGTTTGGATATGGTGACCGGACAACTCAAAATGAAATCAACTCAAAACCTCATTTGAAAAGTTATTAAAAGTGAGGAAAAAATATTTAAAAAAAATTCGTTAAATAGGTTACGTTGGGTTAGATTATGGCCTATTTTTAAATTATTTTGCTTTTAATTGCTTTTCTAAGAGGTGCTGAATTGAGTTGATTCAGTTGGCATTGAACCTTTAGATACATAACCAAATTTTGTGAGTAAGTAATACGTAAGACAATCAATCTTATTTTGATCAAATTATTCTCAGGAAATTCACAACGAAAGTACCTATCAAATACAAAACAAAGTGCTCTAAAATTGAGTTTCTTTGTTGTTTATTCGAAATATTTATTTATTGTTTTATAATTGATAAATGGAAAGTGGCTGATTGGTAGCATGAAAATAACAATAATCGTAGAACAGAATTTATTACCTGAACAAATTCCTTAAAACTTTTTGCGATTTGTGTAAAAAATTATTTTTCGAAATTATTATTGTTTGATTTACAAAATTATTTTATAAATAGTGTGAGAAATGTTGACTGATTTATTTCTGGAGAACGTGGTTAAAAAGTAGGCACTTACCTACATGTATCAATTTCGGTATAATTATTATATGATGTTAGCGCTTATACGCACCCAACGAAAAAAAATTTTGATCCCTACAATTTTTTCAACTTTTACTTATCCTTATATTATGTAAAAATTGATATTTTTCTTATTTAAAAACATTTATTTGGATTTTAGGTGATTTTTATTTTAAACTTGAATTAAATTCCAGGGGTGGCTTCGTGTTTTCATTATTATTAATCCTAAACACGAACCAGCTAAACTTGAAACTGGTAAATATTTTTAGCAACACCGCCTAATGAAATCACGTACTCCATATCGCTTTTCGCATCGTTTCTTCGAGCATAGGGTCAACCTTAATCGAGTCTGAAAGTTCGTTTTCCAGTCGTATCTTCTTATATCCTTTATTATGTCAATTTACCCGCGGGAATCATCTAACTTTCTACCGGTTTCTTGTAAGAATTTTCTCAAAAGTATATTTTTTACAGATAAGCCTCGTGTTTTTTGGAAAGAAAACAAAACGTTCTCAAGATATTAAAAAAGCTTAATACATTTTGAATTCGTGTTTCGATTTTTGCAAGATCTGGAATGCGAAGGTCCTCGGCAGTATTTATTGACAATCGCATAAATCAGACGACATTTATAAAAAAACGTTAAACCATTTATGTAAAGTAATAACCATATATTTTAAACACTTAGGACGGGTTGTTTCAAAAAAATTGATGGATTCATCAAATATTTGAAGTTAATTTTCACGTTCTGCGTAAGTTCTATTTAAGTTCTGTGATGATTTCAGTTTTGTGAATCAACTGGTCTATAATGACGTAATAATAGAACTTGAATAGAACTTACGCAGAACGTGAAAATTAACTTCAAATATTTGATGAATCAATCAAATTTTTTGAAACAACCCGTCCTTAAATCATTTCGATCTATTTGAAGTTTTCTGGAATTTGAATATGAATCCAATATACTAACAGACTTTACGGGGAATCGCTGCGCGGCCCGCTTCGTACAAATCTTAATTTTGAATGTAAGGCCAAAAAACCAAACTACTGATTTTTTTTGTTATTAGAAGATATATCAAATATCTAGTACGGATGATAAGTTTTTAGATTTTCACGGCTAAAAGTATAGCATCTGCCCTGATGATGGATACTGTAACGCTGTCCGAAACGTTGGCTAAAGAAGGAGGTAGCACAACACGTCATAACACCCCAAAACCAAATAACGAAAATCTAGTACGGATGTTTGCAACTCAATTTATTTGTATTTTGAATTTATTTAAAATTAAAAAAAAAAAATTCTTTATTTAATACAAAAAATTGTTAAAAAACCATTTTGATGGACGTAAATATAAAATATAAATTTCCTAAAATTAAAACCCAAACCTAAAAAGTACGAAGAATCCAAAAAACGCATTTTTGAGATGTTTAATTTTTTATTGTGTATTTCATTATATTTCACAGTACATAAGTCAAGTTTTTTTAAATAATAATAGCACAAAAAAAGTTGCTTCCGAAATGAAGCTAAATTGAACTCTTTAATTACCTACTTACCACTAAAACAAAAATAATTAAAATAATACATAACCGTACTAGATATTCAATTCAATTTTTTATTTAAAAAATTATTATTCGGTTTGGTTGGTTATTTTGGCCTCAAATCCAAAATTAAGTATTTACTTAATAATATTTTTAATTTTTCTTTATTCATTGCTTTGATACGAGTAGTTACATAATTTGTGGATTTTTCGACCACCGTGCTAGACATATCCCAGTGTTAAATTAAAAATAACAATATTTTTCTAACCAATTATTTTAATTTAATTAAAATAATGCCACAAAGTAAATTTACAATTACTTAAGAAAATTATTGTTTAAAAACTGAATGTACTGTAAGTACCAACACTCAAATTATATATCTTATTCCATACTAGTTTGTCCATCCAGCTTCACCTGAGTTTCAACACCCATTTTATTTCATATACGGTAATTTAAAAATACCAAACAAATAATACGGTATCCCGGCTTATAGATATATTTATTTTTTATTCAAATTCCCAAAGCTCCGTAGCTCTTGATGGAAGTGAAGTTGCTATTTGAAAATAGTTGTTTTGGTTAAAAATTTTCAACCAAAAAAGGGTACGATTATCTTAACTTTCATTCAAATTTACATTATTTTGCTGTTTCATACAAACACTATAATTGGATTAGAAAATATTTTATTAGTAGTAACGTCATCAGACGACAGGTGTTTCACTGAAAATGTACGAGACAATCCGAAAATCTGTGAAAACGTAAATTGTATAGAATAGTTTTATGTATGCTGACTAGACCGGAAGCAATAGACTAGACTTAGACGACTTTGCCGACTTCCGAAGCAGATATTCGCTAAAACATCCGACGTAGAAAGGGTCCCGATGGACAACGGAAACAAACTTGTACCAAGAAATGAACGGCTGAGGCTGCATAAGGCGGAAATCCTGGAGGTAGGTGAGGATTCAGGTAAATGGAGAAGCCATGTTACAGGATTAAACCCCTACTCACTCTGCCATAGTATGAGGAAAAACCATTAATTACATTTGAAATGGCATGTTTGTAAGATCATAATGAAGTTATCATTTTTACGGATAATGGAAGGGAATTGTATTAATACATTTTTACCAGAGAGATAGGTATTCTCAATATCGTTTCCATGCCAACTGGGAATAATGTCAACTCAACACCTCCTTGAAAAGTCATTAAAATCTATGAAAAAAATAATTTTAAATTAGCCGATAACCCTAACCTAACATAACCTATTTAACCATTTTTTTATACATATATTTTTATCACTATAAATGACTTATCTGAGATGGTTCTGAGTTGGTTTCATTCCGAGTTGGCCGGTCACCCTCAATATCATAGACCACCACTCATATTGTTTTATTTTATTTTTATTTTATTTTTATATTATCTCCATAAGGCCCCGAGGATAATATTTTCTCTCGGGGCTTTTGTCATCTGAGATGCTGTGTGGAGGGTCTTTTTGAGGAGAAGAAGGAATGAAATTGGTCTTGAAGAGACCCATGTTGTAGGAAGGAGGAAACACAGCAAAGGAAAGGTCAGCAAAGGTCAGCAAATCTTTACACAGCCGAGCTATTACAGAACCTACTTCCAAAAAGTGTTAGGTATATTGTACTGCCATGCCGCATTTCGTTCCGTTGAGGCAACGTTTCAGACGGTCTTGCAATTTCCATCATCAGGACCGATGTGCGGAGTATTGGGGAAGGTAACCATATTTTTATAGCTGGACAGGACTGACAACTAGACCACACACTGAATGCCAGTGGATTACTACGCTACTAAGATGATTCATTGATGTGATATTATACTCACAAGTTAACTAACATTTCTCTACAATATTCACACCTGCCCTGAAGATGAGCTCTCAAAGGCTGTTCGACACTTTATCTTATTTATTATTTTCTTCAAAAATCGCAAATACACTTTGTGACTTCATTTTATTTAAATGAAAACAAAGCACTTTGTGTACACCACTTATTTAATCAAAGTTATCAACATTTTTCAAACCCAATAGTTTCTTCGCCAGGATGGAATGAAAATTAACAAAAATAACAAAAGACAAACAAATATAGACAAATAGATTCTTATAGACAAAAACATTACACCTACGTGACAATTATAAAGTGATTTGTTTTCGTTTAAATCTATTCAGTTCCTCAAAAAAGAATTCCCACGCAATATTATGAAATAACCTCTTTCATCCTTAGCTTTCGAGCTATTAAAAGCATTCCTGGTTTTGAATAATCAAAAGTAATAGGAGGATGAAAGCTCTGGGCTGAAAGCGCCGGAGATTAACGATTACTCCAATTTAAACAAGAGCTAGATATTAGTTCCGTGAACAGATGTAGAAAATATGGTAATTCGCTTGAATTAACTAACCAATCTTCATTTTTGAGATTTACACGCCATAATGCAAATTATCTAAAACGTATATGTTCAACAATTGAATAATTCATTTAAACAATACAAAAACTGAAGCAAAGACAGGAACATTATTTAAACACCCAGCCTTACTAAAAAACGCTGTGAAAAATTTATTCAATTGATAAAAGACCATGGATGTGAAAATCTTACTAATTAAAAAATTATAATTTTTTTTATCATATATACATTGCTTACACAGCCAAAGAGGATTGTTTTATCTATTGTATATGCTTGTTTTATTAATAATTTCTTAACGAATTTTGGAATTTTTCTAACGTATTTTAAATATCTTCTGTATTTCTTATTTTTGAAGATGTCGTTAATTACCTTTGTAAAAACTAATTAAAATTACTCTTTATATTTTTGTATCTTCAATATACTTTTGTGTTCAAAAAATGCAGTATTTTAAGCTTCAAACACGAACAAAGTTGAAAAAAAAAATTTAACGTAAACATATTCTATCAAAACGAAAAATTTCAGGAAATTAAAAAACATATCCTTTAATTTAATGGACTTTGAAGAAAATTGCTACATCACTTTTTTCTCGTTCATACAATTACAAATAATAAAAATTTATAACAATTATTCCAAGAGAGAAACTGAAAAAATCTGACATGTTGAGTTAATTTTTTCAAAATTTAAACGTTGATAACTCAAATTTGGTATTTATTTACACACTTATTAAATAATATAACTTTTATGAAAGTTTTATTAAACTCAAGCGGATAAAAAATAATTTATCGGAAATACCTATATTTTTACGTTAACAAAATTAAAGTTACGATGTGACATTATTATAGAAATTAAAACTGACAAAAATAAAGCAAATAATGGTAATTATGTTCAATTATACTAATATAATAGTGAATTGATCATTTAAACGGAAATCTTGTTTAAAAACATTAAATGAACTTCGCGTAAAATGCCACATGTCACAATTTTTTTTCCCGCGAATAAATGAAAACACATGGCCACCGCGATTGCGCGAATCTAGTAAAGTTCAATGCAGCCAACTTTACTACAGCCAAAAACGTCATCACGTTAGTAATGTCGTAGAAATGCCGCTTAACGGTCACCGAACAGTCACACCGTTTAACGGTCGTTAAGTGTTTTTTTTTAATAAGTAAGACTTACATTTTTAAATATTGACCGGTTTGGGAGCAGCCTTCCTTCAATACGAGGAATACATACAACCACTAATACACCAACAGTATTATTGCATGGTAGAGAAGAAATCACCTTTAAATTGTTTTTTGAGATATAATAACATTTCTGGGGTACGTACAACCCGACCATTGAAAAATCTCTTGCAAAATTGCATGTTGTTTTTAAAACTTTGATCCCATCATTATCATTTTCCATAACGTGATTGTACTGTGCACGTTCTTTCAAACAGCATCCCTTAAGACGATATTATAGACCCTAAGGGAAATTATGTTCTTTAGGTTATTCTGTGTAGTGTTACATTTAAAAAGAGTAATTGATTTTTAATTTATTTACTGCAAGACCCAGCGTAACTGTTCACGGAAAAAATGTTTCCAACACAATTCTAGTACATTATCGTCATGTAACCTGAATTTGTGAAATAATTTATCACGTGCGATCATGTAGTTAAAGTGTGATTCCATCTCCGGGTTTCACGAATGAACGTGACATTCTGAATCTATCTATTCTTCTTTTAATATACGCGTCAGGAACATATGTTCTAGACTGTAAATGATTGATTTGGCGGAGTACATAAAATTCAGGTGTACTGTACTGTACGCCGTAGCGAATACGGAAAGCCAAATAAAGTCCATTAATCTTGTTCAGAAAGACACCGAGATGTCTCTAGGATTATTGAAAACAAAAAAAAAACATACAAATCATGAAAAGAGGTTACAAAGTAATTGATCGTTTGTTTATATAGCGAAAAATAGATTAAATAAGAAAAGCACCAGAATAAAAGTGTTCCGAATACCAGTAAAATAATATTAAAGTGGGTTTTCTTCCTCAATTTCACACCTTAAATTTTTTGTTGTGGCCTGAAATATCCTGTGATATAATGAATCTAATATACGTGTGAAAAATATTTTCAGGCGCTTTCATTGGTTTCCCATTTTTTTTCCACTTGATCATCCGAACTAGAATGTTCCGAAATACGTTTGGCCTTATTGCCTATTTTGATTTAGTTCGGTTATTAGTAGTTATTGGTTATTTCTGCCAGAATGAGACGTGTTACCTTGCGTTTAGTACCGTTCGAAATTCCTATATTAATATCGTATTTATTACATCAATTCTGTGCGGATGAAAAGGTCAAAAGAAATTCCGGCATACCCTAATATGAAGGTTCTCCGTCTCGAATATTTACTTTGATCAGAAAATATTTGATCGCATATTTGTCTTATAGAAAATTTCTTATTCATTATATCGATTTCATTATTATTCGATTAATATTAACATTTTTTTTTTGATTTGTCTATGGATATTGATTCCGTAACCAGTTTTTTTGATGAGTTAATGTGGAAAAAGTAAACATACAAATATACATACCTACTTAATTCAATCGGATATGTTCATCAATGTCTTGAACACCTGTCCCCTTGTGACACGTACTGTCCACGGTATTCTCGCCTCAGCACCTGTACAGACTAAATTTCTAATTATTCCAACATTTTATTGGGCAAAAATGCAAAATAGTTGCTATGTAGCTTTGGATTGTTCGACAAGTTAATGGAAATCTTGTTAAAAACACAAATGTTCCCAAGGTTTTAAATAACCTATGGTGATATTAATTTTAAGAACCCTCTTTCGTAGGTATCTTTTATCAGATCGGAAGGTTCCACGAGGTTAGTTTCTAAAAGTATCACCTAAATGTATCAAATCTAAGATATTTTTTTATTTTCTTGAAAATTGAAAAGTCCTGTAAGAACTAAAACGTATTGCTGTGGCGAAGTTTATGACTTTTACCAACATAGGAGCCACATTTCTAAGCTCTCGTGTCTGGAAAAAGCTTCTATACGGGAGTCGAACCGGCGCCCTTTGACTCGAGAGTCACGTTCGTATATAAAGGGATATTTGAAGGGTCAACGGCAAAGCCTTTTTATTAAACCCATAGTCCTTTCAGACACGTCTTGCTGGTACAAAAGGATACCGATATGGAACATACCACGAAGGAAGAAAATGAAAGTTTTTTTTCGTTGACACTATGCACATCGTTTACACAACATTAAACAAATATTTATGACAAATGACTTTTCAGGTATTTATAATAAAATATTATAATTTTTTTTTATGTTCTTATTTCTATTATCTATTCTTCTTGGTAGAATGTTATTTATGACATTATTTTTTTATCTGTAGATGCGTGACATTTTGTCAGTTTGCTCGAAATCTCAAGTTGTTTTCCGCACGATTCTTTTAAGGTGGTAGCGTGAATTTCTATCTTCATATTCCATTATCTATTACTCTTTTACTGAATTTTCGAGAATGTGGAATGGTGGCGCGGCGGGTGTACATATATTTATTTATTATTGAACGGGTCTGTTTTTATGGCCGCCCCATTATTTGCAGTCGTATTCCTACATGAAAATTCTGCACACTAATTTATTGCTTGCGTCAACTGCACTTCGGTTCGCTCCAACGCTCACGTAGAACGTAATAAATGTTTACAATTGACAAAAAAACTTCTGATACGATCATTATTCAAGTGCAAGTATTTATCACCTTTCTGTAACTATTTATACAGCATTTTAACATTAAAACACTTATATTATGACGAGTATGGACAGGTAATGTTAATAACAAAAATTTCAACAGGGGGCACTATATGAACGCTTCACAATAAGCATTCCGCGCTCAGCTATTAAATTTGTATGTTTTTCTTGAAAGAATTAGGTTATTAAACGAACAAAACTTTTATTCATATTTCTATTACGTATTTACGCGTGCAAATAAAATAAATTGTTTTTTTTATTTTACAGTACAACTTGCAAAAGGTTTTTCTTTATGTAATTAAATTACCGCCATCAATGAACTAGCGGATTATTATTTTTTTAATGTTTACCTTTAAATCTTTTTATTTGAGTGTGTATAAATTTTTGCGTCTATCCATAATATTTAAACTGGTAAAATTATTTAAATCCCTAGCACGGTAGAAGAAAAAATACTCTAAATATTATAACACATTAAAAAAAACCTATCTTCGAAAAATAGCACTGTGTACAAAGATATTTCCGAAGAATATACAGTTTTGCCAAAAAAAAACCGATACAGCTATAAACTTAAGTATTTATGCATGTGTGTGGGACTGTCTTTCATTATTGAAGTATACAAATTTTTAAGAAATGTGTGTATTCTCTATAAAGTCGGATTTATTCAAGAGACGCAGATGGATTAAAAAAAAATCTACGAAATATATCTTCTGCTTAAGTATGAACCTACTTAAAATTATGACAGTGGAATAATTTTTACACCGTCCTGTTACACCATTAAATTCCAGGGTAGAATAGAAGTTTTACAGTTTATGAAAAAATAGATCGTACAATCCATTTACTTTTAATTAAAGTTCTTAAGAATAACCCAAATAAAGATCTCGGTTCTTAAAGTTTGCTGTCTCTTACCAGAAAAAAATGGAAAAGATTTTCAAGTTATGTTTCATACGGGTTATTTAAATAAGAAGGCCGGCTATAATAACCGTTTTATGCAAAAGTTTAGAGCTAATAAAAATCGGTTTATTTAATTTTTTTGCTACCAAACAACAGTTTAAAGTTTCTGGAGCTGGTGAAACTATGGAAACCCTTTTTGGATGTGAAGTTGAAGGCGACGAG
This sequence comes from Glyphotaelius pellucidus, assembly GCA_936435175.1. Taxonomy (NCBI): domain Eukaryota; kingdom Metazoa; phylum Arthropoda; class Insecta; order Trichoptera; family Limnephilidae; genus Glyphotaelius; species Glyphotaelius pellucidus. Next base: position 18,090,845 of record OW386540.1, on the reverse strand, counting down.
AAGGAAGAAAGTTAGTACCTGGCTACTCAGTAGAGCCATTTCAAGCTTTTATTTCGATTTTAAATTATGGTATTTTCTGATCAATCTACCATTCTGTCTCAAGATCCAATTAGAAATGTAGTCTTACTAATCGTGATAAGTGAATTGAAGTATTTTCTTGTAAGAACTACGATCGATCCTAGTTTTAAATGTATTTATTTAATTATCGTAAGTGGTACAAAATAAGAGGCCTCTGATAAAATTAAACCACGTTTCAGAGTAGACACTTTATCAAGTAGTTTTTTTAAACCTTTGATAAATTTTCTACATTATCTTTCAGGCGGGTAAAGGAATCTATAAATCGCAAAGGTAATTACCTTCCAAACCCAAAATCCTAACGGAAAATCTATAAAGTACCCTCACATAATGTATGTAGATCGAACACATTACAGGCAAATCCACTATAAAAGAGCTACGACAATAGTTCGGTAATAAATTGTACAGTTGCGACACATTTGGTTGAGAGCGTTGGAAGTTGGCATAGCTTTAAGCTGAACCCAATAGGTAGTGTTTTGAGTTTCTGCACCATTTAACAAAAAGTTCAAAGGGGCACAATGGATTGTACAAAGCTACGCCTATTATTTCTGTATATTTTATTTTTATTCTGGCACATCCTAAAACGTAAACCTTCCCATATAATGTGCGTATACTTTGCTAGCACGAATAGAGGACGGTGGTTGCAGTGGAGCATCGAGGTACTCTTGACGCCTAGGCAAAATTTAATTTGGTTTTTTAGTTCCGCAAATGCGATTACAAAACATTTATTTTAACGTTCCCTTTTACGGGTTTGAAGTTAGTTTTATATTTTGCAATCAATATCACACGCACTTAGTGTTTAATATATTTAGTATTAAGAATTAAACTCACTCATAATGTTCATATTATGAATAAAAGTCAATATAATTGTGTATACTTCGGGATTCGGAACCGCAATTCGGCTTGCTCAATGTCTTAAGCCTCAATAACATTAAGCTAGTTTACAAGCTACTAGCCGGTAAGTTTAAAAGCGAGTGAATCGGCGAGTGAGATTGTCATGATGATACACAAAACTGTCTACTCGCTCAGTAGCAACAGTAGCAGCTAAAATAAAGACTCCCGTGCCATGCAACTCTGTCGACATTTTGTAGAAAACTTGAATTCGCAGCGCTAATCAGTAGCGAGAATAACGGCTTCCACCCGAACTAATTCTGACAGACGGAATCAGCTGTTGATGGGCCGCCATCTTTAAGCAAACACTAGCGAGTAGCGAGTAAAGTTGACCATCTTTCAACTTTTTTCGTAGATTGTCCACAATCTGCTAACTAGCAGGTAATAATAAATCAGCTAACTAGCAGATTGTGGAGCAAGTAATACGATGACATTGAGCGAGTTTACTAACAGTTAGCGAATTTCCCAGATAGTAGCGTGTAAACTCGCTCTATATCATCGAGGCTTCAACATAGACCATTGTTCTACAAAGGCTTCAAGTATATTTATCAAGGAAATCAAGGATATCTATTTAATTAGTACCTAGGCCTCACCATTAAACGTACTTTAAATTGCACTCAACTGATAAATAACCATTGATGTGTGGTAAATGGTTGTTTATCAGTTGTGTGAAATTTACCACACGTTAATAAGTAAGCGGCTACATGCATTGTGCATTTATCACGTAACGCTAATTTCACATATCTTGTTTTCAAGTATCTGCGAATTTAATGTTAATTTGAATTTATTTATTGAAGATTTATTTTACAAGGATTCATAATGGTTCAAGGCTATATACTAGGTATTCGCTTGTTTAAAATTAGTATCCATCATCGTTCTTAGATAATTTCATTGATTGTAAAACGAACTAAATATAATTTAATGCGCATGGGCCCCAAGGCGGTTGCAAATTGCCCAGCTGCCCAAGCGATCGCTACGCCATGGCATCTGTACACTGTACCAAACCCCAATGGGTAATTGTTCGGAAGGTTCATTCAATTTGTAAAACATTCTATTGTTCGTGGGCGGGATAGGCCAACAATGTCACATTACCGAATAAGGTAACTTTATCTAGAATTAAATTAATACTTTTCAATTGTTCTATACGTTAATTTGTATTGGTTAAAATATCGTTCATTACGTAGATACCTATTTGAATCTATCTCTGTATTTATATAGATAGATAGATTCAGTATAATCGAGCTAGCCGTGGCGGGCGTGCGGCGTTGTTTTGATTTGAATCAAATCATAATGAAATATTGCACAAAATTGATCTTCAAAATAAGAGAAAGATATGTAAAACATTTCGGAAAACTCTGTGTTAACGATTTTATTTACCATCTGTTGATGTAACATAAATATATCGAAATACAAATTGAATTTTAATTTTAACGCAGAAAATATAAATATATTTTTTTTATATGAATACCGCACAAGAGTCCCAACTGCTCCCGTCTGGAATCGGGGTATGTTGTGAGGCTGAAGGTAGTGGGGAGGGGAAGGAGATGGGAAGAGGAGGGTGGGGAAGTACCTGGCTATTCAGATCTGATCACTAAACACGGCTAAAGCCATTTCAAGCGACGTTTCAATTCTGAATGGTGGTCTTACACCAGGTCGATACTGATAGTATCTTCCACTCTGGAACGTGCCGCAAATAAACTATATATTATTTTAAATGAATAAATTGTGAAATTACACAAATTAATCAAATAAAATTTATTTGCCACGCCGGTATCCGATCTCGCGACTTTCGGAATGCTAGTCAAAAGCCTTACCGCTGGACTACGCCGGCCGTCAAATATGCTTGAAGGATCTGACAAACATCCTAACGCTGAGCTTTGGCGTCATGCAATTTACACAGTCTTTTCCATCGACAATTTCTCGGTCAAGTGACAATTTTCAGTCCACAATACAATTTATGTTACGAAAATGAAATGCAATAAACATAAATTTTAAAGAACAAAAATATTTTTCTAAAATCATATTGAATTTTTAAAATTCTTAGATCTACTAAGCACAGCTATATCAAATAGATGTTCTGAAAAAAAAACGTTGTTTAACAAAATACACCTACATGAAAACATTTAAAAATAATGTTATTTTTCAATCAACTGAACCAGACGCCATCGAAATAGAGATAATTGGTTACAAAACGATTATTTATCCCAATTACGGTGACTCCAGACCTCCACTTGAACTTGAGCGATACTCCTACACCTAAATTGTTATTTTGACTCGGTTACTACTTGGTTACTACTAACTTACACTAATACCAATTTGATTGGTTTGGTATTTAAAAGTTTTATAAAAATTAGTATATAAAAATATCACAATAAAATCTATTATGCAGTTTGGCTATTACAGCTACTAAATAGCTCAGAACAGGTTAAATACTAGACCTAGGTGTGGGCGTATCGGGCGTCGCCGTTGAATGAGCAATACGCTCATAAATTCTGAACAACAGACATTTCGTTTTCCAGTCGCACTCCACACACATTCACCTTCATGATTGTCAAAAATACATCAAAACTAGCGCAGACCCGTGAAAAACACGGGGTGTCATTGTTATTGAATCAGACTCAATTTGTTTATGAAAACAATTCTTGAAGTCTAGAATAGACGATCGATAAAACTATATCAATACGATAGGATACGTGATCTAAGGTCAGTTATCAATCCGACCGATGGTTGATAAATTTTAGCGCGAGCTCCTGAGTGTCAGTTAAGCTGTCAATAATCAAATCATTTTTAATAATGTCGTTCACTGTGCAAAATAACTGGCTTATTAATAACTAACGAAGCTCTTAGAATTGAAAGAAATCGTATACGCGATCCATAAACTTATTTAGTTCACCTTAGACGCGATTAATTTATTATTTGATCTTGAAGAGACAAACTGGTGCAAGTACGACTAAAGACCTCATTAACTAATTAACTCCCGTTCAGTCTCAAAAGTACACGCGAATTGCCAATGTATATTAAAGTTTGTATTTCAATTCGAAATGGTCTATTTTTTAGTATTTTTAATTTTTACACAGCGGTGTGAAGGTTAAATGATGTAAATCCATAGATAGGTAGATTCGCGAGCGTTGCTAGGGTTTATCGATTTCTTATTTATTCCCTGTTAATATCTGTCTGGCTGTCAACAGTGCGGCCGTGCTTGGGAAAACGGTATCAAATTTTAGGTAGTTACGACTATCGATCCGATAAGGTAAAGATATCGATTTCACTGTGCTAGAACTGTAACCCATCGAACGTTAAAATAACTAACTTGAAAAATTACGACTTCTATCCAATGACATTAAACAAATACAAGACACGTTGTATTCATTCTAATCAAACAAGAACCACTTTTTTATGTGAATACCTCACAAGAGTCCCAGCTGCTCCCGTCTGGAGCCAGTGATACTATGGCGTCCCCAATTGGGTATGTCGTGAGGCTGAAGGTAGTGGGGAAGGGAAGGAGATAGGAAAGCGGAAGGCGGAGAAGTACCTGGCTATTCAGACCTGATCACCAAACACGGATACAGCCATTTCAAGCAACGTTTCAATTCTGAATGGTGGTCTTACACCAGGGCGATACCGAGAGAATCTTCCGCTCTGGAAGTGCGCAATACCACCATATTTTATATTAAATGAATTAATTGTGAAATAACACAAATTGATCAAATAAAATTTATTAGCGCACGTCGGGATTCGATCCTGCAACCTTTGGATTGCTAGTCAAGAGCCTTACCCCTCAACAACGCAGGGCAAAAGGATTGCCATTAATGTACATATTCGAAGACGTATATGAACTGGCTGGCTTATATATATAAGAACTGGCTGGCAAAGTTTGTGCACTAAACCTTTAAATTCGATGAAACCACGCGCATTGTCTCAGTAACGTATCTCACATTTAATTCATTTAAAGGCAGTATTCTTGTCTAGAAAAAAGAATTTTGTTTCTTCATATTTTCAAAGTTAAAGTATTCAAAAATATCTCCTTAAAAGGATTTTTCGAAATTCACATTATTTTATAAGTTATCACCATTTTAATGCCGCGGTTTAGACGTAATCTAACCAGAATCTAAATAGAACAAAATTTTAAATGCATTTTTCTCAAAACTACTTTTTTCGAGACGGTTGATCGATATCTCTAGTTCTACGGGACCAATTTGCTTGAAATTTGGTGAGAGGTTTTTCTACACATTACTCTACCGTCCCTACCAGAATTATAACAAAATTTTAATTCTTACTATTTTTTAAAAATTCCGAAAAGTCAAAAAAACTTGTAAAAAATATCCTTTTACTTCAAACAGCCGCCATTTCGCGAATTTTTTTTTTACTTATCCGAGGTATGGGCCAAACAGAATTTGTCTGGATTAAGAATTATCATTTTTTTATTACTAGGAGGGTTGCAATCGTGTCAACCAGGGCGCTTAATTTTTTTGAGATCTCCCGCTTCAACACCCTGTAAATTTTTAAATTTTTTAGATTTTTTTTAATGTATTTTGTAATGTATTTAAGTAATGGCTGGTAAAAATATTATTGTTTTTCTTAATAAAGAATTGCAATAGCACCTGAAAAAAACCTACAATTCATGCTTCTAGACTAGAAAACCCCCGCATCTGTCATTCATTTGAAAAATATGAAATCGCATTTTCGGATCATTTTTTTTTTGTTTTACTGATATTGTGATTTATCAGTTCCAATTTTCAAAATTAAAAGTTCATCGGAAGTGAATAATTTTAAGCAGGAATATTTTACATTTCTTCACTCGTGTACCGATGCACCGAAAACCGAATTTAGTATGTTTAATAATAATAATAAATGATTTAATTTATTTCTGTAATTAATTATTCTAAGTAACACAAACATGGGGTACAAATTGCATAGTATTTTATGGACTTTTTGTATTTTTCCTCTTAAACGTAGAGAAAGATTTTTCCTTTCGTCTTCGAGAAATTATTTTAGGAGACAATTTATTCTTATTATATCCGAAATCCTCTCCTCTTTGTTTGGGGAATATGATCAAGCAGTTTTTTTTAATGGAAAACCATTATTTTGACGATAAACACGCGATCCGGCGGGGTTTTTGTCATTTGATTAATGCATTTTGGGACGTGATGGGATTTTTAATTTGTTTTCTGACAGTGTCGGACAAAATGAAAATTCGGTGATTGGTATTTAATTATAAACGAGAGGTTTTGTAATTAATTCAACACTTTTCAAAGTCAGCTGTTACATTCTTCGAATTTCTGAGAATCGAACGAACAGTTTTCTATATCAGGTTTTAAGCGGAAAATACGTTGGCATTGATTTTAGTAAAACTGAAAAGTGTAGTACGAATTTCGGGAATCAAATTTGACATTTACATCTTGGCACTGTGAGAAGTTTTCCCTCTACTAGTTAAGCACTTGGATATTAACGATTAGTGGCTGAGTTGACAAATGTGTCAGCTTCCCATCAGAAGGCATTGGTTTCAATTCTTTGGCTAGCTAAGTCCTCCATCATTGCACAAGCAACATCTTCCGCATTTAAAGGCGTAATTTTAATTTGGGAGGCGGGAATGGGTACCGCCGCTCCGGGAACCTTTATTGGATAACCAACAACTCTGCCATAGGTCACCCCAAGTGGTTCGCTACGTTTGGTGATTTAGCGGGGGGGCCCGGGTTCATGGGGTGAGGTTTGTCTTGGTCTTGGAGGCGGATGACCAGGACACACTGAACCCCAGATTCCTACCCACTCCTTTAACCCTTTTCCTTCCCAGAACTCTCTTCTCCTCCTTTTCCTTAAAAAAAACCTCCACGCAGCATCCCCGAAGATGACATAGGCCCTGAGGGAAACTATTTTCCTCAGGGCCTCTTGTCTGGAGCTCATGTAAAAAAAAAGAGTTTTTAAAAAATGTTGCGGGTTATTCGAAACCCGAAAATGTTTGTCATTCATTTTAGAAGAAAAAACAAATTTCCTTGAAAATACCCTCCACACAGCATCCCCGTACATGATGTAGGCCCTGAGGGAAATTGTTTATACTCATGGCATACTATCATACTATGTGGAGCTAATGTAAATAAAAATAGATCAAATTGGATAAGTTCAGTTAGGGTCAATAGGGTTAATCAAGTTTAAAATTTTTTTTTTAAATAAATCAAAAATGAAAAAAAAGTCTTTTCTACACTCAGAAAAATGGTTATTTTACTTTTGATTATCGATTACCAACTTATCATTTAAATTTATTTGGTTGCAAGTGGACTTGCAAAGCATTTGATTGTGTAATAAAAATGCATAGGTATATTTGTATTTAAAAATATTTCTAATGTGTTATGTAATCATTAAAATGTAACGAACCATCTCTGGAATCAAAATCACAGCCGACGATTCTAATTAATTCCAAATTCATTAACAAAGTCAAATTAATCCTTGCTTAATTAAGCGAACCATCAACATTTTACGGCCCCCTTCATGGGGTATTTAAAAGTAAGTGTGGCATTTATTGGATGTCTTTCTAATTAACTCTTCATTAGTATGTAGGAAACTAGGTACTGGCTGAGAGTGTGAGCCCGTTCCAGACGCGCCAATACACGGGCGAGTCCGTCTAATTATACGAATAATTTACATCTCCTCGGAGTGGCATTGAGTCTTGAGTCGTCTCGAACATTTGGGATGATTTATGTTCTTGCCTCGGCCCTATCCTATCCTCCGGCAAATGGGAGATTCACCCTTATTTCTGTATTTCCGAGTTGACAGTGAAGAAGATGTTAATTTAATGGAACCTTGAAAGGCAGGCGCTGTGCTTAAGTACTACGGAGTACGTAATGTATTACATAGTAATATAGAAAATAGAATTTATATCAATATTAGTAGCTAGCATTACCCGGCTTCGTACGAATTTCTAAGCACTCTTTTCTGCTTAGAAATTGCGAGGTAAAAATATTTTCGTTAACTTAGAAATTTCGAACGGAAAAAGCTGTGTAATTTCCTTGATGCCAAAGCTTCCCGAAACACAAACATATTTTCTAAAGGAGCTTTTATTGGTTCGTTTTGACTAGTAAATATAGTATAGACGGCCTCCGTGGTCCCGAGGTAAGACTCTCGACTCATAATCCAAAAGTCGCGGGGTCAAACCCGGCGTGCGCAAATAAATTTTATTTGATTAATTTGTGTTATTTCACAATTTATTCATTTGAAATAATATATAGTATGTTTGCGGCACGTTCCAGAGTGGAAAATACTATCAGTATCGCCCTGGTGTAAGACCACCATTCAGAATTGTAACGTTGCTTAAAATGGCTTTAGCCGTGTTAAGTGACCAGATCTGAATAGCCAGGTACTTCCCTTCCACCTTCCTCTTCCCTATCTTCTTCCCCTCCCCACTACCTTCCGCCTCACAACAAATCCCAATTGGGGATGCCATAGTCTCACTGGCTCCAGACGGGAGCAGTTGGGACTCTTGTGCGGTATTAACTGTAAAAAAAAAAATACCTAGTGTCAATAATTATGAATTATTTCTAGGTATACTTAGGTGATAGTATACAATATTATTTAACGTTCATCTAAATCAGGGTTTCCCAACCAGTGGTCCGCGAGAGCTAGAATCTGGTCCGCGAAAGATTTCAAACTTTCAATAACGCGCGCCGGTTAATAAGCGAGCTCAGCGCGCAGGTAGGGTGCTGGTCAAGGAAGTCTGAAAAGAAAAAAACCCGGTACCCACCCATCCCGTCTTGCCCCAATCCCATATCCCATTCCACCCCCTCCGTTGCGGTAAATGAAATCGTGACAACATTCAGTTTATCACTATTTTACCCTGTGGTCCCTGCCAAAAAAATGGACGCAATAATAGTCCCGAGTCAGAAAAAGGTTTGGGGACCACTGATCTAAATGATTTATTTTATTAAAACTTTTGTCGTTTTATCAGAATTGAAACCAGTTTAAAAATAAAATCATTAATGTTTTATTAAAATGCTGAATACTGAGGATTGATTTTCAAAAGTACATGATAGGTACCTTCATTTTCAAAATGAAAGTACTTATTTACATTTTACTCTATTACGATATTCAAAATTACATATTTTTAAACCGAACAAGTCTTCTAAAACTGAATTTCAAACTGATTCCAAAGAAAATCTAACCTCAATCAAAACGTTTCGACAGTGAACTCGGAAGTATCAAGATTCAACGTCAAATACTGACGACGTCAAAGCTTCCCTGATGTCAAAAGGTAATACGATTTTCTGACAGAGTGCGTAAAAAATAGACATTTATATACACGTTCTACGACAATTCAACAAAGTGGAATTTCAACACCCTTTTGAAAAGTCATTAAAGGTTATGAAAAAAAAACAATTAAAAAATAGCCCATAACCTAATCATCATCACTCTTCATGACTTTTCAAAGCTGATGAAGTGATGACTTTTAATGACTTCAAAGGTGATGAAATTGTTTATTGTTGAGTTGTCACCTACGTAGAAGTATATCAATACCAATAATAAATGATTTACTGGCATACCGTTGATAGGTCCATTGTAGCTTCTTCCTATTTAATAATGATACCTTGCTAATTTTTAGAGCGCCATTTTTGTGAAGTATCGCCACAGGGCGCTCGTAGCTAGATACTTGCTTAAAACTGTAGTTAAAATTACCTTAAAAATACTTAAATAGGGTTATTGCGTTTTCGCCTTGTCCTTTTCATAAAACGAAAGTAGAAGTCGGAATTTTTTGTTTTTATCGCGAGTATTAATATTTTTCAAACAAAATTATACAACAAGGACGTTCACTCCATATAAACAACACAATGACGTGTAATAACTCGGACTACCAAAAAAGGACAAAACCAATACGCCAATTTTTTTTTTTTAATATTAGCTCCATACGGCCCTTTACATGGCCCTGAGGAAAATAATTCACCTCAGGGCTTGCTTTATCTTTAGGGATGCTGTGTGGAGGGTTTATTTGGGAAAGGAAGAAGAGGAAATTCTGGGAAGGAAAATACTATGAAGGGTGGGTAAAAATTTGGAGGTCAGGGTGTCCAAGAGTGACGGACATATGAATCTATCCCCCCTACTGCGGTGCAAAGCGATGTTCCGAGAGAGTCCTGCTGGAGAGGTCAAAAGGTCTCTCTCAACCAATCTCCCCCGAAAAGGCCTTCCACGCAGTTGGTGGGCGCTAAGATAAGTCACCAAACGTAGCGTACCACTTGGGATGACCTACGTCATAGATGTTGGTTATCTAATAAATGGTTCGCATAGACATGACATGACAAATAACAAGATACTTTTATTTAATAATTAAGTATTAGTAAGTAAAGAAAAAAGGGGTAATTATATTTTTAATATATTCCTAGCGGAAATTTGAAATGCTGTGAAGTACAATAAATCAAAGAATGAGTTAAATACATACACAAGTTTTCTCCATTTTTTTCTCTTTCTATCTGCGTCGTAGAAATATTTCTAGGAAAATATTTGCGTCTTTTACTTTTACAACGTGCATTTTATTAATTTTTTTTTCTGAAAAATTAAAAATAAATTAAATACTCTTTATAAATAATGGAATTTGTTGAAATTTATAATGTTAAATATTCTGAATGATCTTTTCAATGTTATTTTATAATGAAAAATCATTATTATAGATCAACAAAAACAGGAGACATGACTTTTTGAAAAAAAAAAAAACTTTCCTTTCGCAAACAATTAACATTTTGTCCTTTGAAGCACTTCAATTTTCCCCGATAGATAGATAAACGTAGTTTAGAGCAAACATTGTAGCAGGTGAAAAGTGTAAGAAAGGTTAATAATAATTAATCACACTATGCGGTGATTTAACCACGTTTAAGAAAATTGGAAAGACGAAAATATTTCTTATAAATGAACGAAAAGATAACAACGGAGCTCTCAGTGGTTAGACCATTTGATGTTAGTACGTCTTACATTGACTTGGGACTATTCCATTAGCATTAGTAGGTTCGTCACGATTCCAAGGCATCAGCTTTTTACGCCTCCGGAGAAAGCATGGCAAATCCTCGGCGAATACGGACTGCTGAAATTATTGGCTTCGTGGCGTATTAAATTTTAAGAGTGAGATAACTTCTATTTTATACGGCACTTAATATAATGACGTATCTTTCTCAAACCCGCTTACCACTTTCTTGAGACAACCGAGGGACCAATGGAACTAGAACACCGCGAGATTATAATGGGTTCATTATTTTCACACTCCTTCGGGGCTTAAAATATATTGTTTTAATGGGTAGTGAAAGGTCATAACTGCTCGTCGCTTTCGTAACGAGCAATTTTTTTGCCGAAAAGTGGCAATATGGGATGGACTTCTGCTCGAGGAAGAGAAGGTACTCTACGCGGATGCAAATTGTGCGCTCGACACTTCCTATGTTACTTAGTTACTCAAATTTTCTTGTTCACACGAGTAGGATGAAACTATATTTTGAATATTTCAGCTGACTGTTTTGTTGGTACATAAATCTGAAGATTAACAAAAATCTGAAGAGGTTCCCGGTTGGGGAAAGGATCTTTCTACATAAATTCAGTTTCGTATTCTACCTATGCCACTTTTTTTTCTTCACGTAAGTATTTGGTACCCTTTTGCTCTCTTGTTGAAGTTTCTCTTAGCATCGCTTGAGTAAGAAAAGTACTTCAAAAAGTAGCTTGAACTGGCTAAATCTATGTTTAGTAACCAGATTAGAATACATCCCAACGATCTTCTTTCTTCTCCCACACAAAATTCCCCGATTTGGACACAGGCCTTTTGTCATCTTTGGGGATGCTGTGTGGAGGGTATTTTTAGGGAAAGGAAGGAGAGGAAGTTCTAGGAAGGAAAAAGGTATGAGGGATGGGAATCTGGGATCCACGTGTCCAGGAGTGACGGAAGTATGAATCCATCCATTTAACTGTGATGCAAGGCGACGGATCGAGAGAGTTTGGCTGGAGAGGTACTCGTAACTAGGTCTCTCTCAACCAGTCTCCCTCGATCCGACCCGCCACTAGCAGGTGGGCATACGCATCTGCTGCCAACACCTGGACAAACCTCACTTCATGAACCCGGGCACGCGGCTAAATCACCAAACGTAGCAAACTACTAGGGGTAATCTACGGCAGAGGTGTTGGTTGTCCAATAAATGGTTCTAAGGGTGGCGGTACTCATACACGCCTTCCAAATTGAGGAGAATTTTTTGCAAAAAGGCAAACAGTTTTTGTACTTTGTAAGTAAGAAATACGCACTTTTGTATATATTTTTTAAATTTAATGTAAATCACATATAGTGTTATCATTAAGTTTTGTGTTTCGGCGTTCACGGCCATAATCATGGATTTGAACGTCAAAATAGCTGTGGCAATATTTACCACTAAAATACTTGCTAATAAATTTGGTTTACCTTAATTTAAAAAAAAAGTGTACTGTCAACTCCCTTTTAAAAATTTGATGGTATTAAAAACTGAAACCAGTCATTATTTTCGGTTGTTTCGGTTTTGTCAGATCTTTGGAATGTACTACATAAGTGCCACATGCGTCAATTCTAACCACGTTAAATAACGTAACAGAGATAATCTTATTTTCTCAGGAATACAATGAAACACCGAAAGGTGGGCGTATAAATTATATATCACATAACAAAAAGCTGGATGTTATATTATGTACCTAGGCCCTAGGCCATGAGGATCATGCTGTAAATTCTTGAGTATTATTTCTATTCTTTGTTTTGGTGTCTTTCTTGTTTTCAAACGATCTTATTTGTGAAGAAAACGTGATGTCCATACGTATCGCTTCATTTTCTTCAAGCTTCCATTTTTTTATGTTTTCCGCCTCTGTCAGTCAAGGCTTGCTTTCAGGGACGGCTTATGGTGTGGACACTTAGAGGACAGTCCCAAATGATTTGCAAAATATTTTTTTACCAGTCTGTGATTCTTGTTTGTGTGTTTTTCTTTGTTAAAAAATATTTAATTTTTTTATTTTTGAATTTTTTATGTGAATACCGCACAGGTGTCCCAACTGCTCCCATCCGTCTGGAGCCACTGAGACGATGGGATCCTCAGTTGAGGTATTTTGTGCAGCTTTAGGTAAGTGGGGAGGGAAAGTAGATGGGGAAGAGAAAGGTAGGGAAGTACCTGGATATGCAGATCTAGTCACCAGGGACAAATGGCTGAAGCCATTTCAAGCAACGTTTCAATTCTGAAGAGTGGTTTTTGCACCAGGGCGATACTGAGAGTACCTTCCATTCTGGAACGTGCGGCCAATATGTCTTATATTATTTTAAATGTTTAAATTGCGAAACTAAACGATCAAATAAAATTTACTTGCGCATGCCCGGATTTGAATCCGCGACCTCCGGATCGCTAATCCAGAGCCTTGCCCCTACACCACGCCGTCGAGATGTGTTAAAGACATTGCTTTAGGAAAGTAACTTTTTGTACCGATTTAAATATTATGCGTTGTTGCTGTTTCAGAGTGCAAAAATTTTACCTGTGAAGGCAATACTATGGTATAAAATTAAAATTCAGCATATATTTACCCCGCAGCATAAAGAGAAACTAGATCATAAATATAGCACTAGATTCACGCGTAACGACGGGTTAATAGTTCCGAAATTCAATAATAAGTACGGACAGAGAACGTTTGAATACAACATACCGAAGATATTTAATTTATTACCTGACAATATAAAGCAACATAATTCTATGAATAAGGTTAAATATATGGTGAAAACTTGGTTATTGGAAAAAGAATATTTATTTTGATACTTGATAAAATTTATGAAAAAATGTTTAAACTGTAGATAAAAGATGTAAATTATAACTTTAAATATATTTGTAAGTAATTATAAGCACCTGCTGTCAAGCCAATTGCAATTGGCTTAGCGGGACTGGATTGTTGATTTATAAAATATATAAAAAAAAAAATAAATAAATAAATAAAAGTTTTATATTTTTAATCGAGTTATTTTTTTTTCTGAATAATTTAAATCAACTTTTATTTTTTATATTGGTATGATTTTGGGTATTGATTTTTCATTTGTGCGCCAATTTATTAGTTGTGTCGATTGACGTGTCGTAGCAGTATGTAAGGTACACGTGTTTTGATATAGAATCATTGAAAATTTTTAGGTTTTACTTTTGTTTAATCAAAAATTCCCTGAAAGCTCCCACAACCTGCAAGTATTAAAACATATATTTTTCCATAGTAAAGTTGGGTTCGGGCTCTCGCCGCTACTGCCAACCTTATAATATAATCCGCATTAAGATATTGATCTGGAATACGGAATTTCCTACGATTTTACGTCTTCAAAAGACCACTCTGTTCGTGATCTATTTATTAAGTGGAATTCTCAAGAATTTTCATTTACGTACAATTGACGAGATTTTTTCTAGCCCGAAATTCTTTTTTTTTAAAATTTTAATTCAAAAATTTTTTTGAGTTGTTTATACTACATTTTTTTTACATTAACTCCACACAGGAGGCCCTGAAGGGAAAATAATTTTCCTCAGGGCCTATGTCATCTTTGACGATACGAGTCGTAGAAACGACCCGTTCTCATGTGACTAATATCAACCGTGTAAAAATGTTTCCCGACTATGCACCGGTGACAAGGGGATCAATGACGCTCGTTCCTCGGAGCATCTTCCATTGTAATACCGGTAGAACAAGGACAGCATTCTCACCTGACGCCTGTGCTCTAAAGATTGCAATCCGTTTGTTAAGTTAGGAGAATCTATCAAACGGACCGCCCGTTTCTGCACAGAGTCGAGGATTTTTTCAGGTATTTTGGGGCTCCAGACCAGAGGTGGCTGCCAAATTCAACCGTGGGGCGCACTTGCGATTTGTACAGGGTTAGCAGTTGTGTACTATTAAAGTATCTGCGGGCCCTGTACAGTATGACCAGTTTCTGTGAGGCTAACTTAACTCTGGCTTCGATGGAGCCCCCGTACCTGGGTAGCTATTCTCCAAGCCCTCGTCGCTCGCAATCGCCGTCGAAAGTACGTACATTGGTCGACGTGGTTATTCTTGAGCCAGTCGACGGAACATTTTTAGACGCCAAACGCCAAAAGTCATTCGCCACAACAATGAGTGGGGTAGACCAGTAGAAACGGAGAAGCGAGTGGTTGTTTATTTGCGTGTCTATGCGATTGGCTGTCAACATCTAGTATTATCGTTTTCCCGTGCGAACTTTCGCACCCGCAAGACGTCGAATATTGTTATAAAGTCGTTTTAAGGTTACATATTACAATGGCTAATTTTCCGCTCATTATTGTTGATCAGAACTAACTAGTTCTATGAGCAGTTGCTTTTGATTATTAGTTATATGGCTATTTCGAAAATTATCAACCGACCCAACAAACTTACCGTTTCACTGTTTGACGTTTGACATTTCAAAGTTACACCATAGAAATCTCAAAAACATCAGGAACATAGAAAAAATTTACAGGGCTACCAATATAATCATCCTTGCGACCGTTCGCCGTCCAAGAATACGTAAATATGAAACATTTGAATAAGTTGGTCGCGACGACGAGGAATTTTCGCTCGCAGCTGGCGCATGGCGATTAACGATTGATCGTTGCTCGGGAATAGCTACCCTGAGCTGGTCACTTAGAGTTACACCAAGCATATCTAATCATGAATAATAAGCACAATGCAACATTTCATTTGATAAATTAAAATATTTTTACAATAAGCATATTTTTAAATACATTCATTCTTTTTTATTCATTTCATTCATACTTTCAGGCATTTCATCATATATCTTTAGTCCTCTATACAAAAGGCAGTTCTGTGATTTAAAGTATTTCATATGAGGCAATCTAACTCTATTTAAACTCTGTTTCGTAATTATGTACATCTCTTTTAAAAATAATTTCAATCTTTAAATATTTTGGCATTTGGTTTTTCATAACTTTATGCACAAAAATTAACACATTAAATAGTAGTCTTTTTTTATTGGAATCCAATTTAGCTCCTCTCTCATTTGATTAACCCTTGAGTATTTACCTTTCCCGAGTATACATCTCATATCTTTGTTTTTTGGAGTATATTTTGTTTAGCTATAAAACTTAACATTTTATATCTAATATAATCTAATCTTAAACTACTATAATATTAAAATTTGGACGTCACAACATTGAGACATAAACTACGAAAAACTGCAAGACTTTTAGAGACTGCAAGAATATTGTTTTGTGTTCCCGATAAATTTGTTTTAGGAAGCCTAAAATCGTTGCAGTTTTTTGTAGGATAACAATGGACTGTTCTATGAATTCTAACATTATTAAACATACAGTCTGGTAACATTTTATTTTTTAACTTTTTAGCTCGGTTCTGTACAACTTCCAGCTTATTCAAATTTCCTTCATTCGCCAAATATGATATCGCAGAGCAGTAATCAAAATGTGGAGCAACTATCTATATATATATAAAAATCAAAATATATTTGTTTCTGGGTTTATGTATATATGCTATGCGTTGCTAAACCTTTGGGGATTTGATGTTTGGATGCCCGCAATGGTTTCTATATACAATAGTGAGTTCTGGCATCATTAAATTATGCATTGCCTAACCTAACATAACCTAACCGTTCATCCGATTGCTGTGAAACTTTGGGGTTTTGATGTGTTTGCGGGAGAGGGGAGGGGAAAGGAGAACCAGGGAGGGGGAGGGGGAAGGCAACGCATTTCGGAAAATGAATTAATGAATGAATAAATGAATGATTGATTTGCAATGTTTTATGGTTTTAATTATATCATTTATATAAATAATGAATAGAATTGGACCTAATACCGAAACATCCTGGATCCGAAAAATCCGTTAATCATCGTCCATTTACTTGATGTTCAAATATCTGTAAGGTTTCTTTTACTTGTAGAACATTCGCTGGACAAATTGGGTTTTCCAAGTAGCACTTATTGACTTAATGGGGCTCGACAGAAGTGGCGGAAACGACAAGGGCGTAACGCAACTATCCCAAATAATTGTTTTGCAGGAGCCATAAAATACAGAAAGGGTAGATTGATTTGAAACAAATCGTATTATTATTTGTCCCAAATTATTAAATATTCCGATGTAGGTAGATACGTGTTCGTGTTAATCCTTATGTACGCCAGTATTATTTCGATCCTCAGTTTAACTCTCTGAGTGTTTTGAAAAAATAACAGGGTAATTAACACACGACGGAATTTATTTTATTTATAATCAATTTCATCGTTATTTAATCCAAACGATAACTATTGTACTATCCGCGCGATTCTTGCACCTCGCAACAATTGTAAGAAATTTCAATAGAAAACTAAGGGCCAATGTTTCACAGAAGTTGAACAAATATTATTCATCAAAATTCAAAGAAAATAATCTTTAAGTTCTATTCAGGATATATTATTAATCCATTATAGAATTTGAGTAAAATTTTGATATAATATTAACGTTGACATTTATATAATGAATTGTTGAAGTTCCGCGAAAAAACTGTCCCGAAATATTCTAAGATAACAAAAAAACTATTAAAAAAAATTCGACTCCTGAAAGTGGTTGAAATTTAGCATTTTTTGCGTTTCTTATTTATCACAAAAGGTGTCGGAATATAGAAAATAAAATTGAATCTTGTAAGCACAATTTATTGTTAAAAAGGTGTCTTTAAGAGTGTTTCAGATTGAATTCTTTAACCTTACTAGGCTATCAGATGCGAGTTTCCACACTTCTTCTTTCATGTGATGGGGGGAGGGGTTCAGAGGTGGACATCTAGATTTGCGAGCCAGTGGAGACATGGGGAACTGGGGAACTGGACCGCAGGCTGTAGACCCTCAATTTGCCTCGTTCCTCTCATCTTGATACGCATTAATTTACAACTCTAAGATATTTTTTACTCTGTGGCATCAGAAACACAAAGGTGCCTATGGTTGTTACGGACAGTGAAATATTAAGTAATTGGCTAATTTATGACACAACTTACGAACTGCAATTCTTTACGTTTCCAATTACTTTCGGTATATCGCCCATTCCCTTCAATTGCCTGCTCCACCCTATGAGATTCAATAAATGGAGAAATAGGGTGGGCCGTTAATGCATGGAGTATTAAAAAAAAAATCTTCAAAAAAGATGCTACATTATGACCTATTTTAAAATTTTCAGATTTAATGGAAGGCACTTATGATCCTCTACCGAGGATTGGATGTGGCAATAAGATGGTTTTTGCAAAAAAAAATTATAAATTATTTTAATTATTTTCATTTTACATTCACATTACAGCTGTTTGATGACTCCACTGCAAACAATAGGTTTTCCAAGTTCTTTCCAAAATCTGTAAATTGAATGCTGCTAACAAAAGTCACACGAGAAAAATGCTTTCGTAACAAAAAACACAAATAAAACAATGTTTTTATGTTTTCACTCGTTATGTATTATACTATGTCAATTTTTTAGTCAACTAAGATTTTTTTGCCGTTCTACTGATCTATCTGCACATTTATTTAAATCTCTAACCACTAGATTACATAATTATTTTAAATTATAATTCCTACACATTATTAATACTAAAATCTAACCTTATCTAACCAAACCACCACATATCATAATTTTTTCAAATTATAATACCTACATATCATTAAAACATCTTACATTTATCATTAATACAATGTTAAATAACTTATGTGACTAAAATAACGTGTACATGTAAAAGCCTTCAAGGCGTGAATAAATAAATAAAATAAAACTTAAATTTTCATAAAGAGAGCGAAAATGCTTCAAAAAATTCAAAGTCCATTTTTCCAGTTGTCATATTTTGACTTCTGGCAGTGTAGGTGATATGAAATAAATTTAGCTTTATTCGTTAAACAAAAATAAGTAATCATTTGAAATTTTTTACTTTAAGGACCAAAAGTCATACGGAAAATTTTTAATGTTTTCAATATTCGAATGCGCAACATTAGTGAAAAGCTTTGAAGGCCCACCCTAGCCAACACGCGGACAGTAAAGGGCCGACACTAGATATTTATGTTATCGTCTCTCCCCGTTGACGTCCGTTAGTATAAGGACAAGGGTTGGTTTTATTTGAACCCCTACGAGGGTGGGCACTCAAGTTCTCATATTAAAAACGCGGAAGCCTTCAAACGCCTGACAATGAAGCCTTGACGTATGTCTTTTACGGTCTCAAATTAGGTAATATGTCCTCTTCGTTATTTGCTAAGTACCGAATAAAAAGTTTTTTATATCGCACTAAAAGATCAATGATGGTTTTTATTGCGATGTTTATTGGGCTTTGTGGATAGGCGGTGGGAGCTTTGTTTCTTGCTCCATGGATTGCGAGTTTATAACCACTTTAAGCGCAAACGAAAATATGAAAAAATGAAAGGTTCTTATATAAAAAAAAATGTATAATGAATATATTTATTCGCACTTCGTTTCAGAGTAGAATAAAACGTCATTAATAGATACAACAACATATCACAATATTAATTAAATAAACATTTTGTGAAAAATTCTTTTAATTTTATCAGAATAGCCAGGTACCTACTTAACAACCTCAGACTGAAATATTTTAAAATTTTGGCATCCTGAAATTTAAGAAATAAAAAAATAAAAAAATATGAGCTAAATTTAATAATTTTATTATTAAGTTCTGCAAGTATTTTAGTTTTTATTATTGTGACAGGTGTTTCGGCTTACTAGGCTGCCAAACTGAGAACTTCAAAATGGCCAAAAAAATAAATTAAATTTAAGTGATTTTTTTTAATTAAATGGACTTCTACGAATTAAACACAAAAACGATAAATAAGCTAAAATGATTGTTTGAGTAAAGTATTTCATTGTATGACTGTTGTACTTACTTAATAAAGGAATTGCCGCTGTTTTTGCCGGATCTCCTGCTGTTTTCCAATTATTACTTACAACCTAAGGTTGCGGTGTACTACTTACATATTTCCCGACTTCGAAAAAATCATGAAAGTTTTTCGTACACTGTATTAATGTTATGAATATCCGCTTTGATTAGTGAGTTATTTTTTTGCCATTTACATCGTGGGAGTGAGTATTTTACAAATTTTTATTAATTTTGCAATCGATTTAATTAACTACCTTCTTACATTTTGTACTACACACGTTAATTTCGGAGCTTTTAATTACTATAATAACATTTTTTCATTGCATTATAAATTATAGTTGGACAAATTCAGGAAATATTATTTTTTTTCAATAAAGTCCTACGGCCGCACGTATGCGGCGATACTCTATCTGGATCGTCCAAGTGCCGCCTCATACGTACGGCGATACTCCTTAAAAGGTTAAAGCTTTAGTTGGAACGGCCCAAAGCTTCGTTTTATTAGGTCACCAAACAAAGGATGATTGTATTCGAATTAAAACACTTGTAGCTAAACTATTGCTCAAATTACATAATAATTTCACTGTGGCCAATGACTTGCAATCTCATTGTCATCATTATGGAGTTATTGTATTACAGAAGAAATAGTATTATTGATTAATTAAATCGGTGAAAAAAAATCGCCAGATGGGTCACTGATATGTTATTTTGACTTTATCAATGACATCTGACATATTTCGAGTATATTTAATTATTTATTAAATAAATACCAAAAAAATCAAATAATACTAAGGTTTACTTTGTTTTCTTCTACACTCTTTCCACTTTCGCCCAACAAATAATATTGGGAGTGAAACATTTGTCCCACTTTCAATCTCTTTGATCAAAACTATGGAACGCCTTATAAGATTTTTAAAGCCAGTGTAGTCATCATACTATCACAATGTGTAATTTTTAGAAATAAAACAAAAATAATTGATATTTCTTGGATTTTCCGACTATTTACATCTAAAGCCATTTAAACGATGATTCAAGGAAGTACATCTTCTCAAGGTGTAAAATCTTGAATTTGTAGATTAACGCAAATTTTGTCAAAATATATGTAAGACACGAGTCCAAATTGTTTATCCCGTATTTTTTTTTTTTTTTTTACATGAGCTCCACACAGGAGACCCTGAGGAAAATAATTTTCCTCAGGGCCTATGTCATCTTTGGGGATGCTGTGTGAAGGGTTTTTTTAAGGAAAAGAAGGGAAGGAGAGTTCTGGGAAGGAAAAAGGTTTAAGGGTTGGGTAGGAATCTGGGGTTCAGTGTGTCCTGGTCATCCGCCTCCAAGACCTAGACAAACTTCACCCCATGAACCCGGGCACCCCTGCTAAATCACCAAACGTAGCGAACCACTTGGGGTGACCTATGGCAGAGGTGTTGGTTATCCAATAAAGGTTCCCGGGGCGGCGGCACCCATTCCCGCCTCCCATATACATCATTAATTCAATTAGATTGAAAAGGGAGTATTCTAACTCATATAAAACCTGGTAGTATGTATGCAGTAGTTAATATAAATATATTAACACATAATTGTTACGAACGTGCGAGTCTAGTAGGTGAGGGACGGCGTGAAAGAAAAAGAAAAATGTAGGCACAGGAGCGTGCAAAGTTGTCCGGTCCTTTGGCACCCTAGATTGATTTAGATTTTAGATAATACATTTTCTTAATTACAGTCCAATGATAATTATTTCGCCATCCCAATATAAACAACAAAATCGTGACGTAGGCACGTATCTAAAGTTTTGTTTGACTTTGTTTTGTAAAGATCAAATCAGGTAGGCGCCGATTTCTGGCGTTTGTCATGACTCTTTCCAGCGTATCAGGCGTTATCCCGGCAATTTCTTCCTGGATGTTGGTCTTCAAATATTATAGGATCCTTAGACAGTTCACATAAACACAGAATTTCAAAAAACCACAGAAAAAAATTACAAGGGGACAGATCGGGAGAGCGGACCGGCCACTCGACATCGCCCAAGGGCAGACGCATGTTTGCGCTCAGAACGTCTTGGTGATCGCAACATTGACGCTCTCACTGCCTCAATGTTCTCAGGTGATCTAATGGGACGAGGGACTCATGTTCTTCCTCTTGTCGCACTTGCAGTTTGTCAGAACGTAGTGACCCACATAACAACTGATTTCCGGGCCGGGACAGGGGTCAACGGAGCTAAATTAAAGCGATTCCGAAAGGCGCGCTGGGTTGCGATCACAGAACATCCGTTCGAAAAGTAGACCTCAACGGCAAACGCTAGCACCTCACTGTTTCAACGCATGATGGCGACTAAGCTGTGTCGGGACAAAACTTTATAGTTTCGCCTCTCGAATGAGATCACCAGCGCTACATTAATTTTTTTGTTTCAATGTTTTCAGTTAACAGTTCAGTTTATACGACAAAAATCTTGGATTAAGACTGTTAATTTTCATTAGGGTATTTTCTAAAACTAGGAATACCGTCAAAAATGTGTGGAAGATATAGATTTTTTTCATAAAATTAGAACAATTCTTCAAATTTTTTAAGTTAAATTTCACATTCTGTGAAAGTTCTATTTTGTGATTATTTCAGTTTTATGAAGCAACTGGTCTATAATAATGATAATAATAGAACTTACACAGAACGTGAAAATTAATTTTAAAAATTTGATGAATTGTTCAAA
This sequence comes from Glyphotaelius pellucidus, assembly GCA_936435175.1. NCBI lineage: Eukaryota > Metazoa > Arthropoda > Insecta > Trichoptera > Limnephilidae > Glyphotaelius > Glyphotaelius pellucidus. The sequence continues at coordinate 18,068,355 of OW386540.1, read as the reverse complement.
TTTTTTGAAGCAACCCATCCTTAACCATACGTTTTATGATTGTGATCATCGTACTAAAACGTGTAATTTATGTTAATATTTTCATAAATAATTATTGATTTTAAAAGCGATATGACTAAAAAAAAAACTAAGCGTTTCGAACCGGCTACAATGAAAAGCTGCTGGCTGGTAAGACGACTTCAACTACATCAAAAACGCCATATTCGGCGTTTTGGCGATACATTTTAAATCAAATTGAAAATTTGTGTCTTAATCTTAAAAAAATTAAAATGCTGTCTTTATCTTTATTTTTTCGACTGTGAAAAACCCAATGAAAATACCCCTTTGGGTAATGTTTAGATCCTTAAAGACAAATCTTAGTTATGCTATATCAATGGTGAAAGGTTTCAAATGGCAGCTGCGGAATGTGCGTAGGTTGCGACTGATCCATTGTTGTGAGTGGTGTTAGTCGCGAGTGAACGAGTGAACAGGGAATATAGAACCGGGGCACTTGCCCACGTTCCCATTCCTATGAAACATTACCCTAACTCTTGCTCTAGCTGGTTGAAAGTTGAAACCTGATGATGCTTACAACTGTCGAGGATGCTGCTCAGGGATCACATTCGATGTTTCTACTGACTGACACGTGAGCACTCAAATAGGATCTACTTGAATATTTTGCTTTCCCATAATAAGTGCCTATCTGTATATCAATATATAAAATCAGCGGTAGAAAATAGCAGGCCATTTTAGAATAATTTAATGCACAATTTTAGTAGTGTTTGCTGACTAAGTCGAAAAAGCCAGGTACTTCTCCACCCTCCTCTTCCCCGTCTCTCTTAATTTGTCTTCGTCGCAAATCGGCACTGAGCTTAATTTCGTTTTTTTTTTTAAATATTTCTTAATTCGTATATATATATATTCCCCCGTTTACCGCAAATTTTCGGCCTATGTTAGAGCCGGTGGGCAAAGTTTTAAAGTAATATTTAACATAACTCTATGATTTGATCACCCGCTAAAACAGGCCGAGAGTCGGCGGCTAACCGGTTCCTTTATTCGATATGGCTGACGTCAAAAAAATCAAATTAGTGCTGAATGCTGATTTTCAATGATGTCAAAATTTAACGACCAAACAACCAGACGGATCGAAAGAAAGTCATTAAAATCTTAAAATACAATAAAGAATGGTTCTTTGTTTGTCATTGAAGTGTTCCTAAACCATTTATCCAAATGCGATGAAACTTTGGTGATTTGTTGTGCGCATGCCCGCAAAGGTTTCTATATATAACGGTGAGCTCTGGAGTTATAAAATTATTTCCTATATCATTCATCCGATTGCGATGAAACTTTAGTGATTTGTTGTACGCATGCCCGCGAAGATTTCTATATATAATAGTGAGCTCTGGCGTCATAAAATTATTTCCTATGTCATTCATCCGATTGCGATGAAACTTGCGATGAGTTGTTGTGCGTATACTCGTGAAGGTTACAGGTTACTGTTATAAAATTCGTATAAAAACATGAACAGAATTAAAAATAAAACACTTTCTTTCTTTGAGTAGCATTCAACGCATGTGCCGGGATACCCGCTAGTAGTCTAAAATAAATTAAAATTGCACCGACCGTCGGTTTTCACGACTGAAAACGTAACTAGAGTTGAGAAACTAAAAGACGATATTTTTATTTTTCATAAAACACAACATCATCTCTGTCACAGGTCGAACCTGTTAGACCTTGTACGGTGGTGTTACGATACGACCATGAAAACGATACGACCGGGCCCAATTGGTGGTGCAGCCACAATGGGTCGGTATGGAAATGAGACCATCCGTCAATGGACAAGCGTAACTAATAGATTCATATTTCGAACTTCTTTATCATTTATGCTTTTCACAAAAAACACAATGCAATAATGCACGTAATGGTTATTATTGTAATCTGTAAAATATTTCAGTTGTTTGAGTGAATTGTATCATGACTTATCGTTTTATCTAGGAATATAATATTGCATGAATTGGAATTTACGAATGAGAAAATTGTAATGATTTTTTGTTCGAACGATTTTTTATAAAATTTAAAAAATATGTAACGATCTTTTATTAAAGACTTTCAGTCAAATTTAAACAATGCAGCAATTGGGGAAACTTTAAAAGGGTAATAACCATGAATAATTAGAAATCAATAAGGGCATAGGTTATAAAAAAGCAATAAGTTTTTTTATTATTAGTACCTATCTAGAAATAAAATAAATATATCTTTTGTTAAGTGGCCTTATCCCAGTTTGAAAATGCCTTCAAAAGGCGAAACAGCTGTCACGCGTAATAATGATAATAATTACGTAGCAGAACTTGTTTATAAATGAACTGTTTTTTATGAAATAATAATATTAATGATGAATACATTAAATAATGTGAAATTAAAATGGAGTTCTAAAAATTAAACACGATAATGAAAAAAAAATTAAAATTGTTTTCACTTTATTTAAAAGTACAAAGTATTTAAGTATTCCCAACAGGAGCTCAAAATGCATGTAGGTAGTGGCATGATAGAATCTCCTGTAGGTATAGAAAAAGAGATACTCGGGGAATGGAAGAAAGAAGAATCGGCACGATCAAGTGAATAAAACACCTGAACTGGGCCATGTCAAGAAACTGAAAAACAGAAGTATGTGTGAGAAACGATGTACGAAATGTGAACGACGCAATTCATCCGCTCTACCCTACCTTGATGGTGAGTTAATTAGTAGGTTGTAAGGCTGAAGGCAGTAGGAGAGAGGAATGAGGCGATGTGAAGGATAGGAAATATGAACTAAGCCTTTAACAGTCTTTCACCAGGACGATTCTGAGAGCATTTTCACTCAGGAACGAATTTACTGTTTTTTTAATGATTGCTTCTATTTATAAACGTAAATATTTTTATCTAGCCGGTCAATTCGGATATTAGGCTCCAGAAACAAATAGCTTATCGCCCTTCCGCGGAAGTTTTAATGTCCATAGATTAACTAAGTTTAACTTCTATACAACATAGATTACCTTCTTAACCTTAAAATAAACATAATATTAATATAGAGCGCGATTAATTTAGAAATTTTTACCTTGGTAAGACGGTGACTTTCATAAAATAATCTTTTGGCGGTTCATTGTGTGGAGCTCGTTTAATATTTTTTTGGCTGTCACCAAGCTTGTAAGGCTTTAAATCCAATTTTATCCACGAATGAACACATTTTCAAAGGAAGTCTAACGCAGAAATCTTTATTCTGTTAAACTATCTCAGAAATGATAGCTCTATAAAGAACACGGGGTAAGGGAGGGCTGAACATAAACAGGCATTCAATCTATTTTTAAATCGTAGCGCTGTAGTCAAGGACTTCAAATCGATCATATTATATAATTTTTGCAATGTATTCAATGGCAGTGGTTTTAAATTGTAAAATTATGCAACACTTCAGCTAGTGGACAGTTTATTATCGATAATTCCAGAGGGAAGTCATTTAGCAGATAAAGCAAATAATTGATTATGTGCGATGAGAGAGTAGTCCTAAATAGAATGTAATATACATAGGTATGGACGAAGATCCCCTGTAGAAGAATGGCCAATTTGGTGTCGATTTGATTTGGAAAAGACGATAACAATTTTGATGATGAATGGTAAAATACTGGTTAGTATGGTGACCGGACAATTCAACAATGTACAAATTCATCACTCCTGTGAATAGTCATTGAAAATTATGAAAAAAAGCATGGTTAAATAAGTTACGTTAGGTTGAGTTATGGACTATTTAAAAAAAATCATTATTGTTAATGACTTTTCAAAGCAGTGTTGAAATGCCACTTAGTTGAGTTGTAATGGAACCGGCACAGTTTGAAATGTGTTGTGTTAATTACAGTTACAGACATAACAATAAATTACTTATGATATGCTAAGGTATACGTACTGTATTAATGAACATATATTCTGTTAAAATTGAGTAATTTTCGACATGATTTTCTCGTTTGATAACAACTTTTCGTCATTACAGTCCTGATTTGTGAAGTCTCGCGTATACATATACACAAACATTCAGGCTCAAGGATCACTAGATAGCAGATACTGTTTCAAAGTGAGTCTTCTCTGGCAATTTATTAAACGTTCCTTTATGTAAATATAACCTCTCTTACGGTAATAAGTTCGGTGAAGCACTAGATTTTTTCATCGTGCCTTTAATCAAATCAAAAAAAAATATTCCTGTTTTACTAACTGAGCGGAAAACTGTTCTATTCAACATTGTTTCCTTTTCACTTTTCATCTTATTCGTTTTAAATTTATTATTATGCTTTCGACGTTCCTTTGTTAAGTTTTATTCTTCTTCATGCTATGTTTTATTTTCCATCAATGTAAACTTTTAAACATTTTCTTCTCCCACAATATCTTTTAAACGCAAATAAAGGGTAAATACAACACGCGGGCCGCTGGCCTAATACTTAAAATCCGCTGGCATAATACTTAAAATCCGCTGGCATAGTACTTAAAACCCGCTCGGCAGGTTTTTGCTGCTAGGCCCGACGTGCGGCTTTTGGTTTGGCTTCGCCCAGTTAGAGTGTTGGTGATCATTTTGTAAATCCGATAGGAACTGGTCCCAAAAATAGATATCTAATAGTTCTTCGGATCCACTGGGATCCAGTGACAGCTAGTCACCGGGACAAAGTAACCATGACAGGCAATAACGTCATATGTAATATATAGCCACGTGGTATTATTTTTCACAACTGCCAGTTTTTTTTTTTTTTTTTTACAGTTAATACCGCACAAGAGTCCCAACTGCTCCCGTCTGGAGCCAGTGAGACTATGGCATCCCCAATCGGGGTATGTTGTGAGGCTGAAGGTAGTGGGGAGGGGAAGGAGATAGGGAAGAGGAAGGTGGGAAAGTACCTGGCTATTCAGATCTGGTCACTAAACACGGCTAAAGCCATTTTCAAGCAACGTTTCAATTCTGAATGGTGGTCTTAACACCAGGGCGATACTGATAGTATCTTCCACTCTGGAACGTGCCGCAAATATACTACATATTATTTTAAATGAATAAATTGTGAAATAACACAAATATCAAATAAAATTTATTTGCGCACGCCGGGTTCGAACCCGCGACCTTCGGATTGTGAGTCCAGAGTCTTACCTCGGGACCACGGAGGCCGTCAAAGTTACAATAATAATCATATTTTCGTGCGAAATTACAAATCCCTAGAATTTACGACTGTCAGGCGATGCTAATCACGCTAGCTGTTAACGTAAGTGGTGCCATATTTTGGCATTGCTTTAATTCGGTCCTATTACAAAAGTACAATTGTGTGCAAACTCCACGTACGAACATGGTTTTATGTAAGGCGCGGCGTCAGAGTTGCATTCTTATCCGGATTCTTAAATTTCAACCGTGATCAATTAATTCAATTTTAATACTGATGTCAGAATCCACTTGACAATCAAATTTACATTTCTATTTCAAAGACCTTTAATGTTCACTTTTCTACATCAATTCTAAATGAAATTTATATCTACGTCACTTCTATCATGAACTATGGGGATTTGTACAATCCACATAACTGTTTGAAGACAAGTCGCATTGGATAATATTATGTTCCATATTTATTTTATAACTCGTTGAATAAGGAAATAAAACTATCAATTTGGCGCTATCAAATGAAGTATTTTTTCTTCAATTAATTGTTGTATATTAATGCTAGCACAGACTCGTAAACTCGACGACACGATGTGACGTCGACGAAAAACGCATTGTTTTTTTTTTACCATTTTTTTTAAACAACATTACAAATATTAAAAACTAAAATAATTCAACTACCACCGTTGCCTTTTTTATTATTCTCTGTCTTATTTTGTTTCGTGTTGCGTTTAAGTTTACTAATATTATCTACGATAAAATATTTGATTTTGTTTTATGTTTATCTCACTAGTTCTGTTACCAGCAGCAGATGTAACTCTAGTACTACAAGTGATGGGCGTACTGCAGTTTGCGTTCCCCATCCCAGGACATAAATATCTCGAATCTCATCCGGCATCTGCATTGGGAGTGCATTTCAAATTGAACATTGAAAAGTGGCTATCCATTTTCCGACTACTACAAATAGTACGGCTTTCCTCCAACAAATATTTCATATTCATTTCTCTATGAGACCTGGAGTTACGGCTTATGGCATCTGAACGTCTTTCAAGATTATTTATAGATTTGCTTTCATCCGCTGTTCAAAGAATCCAGATTTATGTTGTGCGTCCCGTTTATTTATTTATAAAAATTCAACCAGGCCCTATTAATCTTTTGGCTTCGATCTGTATTTGAGTTTTTCCCCTAGAATGGCGGTTGGAGATATTATTTTCAATGACTTTATTCAAAGCTGTGGTGCTGTGTAAATCTGGAGTAGAAAACAGTTCAGGATACTTTCCTGAGAGCTTTTGATCTTTATTTATTCGGGTTAAATTGCTCTTAATATAAGATGAAACCATGGTGTTTTATTATCTAATTAAATGGAAACATGGGCTTTTCGGCAGAAGTGATATTATTCAGTTAAAATACACATTTCGTGTTATTAAGTTTCCGCTTGCAATAATAAGCCTAGGGACGAATGTTTGGAGGCGTACTCTGGTGGTTGAATGGGAATAACTTGCAGGACACGGAAAAACATATAACAGAAGTGGAATCCAGAGCTTTGCTGACGATGATGAAGATAAAGATTCTTTATTATTTACCACCCCTTTTGAGGGTTAGATGACGTCATGGACACCTGGACATTTGGAAGAGTAGCCCAAAATAATGCTGTTATACAACTATACTATGGACAATTCACGTTGACATTTTGCCAACAACTCTTATGTAGCGTAGGTATTTTGCTACTTTGCTTCAAGTACGAGCTGAAGTGTTTCAAACTTATTTTTCTATTTTTTTTTGCCTAAAATACCGCATTTCATATTTGCTTCATGATAATTTTGGCAAGCTCTCTGGTTTTGGACATTATGACAAGAATGTTATGAACGTTATGACGTTTTCATTGATAAAATACATTGTTATATGCATCGTACATTTTTTTATATTTTGAGTCATTCTCCCTCTAACCTCGGATTATGTAACTAGCAATCTTTTCCTAATTCGGTATTGAATAAATATATCCATTTAACCATAAAAACATTAATTTGTATTTAATAATCATTCGCTTTATGCATCAAGTAACCGATAAGCACTAACAAAAGTTATTGATTGCGAATTTATGAGTTAACTTCGTGCATCGTGATTAAGAGCGCTGATTAAAGCCCCTGGTGGGATAAATGAAGCGTAAATTGATTTCACCCGAAGCAAAACACGGATTCAAAGGGGTTATTCGGGGTTGAAAGATCGAGCAGTCCCTTAATTATTACACTTGCTAATCCTTTAGGTTCAGTGGATTGTCCCATTCAATATCTTATTGAATATGGATGCCTCATGCATAAGCAAGCACTGCCAACTTATTCGAAGACAGATATGATCTACCTAATATGAGGCAAGGGATGAAATATTATATAGCTTCATTATTTTTGCAATGTGTCATGTACAGAAGTTATTCCTACGAAAATTTTATTATTCTGATTTAGTAGATATTCGGTTTTATATATTTTGTCTGAAAAAATATTAAATGAGGTTTTTGCAAATATTTTTATATTAAATATTGTTTTATTTTTTACATAGTATATTTTTAGAATAAAAAAATCAATAATAATAAAAATAAAACAATGTAAATTTTTTCTATCCTAAACTTGTATGTGTGTACATTTATATACACGAGAATATATATATTTTTTATATATTTACTTCTAAACGTCCGTTACAGGACGGTAAGCTCTTTGGCGCTGGGCCCAAAGATCGCTGGTTTTAGGGATTTTATATTTAATATTTAAATAGTAGCTATATTTTTGCAAATCATGGTATAAGATTGTTCATTATCTAGTAAAAGGACCACCATTCTAAATCGAATCATCGCAGCTTGAAATGGCTTTAGCTATGCATTTTATTCAGATATAATGGCCAGGTCCTTAGCATAACTTATCCAATCACACCTTCATTTCCTTCAGCATCATAAAATTATCTAATTTTGGGATATCATTTTCCACTGGTTGACGCAATTGGAAATCCTCGGGGGTATTACGTATTTTTTTCATGTTCTCAATAAAACGGGTATACAACGGTGTATACCCGTTTTATTGAGAACAACAAGGGGAAGATTACATATTAAAAAGGCATTGGAGCAGTTTTACTATTTTGTGATATGCGTCAAAAGATAGTTGCCGAAATGACATTGAAAATATCGATACGGAATCGTTAAGCAGTTGAGTCGCTCCATTTGTTGCGTTCTGATAGGCAGAAATCCATATAAGTCAGACTTAATTATTACGTATTAGTTAACCTCTTTCAACATAAGCGTGATAAAATGGTCGTGATAACTCAACAATGTGCAATTTCATCACTCTACTCAAAAGCCATTAAAAGTGATTATCAAAAAAAAACTGGTTTAAGGGGGTTTTCTAGCCACGCAGCATGAATTGTGGGTATTGTTTCAGGTGCAATAAAAAAAATAATACTTTTACAAGCCATTATTTTACCAAATATTGATTAAACATTAAAGAATAAATTAAAAAAAAATCAAACGAAAAATTCAAAATTCAAAAAGTTACAGGGTGTTGAAGTGGAGGGTCTAAAAAAATGGCGCGCCCCGGTTGACACGATTGCAACCTTCCTAGAAATCTAAAAAAAAACAAATTAATTCTTAATCCAAATAAGTAAGGCGATGGCCCGAACTAAGAAAAAGCCAAAAAAAATATTTTTCGCAAAATGTCATGTCTGTCTGAAATAAAAAAAGACATTTTTTTACCAGTTTTTTTGACTTTACAAATTTATTAAAAATAGTAAAAATTGAAAATTTGTTTTAGTTTTAGTTCCCGCCATAGAGTAATGTATAGATAAGGCTCACACCAAATTTCAAGCAAATTGGTTTCTTAGAACTTGAGAAATCGTGTCAATCGTCCCGAAAAAAGTGATTTTAAGAAAAATTCGCTTAAAATTTTGTTCTATTCAGATTCTGGTTAGATTCCGTCTAAACCGCGACATTAAAATGTTTATAACTTTTAGAATTATGCGAATTTCGAAAAAAAATCCTTTTAAGGAGATATTTTTGAATATTTAAACTTTGGAATTGTGAAGAAAAAAAAAATTTTTTTTTCTAGACTAGAATACTGCCTTAAATAGGTTTAATTTAGGTTGGATTTTGGGCAATTTATTAAATAAAAATTTCGCGCATTTCAAAGAGAAAATGCCACTTTGTTGAGTTGAACCAAATAATATAAATGAACAATTACGAAGAAATAAGTAATGCAACGATTCCAATTTGTTCATATAAAGTAATCATCCCTTTCTACTCTTACAGTGTGCCCTCTTCTTAATTCAGTCCTTTTCAGAATTCATCAAGTGACAGAAAATTCTTCAGATTAATATACACATCATTATTGGATGTACGCATCACATTAATATTAATGACCTCGTTTGGATGACATGAGCAGCAATGTTTAATTTGAAAGATTTTCTATGAATAATTTACAAGAATTGAAGTAACTTAGATGTAACAAATAAGTAATAATAAACTTAAACTGATAATTTAGATTAAATAGTGGTGTATACTATTTGTATTTTTTTTTACATGTTACGTAGTGTTATGAATTTTTCTCACTATAAAGATACAAGGCTCTTCTGTTCGGTGAGAGAATTCTAGCTCAAAATAATTTAATTGTGTAAGTAAGTAAGTAATAAGTATCGTAAATAAATTATAAAAACGCAAGATTTACGATAACAGAAAAAGAAGAAATAAAAATAACAGTTATGAACTCTTGCATCAGTTTTCGGTAATTTCAATTTCTAATACTTTTGATAATTTTTGGATTTAAAGGAATGCTGTTGAAATTTATAAATCGAATGAAGGAATAATAAATATATTTTCGACGAAACGTTAAATAAGTATTAATTCCTCTCTATTAATTAATTGTTTCGTAAAACTCTCAAATATTTCTAAGGATTCATTTATGTATTTGTGCATTCCTATGATTAATAATTATCCTGTATAATAATTGATTAATAATTAAAATTACTACCGACTTCCCCTGAATTTATCCACAATTTTCTTATTGAACGACTCTAAAATAAGATTAAAAATTGTCGAATTTTCAGAGAAGTAAATGAACATTTTAAAGCCTCTTCTATTACGATAAAACAAACATTAGGAGTGCAAAAAAATTTCTGCGACTTCGAATTTTCAGATAAAAATGTCTATAACTTTCACGACACAACTCCCCGTTTTAGATAAACAGTTTTCTCCTTTATATCTGAGATGTTCGGTTGAAACATCTCTACTAGAACCACTCGTAACAGCTAGGTAGGTTTACTCACTGTGTTAAGAAGTGAAAATTCTATTTTTATTTGTGGGTAATTGGATTGTTTTCCCGGCGAATGGGTTTTGACATGAGGACGTAGAGTAGGCAGTAGGTATCATCTACTGCTTCTTCTTATTTTTATAATAATGCTTGAAAATATTTAATATTTTTTGATAATATATTTTTAATACTGCTTGTTACAAAAACATTTTAGTTTTCTCTTAACGTTTCAATTTGGGAGGCGGGAATGGGTACCGCCGCTCCAGGAACCATTTATTGGATAACCAACACCTCTTTTACAAGTCACCTCAAGTGTTTCGCTTCATTCGCTTTCGTGACTTAGCGTGGGTGCTCGGGTTCATCGGGTGAGGTGTGTCTGGGTCTTGGCGGCGGATGACCCTGGAAACACTGATTCTCCTATCCTGGACACCCAGATTCCTAACCATCTCTCTTACCTTTTCCTTCCCAGAACTTTTTCTCTGTCCTTTATTTTAAAATATCCTCCATACAGCATCCTCAAAGATGATGCAGGTCCTGAGAGAAATTATTTTCCTCAGTGCCTCCTGTGTTGAGCACATGTAAAAAAAACTCTTTGTAATATAATATTTTCTTTATTATAAATGTTAACATCATAAAATTAATTTTAAAATCTGTAGTTTTTTTAATCAACATTCTTCCCAGTTTCCAACGTATTGTCCCCTACAAATCAAGTTTTGGGGTTTGGAAATAGGAACATTCATGTGTAAACAATCACTATTTTTTTTATTTCGACAAAATTCTGTGGAACCATCTGGCAAATAAGCTACATAAATTAATATATTTCATCTGGAAGCAACCATTCCGTAATAAATATCTTTAATATCAAATAATAATTTCTGTTTGCGATTAGCGGAATCGAATAAATAAAAACCACCCCAAACAAGATATTTATTTCTTCAATCATAGCAATCACACAAAAAATGTCGGCATTTCATTCGATGATTCATAGATTAGTTAATGTTCCTCTATCCCCCAGTAATTTTTCAATAGAACTTAATATTATTAAACAAATTGCAATAAATAACGGATATAACGCCACTTTAATTGAAAACATTCTAAATAAAAAATATAAAAACAAATTTCTCAAATAATATATTTACCCTGTACAAAAGGACCAGGAAGAGAAAAAATGGAGGAAAATTATGTATTTTAATAATAAAATTTCTAATTATTTAACAAAGAATATACCATATGAAATTATTCCTGTATTTTATGCAAATAACAAACTTAAAAATTACATTTTAAATAATAAGGATAGAGTTTCAAAAATTAAAAAAATCTGGAATTTACAAATTAAAATGTAATGATTGTGGTTTCTTTTATATTGGTAAAACTGCGAGAAACTTTAAAACAAGGATTAAAGAACACATGAAATCTTCAAACACTTAGGACGGGTTGTTTCAAAAAATTTGATGGATTCATCAAATATTTGAAGTTGATTTTCACGTTCTGTGTAAGTTCTATTCAAGTTCTGTGATTATTTCAGTTTTGTTAAGCAACTGTCCTATAACGATGTAATAACAGAACTTGAATAGAACTTACACAGAACGTGAAAATCAACTTCAAATATTTGATGAATCCATCAAATTTTTTGAAACAACCCATCCTAACAGTTTTTCAGAGTTCGCCAATTACTTGTTGGAAATTCATCACACTTTTGACTTCAATAGTGGAATTGAATAGCTACATTCTAATTTTAATGGCATTCAGTTGGATAAATTAGAAATATTAGAGATCAGAAAGAGCGTGAATGCGAAATTGAATATTATTAATAATAAAAAATTGTTTTTAAATGATCCGATATTAAACCTGTTTCCTTTGTAAATTGTTCTCTATTACCCCTCTTTTCTCTACCCATTTAACATTTCCATTGACTATATCTATTATTCATAATTGTGTTGTCTTTGTCTATGACCATTGTTTTTATCTATTATTTATAATAAGTTAGTAAACCCTGAAGAAGTGAGCTTGGCTCACGAAACATGTTGGTTTTTTAAACAATAAAAGTGGTAAAAACTAAGGTTATTATTTATTTTGAAGATATTTATGATACTCTGTAGAAATTTAGGAAAGGTTGATGATCCAATAATGAAAACATAACGAAGACGTTGTTGCTATTATGAAAAGTTTGGCTTGTCTAAATTCTGGCACTGGCCTATAAACCCACGTAACCCATATAACAATTTCTTCATCTTCACGGCTTAAACAGTTTTTGGCTTGAATTCAAAATCGGCATATTTTAATGATCCATTCATTATTTCAAGCCATTGCATTTCTCTTCATTATATAAATATCCAATCCACCTCAAACTAAATTTCAACTTTTTCGAAATCTAAGAATATCGCACCAGGTATCTTTTTCTTAAGTGACAATAATTTTCGTTCAATATCTTTTTATTCGCAAGACGGTAGTGAGGAAGGAAAGGGCCGAAGAGTGATGAGCGGGTAATAATTCCTATGAAAAGACAAAAATTCTTAATCTCCCAAGTTAAGAAGCAACTTATTTTTTCATTAAAAACTTCGCTAAGTAATTTTTCACGACGGTATCCTTCCATCTCTAACACCTTGAATTATCCTCGTTTGCCTTAGTTGCGGAGCCATATCCATCCAGTAGGGAGTTCGCTGAAATTTAAATAAATAAAAATAAAAAATAAATAATAGGTTTCTTCAAAATTCGCAAATTCACTTTGTGGCTTCATTATTAATTTAATGAAAACAACATGTTTCGAAAACTATGTTTTCATCTAAGATGTTTAAATAATAATAATTATTCAGAATTTGCCAACCACATTTTAGAAACAGGTTATTCTTTTGACATTAATAAAGGTTTAAAAAATTTACACACTTACACAACGGGTATACAATTAGATAATTTAGAAATTAGGAAAAGTGTTAATAGTAAATTAAATATTACAAATAACCAAAAGTTTTTTAAAAATAGCCATCTTTTAAATTTATTTTCGTATTAATACTTATATTTATAATAATTTATTTTGCTATTTAGACTACCTGTTTTGTTTTAAAAGATTTTTTATTATGTTAATGTAATTTTTTACCCATCCTAAAATAATTTTTATATTTTATTTTATGTAATTGTTTTTATGATATTTTAAGTAATTAATCATCTCTACTTTCTAATATTTTGCCTACGTTCTAATTTGTCTATACTTGTTTGTCTTTTGTTATTTTTTATTGACTTATTATCCTGACGAAGAAATCATAGTTTTCGAAACATGTTGATATTGTTAATTAAATAGTGGTGTACACAAAGTTATTTGTTTTCATTAAATAAATAATAAGCACTTATTTCCATCACAGAACTATCGTGTTCCCACGGTTGACGAATCACGTAAATCATTTGTTTAACCCTTAAGTACCGACGTGTGGTCTGACAGACACCTCGAGCTTTCGAAAAGTCTACTTACCTATGTTAGCGTGGTAGTATAATCCTGTATTTCTCTTTACCCCTCGAGTAGTTGCCCAACAGCGTTCGTGGAGAATGGCAGGGTCGGCGCGTGCGATTTTGGTAAGTTATGGCCTTTAGAAAATCGCGAGTGGTCTCTCAGACCACACGTCGGTACTTATGTAACTTTTTTGGATACGATTTTTTTCAGATTATACAGGTTTCCTCCTTTATATTTGTCAAATGTTACAATGAATCATCATCCAGGCTCTTCGGGCATGAAACGGGCAACCTTTAAATTGAAAATGACAGTGTTTTTGTCACTACGAAGAAATATGAAACAAGGCCTCATTCAAATGGAATTGCGCTCGCCGATAAAAAGAGTTCTTAGGTCAGGTGCGCCGGAAAACGCATCGAAGAAAATGGAATGGAGAGTTACCAACCTAGAAAACTCTCTCATATCTGTCCCTCAAAACTAAAATGAAAGAATGCTTACAAATGTGACACTTCCACGAAACATGTGTGTCTTCGATGCAGCGAGCCTGTGTGCAAAGACTAGACTTTGAAATATTTGCTAGTTCATACAACTTGATGCCTTGTGGTTTTTCATAAAACTGCTGATTATTTATCTTTTCTTGGTTTTCATAGTTTACCAAGTTATTTAACTTAACGAATAATTTATTTTTGAGAAAATAAAAACAGTTTAATTAAAACATAGTAAGATTAAGGTGAAAGTCCATTTTTTATCCCAAAAAATCGACGTCTGTGATTTAAATGCTTTTAATTATTAATGAATGCGTAAATCTTTATAAATTATCTTACTAAAACAATAATAGATATATAAACAATATTTAGAAGCAATGTTTTTAGAAAAACACAAAACAGATCATTATTTTTCAATATTAAAAATATGGTGGTCTGGCAGACCTCACGTCGGTACATATGTAACTAAAACGGCACCTCGGTACTTAAAGGTTAATTCTCATTGGTGCAATATTAATATTTTCGAACTGAAAACTTCTTTAGCACCGTTGTGATTTGAAACTCAATGAAACGAAAAAGCTAAATTAAAAAGAGACAAACACATACATCTATAGGACTTAGCCTGCGAGAGAATGAGATAGAATAATCGGTCTCCTCTTTATGCGGTGCTTCGTAGCCTCCCCATTCGTGTCTACCTTAGTTTTCTGAGAGTTTCAATTCTGCCGCGTGCGAACTGCATACATTTTATTTTAATAAGTGGGATTCGCAATACGCGTAAGATCGTTTTACGAATCATCATGCTAGTAATTAGGCAAGGTTCCACGGTACCATCCCGTGGTCTTCAATTGAAGTCTCCCGTTCATCAATTAGATACGACTATTTTGTCACCGGGCCTCAATTTTTTTAATAGGCTTAGGTTTAAAGACTTTTAACTACCACATACTTTTTTTTATTACCTTTGACTGCGTGTTTTGGATCAACGCTTCACCTGTCCCGTTATCTGAGGCATCATCCGATGATCGAAAATATATTAACACACAATCATGTTGCGTACTTGAGAGTTAACAAGTTGCGTTTACAGTTTTCGTGGCTATTGTATGTTACACAATTCACGTGTGCCGTGACATTTATAAACTTTTAGCGACACTCATAATAAAAACATTACGATTCGTTTTTTTAAAACAGGTAAAAATTTTATCAGAAAAAAAAAAATGAAAACGCGCTTTTTCTGGTCGCAGTCTATTAGTATAAGAATTTGATAAAATATATTGATAGCGGAAATTTGAAAAGCTGAAAAATACAATAAATCTAAATTTGTCATATTTCTACGTTTTTTTTTTTATCTGCGTCGTAGAAATATTTCTAGAAAATAAGTATGTCTTCTATGACGGATATTTTAGGAGGATTTTTTTCCCTGAAAAATTAAAATAAAATGAAATAGTATTTTGAAAGATCTATTCAATGTTATTTCATAATAAAAAATCATAATTATAGGTGTAAAAAACAGGAGATACGATTTAAAAAAAAACCTTTTTTCTCTTTCGTGAACAATTAACATTTTGTTCTTTAACAATTAACACATAAAATTTCCGTAATGGATAATCTTGTATGAAGATACATTAATTAATATAAAGAACCGGTGAGTTCCCGGCATACGTTGCAATGCCACAAATAATTAAATTGTTTTTCCCTGCGTGTTTTTTCCCATTCGTCCCGTTCCCGTTCCCTTCCCTTGTCCCCTTCCCCCTCACGCGTTCCCTCTCCCCTTCCCCGCCTTCCCTCTCTCCTTTCCCGCGTTCAATATATTCAGTTCCGATACATTCAGATTTTCAAACGGCTCGCGTACCACCTATTGCAATTTTTTTTTCAAATTTTCTATAACAAACATTCATTTTTGTATATTATAAGAACAATCAATCAAATTTGGTACCTATTTAAAATAAATATGATTAGATTCAAAGCATCCGATTTGGTTTGTACCATACCAATTAAATTCATTAATTGAAATAGTTTCGAAAATTGAATTTTGACTTAATAATTAACGATAAGCAAAATGTCAATCTCAAATTGTAACATTTTTGACAGTTTTGTAAGAGTTTTCCAGATGTATTGTCATGTGGTTGTAATTATGCAGAAACCTTCGCGAGGAAGGAATTTATGTATTTTGAAATTTTCAAACATTTCGAATGCTTAATATAGCAATACATAGACAAGTCTTAGACTCATATACCCCCAAACAAGCATACTTTGATTTATACGTAAATACCTAGATTTAGGCAGATACGTTTTAAATGTTGGTTTTCAAGTTTGAGCTCCACAAAATACAACTAAAGAAGACAAGGGTAAAAAATATTGATGTATGTATTATGTACTCCGACGCGATGATAAAACGATTGTAACCTTTTTTGGGCGAAAGGTAAATGGTTAAGGGCGAAATGAAGTGGGCGGCGCAAGGATCGGATTCTACCCTCTTTCTAACATCCGAGGTTTTAAATATTCCTTCCTCAGAATTAAATCCCAAGTTAGGATTGTTTGCTTACCGGGCTTGCTTGCTCGCTGCTACAAAACTTCACGGAGATGGAATGTAGTAGAAAGTAGGGAAAATATTAAACACGGCGATGAAAATTTCTCGTGAATTATTTTGCCTTGTTAAGTTCTTCACGTGATGAAAATAATAAATTATTTTAAAACATTACTCGACCCAATTTCAATAAAAATAATGAAAATTGAAAACTAACAACTTATGAAGGTTGATATTTCGCGGTTGTTCCTCGTTTAGCCAGATATTTAGATTGTGTTGAAAAGTGTATTTATTCATATAATACCAATATAAGTGATTTGCCCTGTGGGCCTAACCAAAACCTCCTAGAGTTATGGCCTTACACAGAACATCGATAACCAAGCAGAATCGATACGGCAAATCTGGTTCGGTTTTGTTGACCTTTATCGATATCCCTAGTACGACCGACATTGTATTTAATTCATGCATTAAGTATATTGTTACGTATTTATCTTTTTCTGGTCTTAAATTAAAATGTCGTTTTTTTATTGGTTTATAATATAAATATTCTTAACACTGATATATGAATTTATAAAGACCGTTTATAATGCCAATTGATAAAATAAAAATAAAATTCATCGTTAATTTCATCAACGTTGGATAAAATCGTTTTTTGATTTATTTATTCATGTATTGAAGACCTTTACATGTATACCTTAATATAGGTAAGTTATACAAAGGAGTATATAACATAACCATTCTCTTAATAGCTTATTCATAGGATTTCGAGGACACTTTGGGAGGAGTGTATGGATACCGCCGCCCCTGGAAACATTTATCGGACAACCAACATCTCTGCCATAGGTCACCCCAAGTGGTTCGCTATGTTTGTTTACTTAGCAGGGGCGCCCAGGTTCATGGGGTGAGGTTTGTCCGGATCTTGGCGGCGGACACGTTTGACCACCAGCTGCGTGGCTGGCCGGATCGGAGGAGATTGGTTGAGAGAGACCTTGACCTTTTTTTTTTACTTTACCTCCACACAGAAGGTCATGAAGATAATAATTCCCCCCAGGGCCCATGTAATCTTTAGGAATGCTGTGTGGAGGGTTTTTTGAGAAAGGAAGGAGAGGAAGTTCTGAGAAGGAAAAGGGTATTAGAGGTGGGTAGGAATCTGGCGTCAGAGTGTCCAGGAGTGATGGAAGTATGAATCGATCCCTCCCGCCGCGGTGCAAGACGATGTTCCGAGAGAGTACGGCTGGAGAAATCAAAGGGACTCCCTTAACCACCCTCTCCCATTCCGGCTTGCCATGCAGCTGGTGGACAGACGCATCCACCGCCAAGACCCGGACATACCTCACCCCATGAACCCGGGCATCCTTCCAAGTCACCAAACGTAGCAAACCACTTGAGGTGACCTATAGCAGGGGTGTTGGTTATCCAATAAATGGTACCCGGGGCAGCGGTACCCATATCCGCCCTCAAAATTGAGGAGCTAATGATAAAAAAAGGAAAAATGTATTTCCGACTTTAGATTTATTTATGTAGCCCAAGTTTACTTTTCGGTATTCGAACCTATGAATATTTGCTATATATCGGGTAAATTAGCCGAGTTTTCTACCTTATACGAGTATTTGTTTAACTATGTATGTTATCGTTTGTGTTCGGTTTTGAAATGAGATTATGCTTAGTTCCTAACTGGATGTCATTTATCCAGTTCTTAAACTATGCCTAACCATCACATACTAAAAATTGAAATTTGGAACAATGGTAAGAAAATAGTGCATATTCGATTGTGTTTATTTTGAAAACAGAAGAAGGGTGTTTGTTTTGAAACAGAAAAGGAAGGAAAAAAGAAAAACACTCATTCGTAACGGAAAATCGTACCAGACTCAAACATATATTTGTATGCCCGAAACTAAACACTTCTTTTGCCCAACATCATTTTTCATACCAAGGAAAATACTTCTTTAATAACCTGCCCATAAAAATCAGAATCATTAATGACAAAATACAATTATCGAACTCTATCAAAAGTCATTTTAAAGAAATCATCAACGGGAAGACTGCTTCCCCTATTTCCATACGAATTTAACACAAAAAATTATACTTGTTTTTACTCTTATGGAATACATGGATGTCTTTTAGTTAAAGGGTCATGACTGCGATGTGTTTGTATTAACTGTTCTAATTATATATGTGAAACACGTGACTGTTCAAATGTACAAATAAAATGTAAACTCTTCTTCCATCCACAAGCAAATGCTTTTAATAGAAGATTAGTACAACTATTTTTGAAGTAAAATGTTGGTGTTTTTCGTGGACATAATCTCTTTAAAAGTAAAACGAAAGAATTTGACCATCTTAAAAGAACGGATGAGTACCCAACATCTTATGTACTTATTCATTTTATTGTGCCCAAAATTACCTAGGAGTATCGCGTGGAACTATATAATTGCGATTGTGATGTGTGCTCCGTCGCAGTGATACAGTGGTGAGTGATTGGTCACCTCCTTTTCCGAGGATACCTTTTTTTCCTACACACACCTTCACCCAATTCCGGTAAACATCATTTCGTCTCGTTAAAAGTATTAATTTAGTTAGACCATTTGTTAGTGCATCTGAATTTGTAATTGGATAAGCTAAGGAGATGGTGAAATGCCCCCTGAGTATGTAAGACATAAGTAGGTACAATACAAGTTATGTAATTTCATTTTTAGAAAGTTGTGCAAAAGCGATTGAACTCCGGCAACACAGTCAAATTAGAATTTTCTAAAATGTCAAATTTTCAATTTAATTTAATCGTTGCACGAAGGATATATATAGTTCTCACATATTTGAGCTTTTAAAATATGCGTTTTTAGGTAAAGCATAGATAGATATTTGGTTTCTTAATGCCTTTTCTTTAACACACCTATAAATATTTAATACTTGTCAATTTTTCAATTTATTTTTCCATAATCATAAAAGCTGAATACATGTTTTTCCGGGAAATTACTTACATAACCCGTAGAAAAGGGGTATTTGCATTAATCTTTTCAAAAATGCTTTTATCTACAATATACTTTACGACAGGCTTTTTACGATTAATAAAGCCTTTGAGTTTGACGTTTTCCATGCTAGTTCTTTGGTGCCCGCCTTTTACAACGTCTTACGTAAAAACACGCCTCATAAGTAGGCTACGAGTATGTAATTATGAGCTGTTAATTCTTGCTAAGTTTATCCGAAAAGATCCGGATTTTCTTATATATGTTTATAAAATTATGTAAATATTTGTGCTGACATTTATCAATTATTATTTTTTACATTAACCCACACAGGAGACCAGGAGGAAAATAATTTCCCTCAGGGCCTAGGTCATCTGAGATGCTGTGTGGAGGATCTTTTTAAGGAGAAGAAGGAAAGAACATTGGTTTTGAGACCCATGTTGTAAGAAGGAGGAGACACAGAGGTCGGTAAATCGTTCCACAGCCGAGCTGTTGAACTCAAGAGCGAGTCAAAGAAGCGACCCGTGTTCATATGTTGAGCGCGCGTTTGGCATGTTTCCCGACTATGCACCGGTGCCGGAGGTATCAAGGACGCTAGTTCCTCTCGATTGAAATACCGGTAGCACGAGGATAGCATTCCCACCCGGCGCCTGTGCTCTAAAGATTGCAATCCGTTAAGGGGATCCAATAGTCCGGGGAAAAATCGAAATCGGATTTCATGCCCTTTGTGGGAGGAGTTTAAAAATATTTGAGAAAAAGCTTTGGGAAGGGTTGAAAAAGGTATTTGAGATTTTTTTTTGCAGGTTGATTTCGTAAAGGCCTAAAAAAAACATAAACTCCTTTTTTACACATTGTTTATTGTAATAACAAGGAAATTTAAAATTGATCTCACGGAACCGAGCGACGTGGAGTCACACGTCTGTTCCCTGCTCCGACCAGGGCGGTTCTGAAAGGAAGTGGGGTGTGGCAAGCCACAGTAGTCCTTCGGTGCACGACATAAGGGTCACTTTGAAAATCCACATTCGTTGGCTGCCAGCCGTATTGTGAAATAACAACGCAAAAATGCATATTTTATTTTATTTTGTGAATATCGGGCGTAAATATAATTTTTTTTTGCGATTATCATAAAAGAAACTAAATTTGCTACAATAAACAATAAAACCATATCCGAAAAGATGTTCATAAGTAGGAGAGTTTGCACTTGAAAGTGTTTTTTTATAGACCTGTTACTTTATTTTTTTCTAGGCTTATTAAAAGACTTATAAAAAAAATGACCGATATTTTTAAGGGCCAAGATATGTTCTACACGCAGTATTTAATTGAAGCATCTATAATATTTCTAAGCGATCAAATTTTCAAAACAAAAACACATGATTTTGTGTGATTTTGCAGTATTTACTATGGCTTCATCTTAAGATGGGAGAATCTATCAAATGGGCCGCCCGTTTCTGCACAGAGTCGAGTCGTTTCTGCACAGAGCCAGGTATTTTGGAGCTCCAGACTGGAGCGACCAGAGGTGGCTGCCAAATTAACCGTGGGGCGCACTTGCGATTTGTACAGAGTTAGCAATTGTATACAATTTTTTTATTTAAATAAATATACGCCTATACGGGCTTTTACAAACATGTAATATAAATAATAATTTTGTGGAACACTAATCATGAAGTAAAAACATGCTGATTAAATTATGTAGAACCCATGCAGAATAAATTTACCGACTATTATTCTAACATTGTTTTTTATGCTAACTTTGTTTACTTTTATTGAGTTAGATACGTTATACAGCCTGTGTGTAATTTAATTCCATGCAGTTGAACACATTTGCTGCTTCTGAGAATATATCGCCAATTGCATGCATAGTTATAAGCAAATATCTAAAAGACACAGTCCTGATCGATTCCCGGCGTGCCTAATTGAATTGTATTTGATTGATTTGTGTTAGTTATTTCACAATTAATTATCTTAAAAATAATATTTAGTATATTTGCGGCACGTTCCAGAGTGGAAGATACTCTCAGTATCACCCTGGTGTAAGACCATCATTCAGTATTTACACGTTGCTTGAAATGGCTTTAGCCGTGTTCGGTGACCAGATCTAAATAGCCAGATACTTCCCCATCTTCCTCTTCCCTATCTCCTTCCTCTCCCTACTACCTTCAGCCCACAACATACCGCGATTGGGGATGCCATAGTCTCACTGTCTCCATACGGGAACAGCTGAGACTCTTGTGAGGTATTCACATAATAAAAATAAAATTAAGCAAGGGGGGAAATAGTTGTAGGACGGTGTATTAATAGTGATTTTCATGATTTTTTTAACACATAAGGAATAAATATATTTTATTTATACCTTATTCATTTTAAACATATATTCAAGAGTATATTCTAAAATTTTTAAATATTTTCCTAAAAAACTAACGGAGATGACAGCTGCCGCGCATTGTTAGTCGCCATCCGGCTGGGCAATTTTCAATCAGGGCGTAACTCATGGACTTCACAATTTTCATCCGAAATCAATTAAAAAAAATCTTTTTTTAAAAGTGTTTGTTTTATTTAAACTTCACTCCTCACAAAAAAAAATCTAAAATTAATATTTTTTTGAGAAATGTGAAAATTTTGTATAAATTTTAACCATTCTCGCGTACGTTTTTTTGCAATAAACATAGTTATAATACAGAGATTGTTTAGGATTGAGATTCCAATAGAGCGTATTAATATTAAAAAAAACTATGTGCTGAGTTCGATAATGATTGATCAAAAACTGTGGAACTAGAGGGTACACAAAATCGAAAAAAGTAGTTTAGAGAATAATGCGTTTGAAAATAAAAGTGGCAGTAAAATAGTAGTAATTCGACCAAGGAACACTCACTCAAACGCTTATAGCTTTTGAACGGCGTGGAATTTTGGTTTGAAAATTTAAGAATATATTTTTGAATAGTTCTACTATCTATTTATGAAAAAAAAGATAATTTTTTGAAGCCTCTGCACCCATTTCCCCCCTTAATAAATCAGGGCTGTCAATAAGGTATATTTTGACGGTCTGCGCGGTAGAGCCGTTACGATTCTGGACTACAAATTTCGAGATCACGGGTTGAAATTTTGGCGTATGCAAGTAAATTTTTTCACAATTTATTCATAAAAAATAATGTATGCAACGTTCCAGTGTGAAGAAACGTTACAGAGTGGTAGATACTTTCAGAATCACCCTGGTGAAAGACCCCCATTCCGAATCGAATCGTTGCTTGAAATGGCTTTAACCAAACGTACTTGGTGATCGTGTTTGGTGACCAGATCTGAATAGCCAGGTATCAGTCCTTCTCCTTTTCCTCCCCACCACCTTTAACCACACAACATATTCGGAGATGCCATAGTCTCGCTGGCTCCAGGCGGTTGGGAGCAGTAGGGAGTCTTCTGCGATACCTACTCACATAAAAAAATTTAAATCCTTATTTTTTCTTCATTTTCTTGTTTCCGAGAAAGACATTCTGAATAATCAATTTCTAAGTGAAAAATAGCAAGAATTCCTTTTCTCAAATGCATCGCTTTCAGAATAATTTAAAGTTTTTAATTAGTGGAAATAATTAATTGCTTAAAAGTTTGATTGTCAATTAATTAAATCATGTAATTGGGAGTTACTCGTGTATTCGGGCGCAAACGTTGGAAATGAAACTACTAATTAGATTAATAATTGGTTCCAAATATTTCAATGTGTGGTTAGCAAAAATTCAATCAGCAAAATGTTATATTCCATGAATTTGACATATTATTTTAGGCTTTACGTCAATACAACGGGACAGAATAATAAAAACAGTAGTTTAATTTAATTGCTTCGAAAATTATTCAATTTACCTTTTTTTAAATGAAAGAGCAATGCGCAATGAAATTTCAACTTTAAATGGACTTTACGAAGTCACCGTAGATTGAAGTTCAAGTAATAAAATAACAAACGTGATAAACCAATAATACAGTTAGGTTTCCTTAAGTTTTTTTTTCGTAAAGACTTGAATTTTGAATTTGGGAGGTACGTATGGGTACTGCCACCCCAGGAAATATTTATTGGATAACCTTAGATCATAAGCCATCTTAAGCGATTCACTTGGCAGGAGTTCCCGGGTTCATGGAGTGATTTCGGCGGCTGATGCGTTTGTCCACTAGTTGAGGGAGGTTTTTTGTCCTCTCCATCGGACTCTCTCGATCAATCGCTTTGCACCGTAGTTGAAAGGATGGATTCATACGTCCAATACTTCTGGACACATTGACCCCCAGATTCCTACCCAACCCTCATATCTTTGTCCTTCCCAGAACTTCCTTTCCTTAAAAACATCCTCCACAGGGCATCCCCAAAGGAACATAGGCCCTGAGGATTTTTTCCCTTAAGAGGTCCTTTAGGAAGCTAACTTTAAAAAAATCATTTAAAGAAATAAATTTCGAATTGATATTTTAATTTTTATGAGTTTGACATTCAATTGTCATTCGGAGACTATTTCACATTTTGATTTGTGTATTTCTAACTAAATTGGATTTTTACGTAATAAATCACTGTAAAAATTTTTGCATTCACGTTGGAATTATTGAAAAATATTTTCAACATAAAAATGTTGCAGGGCAAATAGAAAGATTTTTTTCCTTCTTTAATAATATTTTTAAATGATATTATGGACACACTGATCCCCAAATTCCTCCCCCTCATACCATTTTCTTTCACAGAACCTCCTCTCCTTTCCTTAAACATACCCTCCACACATCATCCCTTAAGATGACATAAGCCCTGATGGAAATTATTTTCCTCGGGGAGTCATGTGTAATTTCGTCGACTTTATTATTCGTATTATTCCTAGTCAACGGGATTATTACTTGCTGTTACTTTTAGAGAGTGAGTAGGTACCTACATAATATATTTTTGATGGGTAAAAGCTTTGTGGATAAAGCCAACACAATAGCAGCCCGAGTTATACTTCTGAAGATTCCGCTGACGTTTTCTAAAGAATTTCTGCTTTTGCATGTATCAAACTTCAAAGCCAAACAATATTATTTTTGTCCACCCTTTCAAAACTCTGTAAAAAGTTAAAAGTTGGAATTCATAAACTTCGTTACAAAATAACAAGAAGTGTGTTTGACTAAACTAGACATATTTCTGTACCCAGAGTTGGGAAGTTTGAATTATGATGTGATATTAATCCAGCAGTTAAAATTTTCTCTTTTCGTCAACCCTTTCTTCAATTCTGACGGTTCTACGAAGGGTTTAGAGTTTAAACCCTTTGGAGCTTACCATTGTTGAAAACTTTAATTAAATTATAATGTTTCTAACACAAAGACAAACTGTAATCAATAAATTTTCAAGGACTTGGAGAGTTAGCAGTTCATGGTCAGGTTGGTACGAATTACCCCATGGGAAATTTTAAAATAAGGGTCACAACTGGGACAACGAAACAACAAAACTTGCTTTTAATTATCCCTTGTCGCGCCGATGCCGAAAAGAGATCAATTCTCCCCGAACAAGTATGGGTCTGCCGGATAATGTACACGTATCAGTTTGCAGATTCCAAACCACAGCACACTCTTTGGTATAATTAGAATTATAGGAACCGAAAACCAATCTATTTGCAAGTGTGCACCAAGTTTCACAATGTAATATAAAATTATTTAATTTTTCAATTTTTGTGAATTGACATTTTAAATAAATGAAAAGAAAATACTTGCTTTGAAAATTTATCAATAAATTGTCTTAAAACCAAGTACCTTGTTTTTATTTATTTTAAGTTATTTACCTATATTTGAATTCAATTAGGGAGGCAGTTAATTTTGTAAGGGTACCACCGGAACAGGAATATTTACTGGATAACCAAAATCTCTGCCATTGGTCACCCCAAGTGCTTCGCTACGTTTGGTTACTTAACATGGAGTGTTCAGGTTCATGGGGTGAGATTTGTCTGGATCTGGCGGCGGATGCGTCTGCCACTAATTGCTTGGCAGACCGGATCGAGAGAGACTGGTTTTTGACCTCTCTAGCAGGACTCTCTCTGAACATCGCTTTGCACCGCAGTAAGAGGGATGGATTCATACGTCTGTCATTCCTGGACACACTGACCTCCAGATTCCTCTTACCTTTTTCCTTCTCAGAACTTCCTCACCTTCCTTTCCTAAAAAGACCCGCCACACAGCATCCCCAAAGATTATAAAAGCCCTAAGGGAAATTATTTTCTTAAATCCCTTCTGTGCGAAGTTAATATAAATAATTATAATAAATGTCAACATTATCTCTTGATAGATGATGACATTTAATTGAATTTTGATACTACAATATATTGGTTCTTCTTGTTTCATTTATATTTTTGTTGTGTAAGTAAAAGAAAATGGTTCCTAAATAAATATATAAAAGTTTTTTCGGCCAGATGCCTTACCTTAGGGGTTCAGCTCGTTAGTAACACAGTGTTTCCTGGTAAAATTTCTCAAAATATGAAGTATTTTAAGAAACCCCTTTTCATTTTTGTAGACCTTTCTCCGGTAATTGGAATACCTGAGTTTTCATGAAAAAAATAATATATTTTCTTAATGAGTTACTTCAAAATGAATTAAGCTTTTTCATAATTTGGAACCTTCCGCGATAAAGCGAATCAAGTCTTTTGTTCTATTATATGAAAAAATTCTTGTACAGTTTCAAAAGATTATCGTAATTGCTTGTCAGGTTTATATTTATTCTTCAAGGAGGATTTCAATGCAAATTCCAAGAGAGAAAAGCAAATCTACGCTACCTCGCAATGTTGGGTTTGAATACATACAACATAAGATACATTCTGACAATTTATGCTATTTGTGGCTTTGTAGATAAGTTTTATGTCGTTGCTTAAAGATTAATAGATGTTGAATAAATAAGGTTTTAATTGGTTTACGGATTGTGGTTAGATACCTTCACGTTGTTGCGGGCATTAGTTTTCCAGTGTGTCTTGATTTGAATAAGTTAAATGTTTGACGAGGGTTTCGTGTTGAAACCACAACTAGATTTTTTGCTGCAAAAAATATGTAATTTGTCAAGCAAACTAGTACTAACATGTGTAAAATGGGAAAATGCCCACAGTCGCTTCTCGTTAATCTTTTTTCGCTGACGCCTGACTGCCATTTAATGTATGCCGTCGCGTATTTGAAAATGATAATTTTTAAACGAAATTTTTTACAAAATTGTTAAATTTAACCATTCATGAAAATTTTCCGATCTAAGATGTATCGTGTCTCCTTGGGGTGTGCACAAATCTAATAAAGCTACTTCCTCGCATCTTGATATTGAACATTTACGAGTAAAAAGATCCTCTCGTAAATTACCCACGTGTAAGATGGTATTAACTTGTCTCCATAGGAATAAAGTCATGTGATGCTGTCTTCATCTTTGACGGCCTCCGTGGTCCCGAGGCAAGACTCTCGACTCACAATCCGAAGGTCGCGGGTTCGAACCCTGCGTGCGCAAATAAATTTTATTTGATTAATTTGTGTTATTTTACAATTTATTCATTTAAAATAATATATGATATATTTGCAGCACGTTCCAGAGTGGAAGATACTAATAGTATCGCCCTGGTGTAAGACCACCAATCAGAATTAAAACGTTGCTTGAAATGGCTTTAGCCGTGTTTAGTGACCAGATCTGAATAGCCAGGTACTTCCCCACCTACCTCTTCCCTATCTCCTTCCCCCCCCCCCCCCCCACTACCTTCAGCCTCACAACATACCCCAATTGGGGATGCCATAGTCTCACTGGCTCCAGACGGGAGCAGTTGGGACTCTTGTGCGGTATTTCATGTAAAAAAAAAAAAAAATCTCCGTATTCGTCAACTTGTTAGAATAACATAAAAATTCGGTATTATTTTACAGGAGCGTTTTTAATATCAAAACATTTAAAATAAATGAAATAGGCAACAAAATGCAGGCAAATGGCAAAAACTCAAGAAATCAGCTCTGTCGTTAATATAATACGTTTCTGTCAATTTCTGTAAATTAAGTCGGTTCTCCGTGTGAGCAGGAAAACACATTCGTTCTAAACAAAACTTGGATAAAGGGAGATTTATTTTATTTTTAGAGTATCAAAACTGTTATTTTGCCAGTCATTGCTTAGATTTGGATTGTATATGTATCTGTTTGTAATACTCCTGCAAAAAAAACCGCCGTTAAAAAATAAAACTTTTCTTGAAGTAAAATTTTGCAGATCTGAATAGTCATACACTTCCCCTCCTTCCTCAACCCCATGTAATTCCTCTCCCCATTCCTTAAATCTCACAACACACCCCAAATGGGGATGTCGTAGTCTCGCTGGCTCCACACGGTAAGGAGTATTAGGGACTCTTGTGCGATATTCACATTAGAAAAAAAAATCGGTCGCAGGTGTGAAGGACAGGTTCAGTGAAACAAAATGTTCACCAACTTTTCTGTAATTGCGTTGAAAGCATGAAACTTATGAAACTATCAAAATATTTAGAGAAGTAACAAGTAATATAATATGTATGACTCGCTTCCTTGTAAATCAAGATACAGTTGATCGTATCACTTGAAAGTCGCACTGCTTCCCTCGGGCAATAAAACATCATTAAAAGTTTTCGATTTCTCGAAATCACGTATTCCTGTGGTGTTGGCGGAGCAAAAAGCGCTCTGCCGACCTCCATAGAACGGGTCCAGGTATATAGTTGGCAGATTGTTGTTGGGTACGGCTTCGGCATCAATGGCTCAATGGAATGAAGAACGATTGTGAACTAGTCCGCTAGTATCTCATTGAATGTCGTGTACTTGTACTTGTGCAAATACCGACTTGTTTAAAGTGAGCTGAGGCTGCCTTTTGTGCTCGTATCTCCTATCTGTAGATCTCCAGGCTATTTTGCCAGAGATTATATCTGAAACGTACTGCGGAGAAACAGTAGCAAGATGTTATTTATTTGACATGAGACTATTATGAAGTAATTGATAGTGTTGAATGTTTTGAACCATGTTTATTTGACGTATCAGGCTGATTTTATATCCCTTTACGCTTATTAAATTAACTATTTCAAAACTACGCATTTCATACAAATCTTGATTTTTTTTGATCGGTCTTATGAGGAATTATTTGCTCGGCTTTAACGCTGATAGAAGTTCCAACAGGCCAGAGAGAATGGTTAATGACAGCCCGAAATCGCTTTGATCGTTATTTAAACAGTTCATGAAAATCTTAATACATGTCTCTGTTACTTTAATATGAATTGGTAAAATACCATGAAAACATAAGCAATCATGTTTTTGGAGAGCTAAATCAATGTTTGTGAAGCATGTCGACCCTTTTTCAATTTATCGGGATTCAACAATTTTACAACCCACATACATATTTGAGATTGTTTAGGTGCGCTACGCTAATAACATCAAATTGTTAATTTCACGTGAATGGGATACAATAATATTAAGAAATTAATAATAATTAAGGGGTAGGTGTATTTATAATATGCCGTATTATTATAATGAATGATCTTTTCCCATTATTTCCTACACCAGAGGTCCTTGGTGTAGTTCTTCACAACTACGTGTAGAAACACATTTAATTCTAATAATGTATATTCAACGAAGGCATTCATAAAAAGGTATTAATTTACTTACACATCAAAAGGTGACTTAGATAATTTCGGGGGGTAAATATTACAACTTACAACTCCGGAATCAGCGTTTTTGAGTTACACACTAAAAACTTAACTTTACTTATAATTAATGTGTTGTTATAAATAAATCTTATTATAAATAAATGATCTATGATTGCCACAAATAGAAAAGTTGTAATACATTGATTTGAATCATCAAGTTATTTGAATATGTTTTTGTGGGTATCTCAAAGATCGGTATAATTATGTAACTCTGGTTACCCAAGTGTTTTTCAATTAGGTAAATAGACTTAGCTAGTTGTAGCATTAATTTTGTGGAATTACCATGTTGCTTTCGCTAGATTTTTGTATGTAAAAATTAGATAAGTCATTCCATTTTTGTAAATAAATACATAAAAAGTGATTAGCCATTTTATTTTTTCCAAAATATAAGTAAAACTTTCCCAAACAAAAAATCTACGATTTAATCATACTTATCAGTATAAATATGCAACGACCGATTTATCTCATTAATTACAATCTTATAATTATTTTTCCCAATAAAGGTGATTTCAGAGTTACCTAGTTGTAGTAATTACCCCACGACATTGTAGTCACAAAAAAAAACAGAACTCTTTTCACGAGATTCGACGGTTTACAGTCAAGATGAATGTCGATGATATTTATTTAAATTAATAACTTATTGCATGCGTATTCATGGACATAATAAAATCAAACACTGTACGAATGGATCATCTACGTCACATTATTATTCACGTCAACCATTATATTTTTTTATTAAATGGCTATTGGAGAAAAACCGCTAGCTTATCTATCTAATAGGAATGTACCATAATTATTGTAATTAATGAACTATTCCATCGTGATGCATTTAATGACTTTGCAAGAACATGCACAAATGCATTCAGCAGTATTATAGTTGATCAATTAAAAAAATTTAATATACGCCCCACTGATTTAAATTATAATCACATATTAAAAACACTGTTCCATATATATTACGAACCCACTCAGAATACAGGGTGATCCACAAATTGAATTGCACATGTCAATCTGACGAGATGAATTCCCAGCACTAGTTAATTTGAATACTGAATACACAGGGTGGGCGTTGGACCCTGAGGTTGAACTTGTGTAATAAACTACTAATTTACATCAACATTAATCTACAATAAACTATTTTTATTTAGGTTTTTATATTTTTTCGAAATTTTTTTGTAATTTAAATATTTTTTGTAATATGTATTTGTGTTTTGAATTCTTTAAGGCAACCATTAAATGATCTTATATTTTCTGGTAATTTGTTGTTGACCTATTGCTTTTTTCTAAACATTACCGGTTCGGTAACATGTAGATAGGTATTTTTGCCTTTGATTTGTTGTTTATTTGAAACGTCTTCTTTATTATTAAATTCAAATATTTTAGTTTTCTCATTTGTTTTCTTGAATGAAAGATGAATGAATGCAAATCTTGGAAGTGAAAATTAACCCATTGCTTGATAGAGCTGAAACTAAGCAGTTAGACTCGTTGTCGATGACAATGCATTATATCAACTTTTGGTGGCACGTACACGCAAGCTAACGCGCCCACACGCATTTAAAAAAAAATGAATAACATTACATTAAAAAATTTTCAGCAGTT
The DNA here is from genome assembly GCA_936435175.1 of Glyphotaelius pellucidus. NCBI lineage: Eukaryota > Metazoa > Arthropoda > Insecta > Trichoptera > Limnephilidae > Glyphotaelius > Glyphotaelius pellucidus. The sequence goes on along the minus strand of OW386540.1, from coordinate 18,037,288 downwards.
AACATACGAAATAATTTTCGGTTCTCTCCAATTAGAACTTGGCTTAAGTGTTAGCGGTGTTCACATATTTTAATCAATCCCCGGGGAGGAAGATTCAATCCTCAGTCAAACCATTTTTTAAAGTTTTCAATCCTCGCTTATGACCGATTGATATGCCAACAAAATCTTTGAAATTGGGCACTAGACGGCCCGAGAGATGGAGCAACTAGGTCGAAGATTGAAAATAAATGTATTGTGTATATTAAAAAAAGATAAATTTTTATATTCGCAAAGTTGAGTCTTATAGGAACATACACGTAGTATTAACTTTTCTGATATTTTAAATTCTGTTCTGACATAACTTAAATACGATTTTCGTGGGGCATAAATAATCACATTCACTTTACTATTAAGAGATTAAAATAATATTTCATGAAATAGAAATTTTTGACTTACGACCATTTTTTACGGCATGTGCGATATCTTTTTTTTATTATTATGAACCGAGTGTATTAATTTGGTATCGTGACCTTAACGTAATATGTTTCTGACGATTTCTATGTAAATTAAGTCGGTTCTTCAAATGAGCAGGAAAACGAATATTTATTATGGTTTACACAGTTTACATGCATAAACTGCACCCAAGTAGCTATTCTGGGGAAACATTACTTTTAGAAAATAAATTACGTACACTTTTAGAAAAAAAATATTGTACTCCCCCTTACTAATTACACGTATTGAAAATTTGGCACAAATAACCAAATATCTACCCTACAGGCTATTTATCAATTGTGTTAAATTTAAAACACGTTTGTTAGTAAGGCCCATTATCTGATAAGACGGTACGATTTACGAAAAAATTCTGTTGAAAATAATTGGTTGTCTGTGAAGTACGTGATAACGTCATATAATAACGATGGAGTGGAAGAGAGATAGATGCGTCACAAGCCGAACGCTTAGGCCGAACGCTTGTTCCGCGCTCTCACTTGCACGCTCGGCTCAGGCGGAACGTGAAAATGAGTCATGCTTTTTCGTGAGTGCAGCCAGCGTTCATCGATTTATAAGACGTTATCACGTCAAAAACATGTTATTACGACAAAAGAATCAGCTGACGCACAGCAAAAATTTAGCGTCAGCTCACGATGCATTTATGAATGTTTCAGTAAAAATATTATTTTTTCAAATGAGATCGATAATCAAATCGTCGTGTTTATTAATGAAGTAGGTAAGTATTTTAGTACCTTATTACAAGTCTAATAATTTTAAAGAAAATTTAGATTTTGATTTATTAAGTAAGAAAAAATTAAAAGTATGGTTTTTGGACGCGATGTCAGAACTACTAGTTAATTTTTCACAACACACTTCTCCATTCGTCAGTATAGTGTATCCCCGTATGAACAAGGAAATGATATTGTTTAATGTTTCATACCGCCATAAGTTAAAGTAACTTCTTCCGTCAAAATTCGCAAATTCACTTTGTGGCGTCATTATTAATTTAATGAAAACAAACAACTTTGTGTACACTACTATTTGATTAAAAATATCAACATGTTTCGAAAACTATGTTTTATTCGTCAGGATAAAAAGTTAATAAAAAATAACAAAAGAAAAACAAGTATAGACAAATTAGAACATAGACAAAATATTAGAAAGCAGAGGTGGTTAATTACTTAAAATATCATAAAAAAACAATTATATAAAATAAAATATAATTAATTTTAGTATGGGTAAAAAATTACATTAACATAATAAAAATCTTTCAAAACAAAACAGGAAGTCTAAATAATAAAATAAATTATTATAAATATAAATATTAATACGAAAATAAATTTAAAAGATGGCTATTTTTAAAAAACGTTTGGTTATCTGTAATATTTAATTTACTATTAACACTTTTCCTAATTTCTAAAATTTCTAAATTATCTAATTGTATACCCGTTGTGTTAGTGTGTAAATTTTTTAAACCTTTATTAATATCAAAAGAATGACCTGTTAGATGTTCCTTAACTCTAATGTTAAACTTTCTAGAAGTCTTCCCAATATAAAAAAGTTACAATCATTACAAATTAATTTATAATTCCCAGATTTGTTCAAAAAAACACCTTTGTCCTTGTTATTTAATAAATAATTTTTTAATTTGTTATTGGCGTAAAAAGCTGGATATTATCTGGCATGTTTTTAATTATTAAATTTCAAGTGTTATTATTTAAAAATACAATTTTTCTCCAGTTATTATCCTTGTCGTTAAATTTGTCGTCCCCAACCAACTGTTCGTAGTGGTTCAGTCTAACCCTGTACCTGTGTAACTGAACAAGGTATTTACATGCATGTCAGGCACCGTAGGTTGCGGTTAGTAATAATTATTACAATTCACATGCATCTGTCAGGTGACTCTCAATCTCCTACTGGAGGCAGCCGCCGCAAAGTGTACTGTTTGTACCTGGTTCCATTGTTGCAACTGACTGCATTCATGATTAAATAATTATATCAATTATGTATGCCTTGTGTCTCTGAAAAGAATACGATTAAAGATCGTAAAGTGTGCCAATGTATAAACGATTTTCATCATATTAGATCATCATCAGTATATTAATACGTGAAGCAAAAGATTTGTTCCCTTTTTTACGAAAATTGCGCGGACGGAGTAGCACGAATTTCGAAATTATAGTTTATATAAAGAAGGAGTGCAGAATGCTAATATTATTTTTAAATTATGCATAAAAAATACATTAAATCAGTAAAAAAAACATTACAATTGTGGTCGAATTTCGACCATTGGGCGACCGCTAGTCAGAGTAAATATACAATTCAGTTGTTTGCTGCCTTTGCTAACAAAAAAGTTTTTAGCTTTTTAATTTAATTTTAAACAAAATTTTTAATTAAATTTTAAACAAAATAGGTGGCACAATAATTTTTTAGATAAATTTAATGTGATTGAAATTTTTTTCACATTTTAATATTTTATTTGCGGCACGTTCCAGAGAGGAAGATAATTTCAGTGTCGCCCTGGTGTAAGACCACCATTCGGAATTTAAACGTTGCTTGAAATGGCTTTCGCCGCGTTTGGTGACTAGATCTGATTAGTCAAATTCTTTCCCACCTTCCCCTCCCCATCTCCTTCTTCACCTCATTTACCGTTAGTCTCACAAAATACCCCATTTGGGGATGTCATAGTCTCAACTGCTCCAGACGGGAGCAGTTGGGACTCTTGTGAGGTATTCACATTAATAACAGTTTAGAGACTTTATATTTATTAGACTTTGGCAAAATCTGAAATAGGAATAATATATCGAACGATGTGCTCTGGCTTCACGAAATTTGAAAAGATTTTTCTGCCGTTTCATAAATTTCTAGGTTAGTTTCTACCATGAGTTATGGAGCTTTGACAAAAGGTATATCCTTTATACTTCAAATACCATAAGCAAGAACCCACACACTTATTTACGTTTATTCCAAATTATTCAATTGGTGAAACACGTTTTTTTGAAACTCGGGTGGTAACGGAGGCCTTTTTTATATCATACACGAAAGTCTAATTTTCTCCACGCTTTTAGATACTAAGCCGTTACTTTGTTGTTCGTGTAAATTTTGGTTTTGCGTGTAATATTAACCGTAGGTACCTTTATTAGTTTTTAATTGTGCCCTAGATGAAACAAATCGTAATAACATTGTCAGGGTGTGTTGTGTGGGTTGATTTCACCAAAATTTGCCTAAAACTATCTATCCGACTTTTGAAAGGCGACGTGTTTAAGTAAAACACATTTCAAAACCTTAAACCGTTTGAATAATTGATTTTCTGTCCCTTTTGAAATTACACAATTTTCGTATTTTACCAAAATTTTTACATGGTCCCATTGACCTAGTATACCCATGGTCCATATATTATTGAATAACTACATTAAACGTAATTTTACGCATGTATTTGAGACTTGATGAATTGATATCTTCAACTCAACCCGTTTTTAACATTTTTTTGATTTGATAAACAGGCGTCTATGTTAAAACCTTAAAAAAATATCTAAACCGACATTTAACAGCCACACAACGTTATACACATTGTTTATACAGCGGAAGAGATCACTTTCATGGAAATAAATTCAGGTGGTAACAGTCAATTAAAAAAATAATGTAACAGAAAAAACTTTTTCAAGACAGGACCATCTCGAGTCACTGTGCCGAAATGCGATGTTGCCAGCTCTTTCGCAGCCTAGTTAGATATTTTTTATTAGTGATATTTCGAAACCAAAATTATAGTCTTTATTCAATGTGTAACTAAAACACCGTTTAGTGGTTCGAAATAATTGTTTTTTTTTAATTAATACGGTTGTGAGTGGAAAAATGGTCAGGTCCGCTAAATATTGTTAAAATCGCTAAAAAATATTGTCAATTTATTCGGAACCCGGTAATAATTATCTTTTTTTAAAAAAAGAAAATATTTCTTTCAAAGTTAAGTATATTTTCTATCCTTTCACGTGACATATTTTCTTTTTCTTCCACGTCTTATATTATAAATTGTTCATAATTACGAGCATATAATATATCCCAACATGTGTACTTTATCTACCTGCAACTCTCTTTACCATAAATTAGTAAATATATCCACTTACCGATGAAAGGTACGGTTCCATGCCAACTGAGAATAAAGTCAACTCAACACGTCCTTGAAAAGTCATTAAAAGCTATAAAAAAGTAATTTTAAATAGCCGATAATCCTAACCTAACGTAACATATTTAACCAATTTTTTTTATGTATATGTTTTATCACTCTAAATGGCTTATCTGAGATGGTTCTGAGTTGGTTTCATTCCGAGTTGTCTGGTCACCGAAAGGTACAATGAGCGCGATGGCTTCTCAAGGCTGCACTACCATGATAGTTCAACCTAAGACCTTTTTTGTTTACAAAAATAAATAATATCTGTTAGAAAAAAAAAATAAAATCTAGGATAAAATAAATTTGCTAATGAGAACTACCTTTTCTTAAATACGTAATATATTATTTTCTAGGTTTTCTTATCACTTGAAAACTGTAAAATAATATGCAAGAAAAAAATTATCGTTATTTTTCTTAGTAGGCGATTTTTCCAGCGAAAACTGAGAGCACCAAATATACAAAACTTATCGAAGTTTTTTTCATTCATCGGTAAATTGTTCTCTTTTGTACACAAAAATAATCATTCTTAAAAAATAAAAAAAAAACTCTCGGATTTTTATTATCGTCAGAGTTCTTTTGAATACCAAATTCTGAGCATCCGAAAATAATGGAGCGTTTGAAGAAAATGTCAAAACAAAAACTTTTTTCAAGCAGTAAACTTTATCTTTCCGATTTTTTTCACCGTCCTTTCACAGACTTTTCCCGTTTAATTTGCGAAAGTAACTACCTACCGTATATGCAGAGTATAATGTACATAAGAACTACCAAGAAATCTGTGGGTTGGACTAAAACACAACTCGCTTAAAGGACAACTCATATAGAGGTTGATTGGGCATCGCGTTTGGGTCCCACCCGGGCGTCGCGTGTTCGGTTCCTCGGCTGGTTAAGTCGTCCATCACGACTCAAGCAACATTTTCAGCTTACTGTGGTGGTTGTAGGAGATTATCAAACATTGTTGAGTTATTCGTAACCCGGAAATGTTTGTCTTTCTTAAAAAAAAACAAATAGAAATGGATGTATCTCCCTTTCTATCATAGTGATAAAAATGATATAAACGGTGTTAGAAAGATTAAAAACCTACAAATAATACAAAGCTTTATATTCAAAGACAAAAATTAACCACGAAGGAAGTAAAAGGTATACCTTTTGAAACCGAAGTTTCAAATCGCAATTTGAAATAAATTTATGAAACTTTGGGATTTTTTTATAAATTATTTTTACGTACAATGACAAAAAAGCGAGATGATAATAACGTTTACAGTACACTTGTCTAATAAATTTATTTTTTTCCGTTATCGGTAGGTAATTTTAGTCAGAAAAAACGTAAGGTGAGCCACTTTTAAAACTTTTGTGTTTGCGTGCAAAATTTTTATATTTCAAAAATTATTTTCAATTTATAAAATTTTATATCATATTTGTTTCACCTTTCTAAAACAGTTTTTAGTTTTCGGATAAGTTCAGCAATTTTCTATTTATTTGGATTTTATTGTAAAGCGGAATTATTTTGACCCTTGAAATAATAGGTCGAGGCCTTAAGGGTTTTGAAATAAGAAACAAAAATTCAAGTAACAAAAAAGTTGGACATCTGTACATCTTACCAATAAAGTCCTCTTATAGCGAGTTCTGGCGTCATAGAATTTGTACAGATTTCTTGTCTGCAATCCTCATATTATGTGTAAAACATAAGGCGAACCGATAACATCTGGGATTATAGAAAAACAGTTTACTCAACCTTCGAATACGTAAAAAAATAAAATTAATAATATTTTTTAATTTGTACACGTAATATACACCCATTCGCCTAATGAGTTATCACAACTTTTTCCAGTCTTCAATTTCATTAACGTCGACAGCTGCAAAATCTCCATTAAAAAACAACATCAACAAACACAAAACGATAGGGGTCTTTTCATGTACCTACCTGACTGAGACTGCGAAGATTTCTTCCATAATTATTTGTTTTTGAGAAATAAAGAATATATCTACATTGGTTAATCAAATTACTATTTAACAATCTAAATCACTGGCAAACCCGGGTTGTAATAACTAGTTATTTACGAACATGTCGTATTTTTAAACATACCCATTGATTTATTCTCTACCATTTCCAGAAATTGAATGCCATTAATCATAATTACATTTATAATTGAAGGTCTTAATGCGTAGTAATATTTTATTTTGCCACCGTGTAGTTTCCAATTAGTAGTTGATCCGTACATAAAATTTAATTCGATAGGCAATTAAAAGTTGTGGCGTAATTTCAGAGGCCAATTGCGTGAACGGTCATTTGCATTTTGTTCGAATAAATAAAGATGTTAATGCTAAAAGCTGATAAGCAAAACCAAAGCATTAATTAACCCGTCAGGCTAATTTGTTCGCTTTTAGGAACAACTCATGTAGGTCTCATAGAAAAAGTTGTGTCTGCCTTATTATCGTAGTGAGTAAAATGATCTAAACAGTGTTGTAAGAGAGAACACCGCGCTTTATATTCTAATCTAAAAATTAAAATTCAAAAGAAGTGAAATGTATCTACACCTTTATAAAATTTACGAAAAGACAAAAGAGTGAGGTGACAATAACGTTTAAAATACATTTGTCTAATAAAATAAATATCTGTGTTTAATTTTTTTTTGTTATCAATAATTTAAGATGAGAAAAAAACGTAAGGTGAACCATTTTAATTTTTTTTTTATGTTCTCGCAAAATTTTTAGTAAAAAAAAATGATGTGTGTTTCGAATTATAAAATTCAAAAGATTATTTTATTAACTCTCGAACACAATTTTTAGTTTTTGGATAAATTCAGAAATATTGCATTTATTTGGATTTTAATAAAAAGCGGAAATATTTTGACCCTCTGATAAAATACGGCCGAGGCCCGAGGAGTTAATATATTAATTATTGATTAACACAGAATAATTGTTACATCCTTTTTAGATGTAAATATAAATTAAGTCATTCTATTTGGGAGGTGGTTACGAGTACCGCCGCCCCGGGAACCATTTATTGGATAACTAACACCCCTAGCGAAGCACTTGGAGGTGACCAAGTAGGTCACCTCCAAGTGGTTTGCTACTTTGGTCACTTAGCAGGGGTGCTTGTGTTTATGGGGTGTGGTTTTTTTAGAACTTGGCGACGAATGCGTTTGCCCACCTACTGCATGGAGGGCGAGACTGGTTGAGGAAGACCTAACCTACTCATCTCCAGATGGACCCTCTCGACCCATCGCCCTTCGATAGTGGGAGGATGAATGCATACGTACTTCACTCCTGGACACATTGACCCCAAGATTCCTATCCACCCCTCATACCTTTGTCCTTCCCAAAACTTTCTTTCCTTTCTTTCCTTCTCCACATAGCATCCCCAAAGGAACACAGGCTCTGAGGGAATTTTTTTCCTGAAGACCTCTTTTGTGGAACTAACGTAAAAAGAAATAAATTACATGCATAGCATAACGACTATTTAAGAAGTATTTGAATTGTTACGTTTTATTTATATGAGTTTAGAAAACAATAATTTGTCATTTGAAGACTATTTCACATTTCTCTGTGTATTGCTAACGAAATTGGATTTTTACGTAATAAATCACTTTAAAACTTTCCAATGTTTTTACATTCGCGCTGAAATTATTGAAAAATATTTTCAGCATAAAAATGTCGTAGCGCAAATAAAATTTTTGTTTTGTTTTCCTTCTTTAATCATAGTTTTAAAGGATATCATGGAAGTTTTCTAAAATACTCGAAGTGTTTGTAAATGGCTTCATCATAATTTGAACATGATTTCAAAAACTGTCAAGCGTTAAAACAATCCCGAATAAAATATATAGCGAATCCTTAAAAAGACTGCGTTTGTTCTATTTATTTGATTGAGTTGAGTTATTTCACAATTTAATCATTTAAAATTATAAAAGGTATATTTGCGGCATGTTTCAAATTGGAAAATACTTTCAGAATCACCATGGTGTAAGACCACCATTCAGAATTGAAACGTTGCTTGAACTGGCTTTGATGACCAGATCTGATTAGCCAGGAAATTCACCACCTTCCTCCACCCGTCTCCTTTCTCTCCCCACTACCTTCAGCCACACAACACACTTCAATTGGGGATGCCGGAGTCTCACTGGCTCCAGGCGGTTGGGAGCGGCTCGTGCGTTATTCATATTAAAAAAATATCTAATGTTTTGACGGTCAGTAATTATTTATAGTTTACTAGTTAAAGCACCCGGCGTTGCCCAGGCTATATATAGTCCGCTTTGAGGGGTGTAAAAAGACGTTCGTTAGTGGTTTTCAAAATTTCAAATATAATGTGAAATTCCTTCCGTTTTGAAGAAATGTTTAAAATTTCACAAATCTCGGGATAAATTAATATATAAAATAAATTGTACATTTATATAACAAAACAAACCTACATACGTCTTTACATGTTTATGTATATAGTGAAATGTATCATAGCAGCATACAATTTAGTTCTTTCTTTAGTTTTATAGTAAGGTAACTAGTCTACGGGCTCTCCGGGTCACATATCCTCGGGGCCGAGTTGTGCCGAAGGTGACCGAAAGTAAATTTACGGAGTCATTAGGTTTCAGGAGTTCGGCAGATCAGAACTAGCCTTCAGCCTGGAAGGGCGTTTTGTGGACGAAGTATTATTCTGATAAGAAACGTCTATAAGCAATCACTGTGTTACAAAAAAAACCTAATTCTTTTAATAAGCATCCATTTACAATTAGTGGAGAATACAAGTTTCAGTACATCCCATATTACAATATTCTCTGGAGAGAATAAAAAGACAGACATTAGACATAGATTATGATTGCTACTTCAGTATACTGTACCAGCATTCTACAGTATATTTATAAACATTTTAAAATACTGTATCATGATTGTGTGTCATCTTTAATGCTTATTTGAATAATTTATGTGCTCAATTTTAGCGATGAGATTCTGTTAAAAAAATAAATAAAACGTTTACAAAATTCTAGAAAATACAACGTTCTTTTTACTGTTTCCCATTCAAGATTCCAGGCAGTATACCGCGCCATTTAAATTAGGAATTACACCTGTTGAAACTTCAAAACACCAATTCTCCCGAATAGCCTTTATGCAAATACAAAGTCTAACCTAGTTTTTATTAAACCACAGGAGATTTAGTCATAAAAAGGCGGTTTGTGTAGAGCCAAATCAAATTATTTTATTTTCGTTTTCATGCTTTCGTATTTCTATATTTCCTTACACCGCTCATTACGGCCTCTCACCTGCTCTTTTTTATTTCCTCGGGGAGATGTTATATTCCTAAGGCTATGGAGATGCAAAGGACGACAACACAACCATGAAAACATTCGGGGAATACCTTACATGAATTATTACCAACCCAATTTACTGTGTCATTTAAGTGAATATTAATAACATCGTTATATTTATAATAACTGTAATATATCATAAGCCATCATAGCCTAGCCTATAATCATGATATATATTTAAAATTGTTTGAGTTGTCTATGTTATATTCGGGTCACAAGGTGTCGGCTACGACTTGTACCGAAGATAGCCAAAGACGGATAAACAGAGTCATTATTTTGAGAGTTCTCGGACCAAAACGAGCTTTCCAGTTATTAGAACGTGTGCCCTCTTAAACTCTACTTGTAAAGCACAAAATAACAATAAAAATCACTGTGATCTCAAAGAACCTTTAAGTCTTTCAATCTATAAAGTATTCTTTATGGTACCGAAGATACTGGCCCAGTACTAATAAGGCATAATATCTCTGTAGAGGACTACAGTTACTTCAGAGTAATAAAAAAATCCATGTTTTCATAAATTTAAACAGTTGAGCTCCGAATTTACAATTAAAAAAGAAACATAGTACCCTTTCCCTTTACGGATCCTCAATTGAATGTTTTTTTAAGGTACTTCAAAAAAAGTGCAGTTAATTTGTTCTAAAGGGATATCTAACTTTAAATTAGTAAGTCGTAGAAACTTTCGCTGTATTCTTTCGACATTTTCTATGCGAATTTTATGATGAGGTGACCAAAATATGGAATTATACTCCAATTCGCTACGAACTAAAGAGACAAATACAATTTTCATGACAGGAAGTGAATCGAAATTTTAATGTTCTCAGTAAAATTACTAATTATTTCATACTATTATTTGTAATGTGATTTATGTGATGTACAAATTCTAGTTTTTCATGAAATGATTTTACTTGATGTCTTTTATTTTAGTTAATATTTCTAGTTGTATATTATAGTCCATCGCATAATTGGTATAGTATTGGAGATCTGTGTCGACAGGAAGTTATTAGAAGCACTTGAAATTAAAAAATCCCTAAATAATAACTCTGATAAGTTATATGCTAGAGTAATATATTAGAGTTTTATATTAGAGTAATATATTAGAGAAATATTTTAGAGAGTAATTATAGTAATTGTAAAGTAATTATTAAATATATTGAATAACCAAATAAATTTTTCATTTAGTCCCATGTAATTACCCCTTTACCTTTCTTAATTCAAACACCTATTTTTTAAATTTTCACATGTAGCAAACACTTTGTGGGAATATATAATTATAATAAACACAATGATATAACTTTGTTTGAATTCCACTTTATTAATACCTTATCCAACCGGTTTCGGTTCGACCTGAACCTTCATCAGGGATGAATAAAAATATACTGTTTATTTTTATTCACCCCTGATGAAGGTTCAGGTCAAACCGAAACCGGTTGGATAAGGTATTAATAAAGTGGAATTCAAACAAAGTTATATCATTGTGTTTACCTATTTTTTAATAGAGTGTGAATAAAATATAACAAATTTAAGTGTTTTATTTAATAGTAGAAAGTTATTGATTTACGTTTGGTAATATTTAAAAATAGATTTTTAGTTACATACCAACTAAACAATACATTTAAATTTGATGGACAATCATGGCAATACTAATAAATTTTACATCATCAGCAAAGAGCGTAAATTTAATATATCCTATATATATTTTTTTATCGAGGTTTCTTATAGCATGATTATGTTAATATTTCTCAATAAACTAGAAATTAATATGAAGAAAATATCCCAATACTATGATAAGAATCGAATATTTAATTTAGGAGGATTAATATATTATTTCCTAAAAAGTTGTTTTTTTTTGTCCAGTTCCAGTACAGTCTCCGTTCAAATCACTATTTTTGAATAATATTTTACAATACAGCCTACATAGGCAAAACTAAAATCAAAACATGTCATATGAACTTATTTTTATGTATATTTGATATTTAGCTCGTCCTCTGATATTCTTCCTTCAAATGTTTATTTCGTACAATAGTTGTTTTGTCCTTGTTAGCAACGCGTTTGTCACATCGCGTATTGAGATGGAAGTTGCCGCCGCGTCGAGAAAATTGAAACAATGGGGATTCGTTATCATTTGTACTGGAATACAATCCCAAACAAGGCCAATTATATTTTATTAATTCTGAAATTTCCAGAAATATTAATATAGCCGAGCGAACAATAATCAATTCCATTTTGATATTTACAGCAGTGAAAAGTACCTATATTTTGATATAAGACATTATCTTCTTAAAGAATACGCCGAAGAACTTGTGAAAGTTCATTTGAAACGTATAATTTGCTAAAGTTTGCCACTTTTTATTTAACTTTTTGTAATTTTCAGAGAACTGTGCAGTTATTTAGTCTTCAGTATAGAAATAATAATTATTAGGATAATTTTTTATGGAAATTAAAAAAAAAATTATTAGCTCCACACAGGAGGCCCTGAGAAAAATAATTTGCATCCTATCCCTCTGCATGTCCTATGTTATCTTAGGGGATGCTATGTGGGGGGTCTTTTTAAGGAAAGGAAGGAGAGGTAGTTCTGGGTTCTGGGAAGGAAAAAGGTATGAGGGGGTCAGTGTGTCCAGGAGTGACGGGCGAATAAATCCAATCCTCCCACTGTGGTGCAAGGCGATGGATCGAGAGAGTCCGAGAGAGGTTAAGAGGCCTCCCTCAACCAGTCTCTCTCGATCCGGCTCTCTCTCCACGCAGCTGGTGGGCAGAAACATCCGCCGCCAAGATCCGGACTAACCTCACTTCATAAACCCGGGCACCCCTGCTAAGTCACCAAATGTAGCGAAACACTTGTGGTGACCTATGGCAGAGGCGTTGGTTATCCAATAAATGGTTCCCGGGCGGCGGCGGTGACCCATACCCGCTTCCCAAAATGAAACAACTGATGTGGATTAATATATATTTTTCAGGTCGTCAGAAGATATAACTTGATGTAGGCATATAAAGCTGGTAATTTTTTTTCAACTTTAAACACAGTTCATTTTATTTCAAAACTAAATAATGAACTGTGAAAGCAAGATTTCTGCAATTGAGATTTAATTTTTGACAAACAAATAAAAAAAATTGCATTTTATCACACAAATGTTTCACAGTGTTAAATTGCTAAGGTTTACTAATTATTTTGCAGAGGTTCAAGAGTTTTAAGATTTTAAAATATTATTGTGCTTTTTAGTGCTTTTTAAATTTCTGAATAATGTTTCTGATGTTTAATTTTTAATTTATTTTATTTTAATTGCGATGAAAAAAATTGTAGTGCGTTTTCCGTCTTTTACCAGAAAGCGAATGGAAGTTTGAAAATGAAGAATGTAATTTAGAAATTATGATTCATTTATTACTTTGGCGAAGGAATAAAAAATATTCGTTTAATTTATGACAATCGTTAAAAATATTTCATCGCTGATTTGATCATGGCCTTATCCAGTTAGCAATACAGGATGATTCCAAATTATTTCAAAACTGAATTCATCAATTTATTTTTTTTTTTTTAATAAAAATCTTGTCCATTAAAAGCTAATTTTGCTAAATACTTTATTACTAATTTTATTAACTTATTTTTTGTAATTTTAAATTACATGCTCTCGAAACATACAAAAAAGACTAAAAATGAATCTACGACTACTTGTTATAAATCACTCGAAATCTAGGGAAACGTTGTGATCTCGCACATTTATATCAATACAAGAAATTGTACATAAGCATTAAAAGGTTTTTTTTTATTCGTTGCAAGAGTTGTTCACAGAATTTGAAGAATTTATTTTATTATTTCATCAGCGGCCAGTAGTTTCACTTGCATAATAAATAGCAGAGCTTTAATAATCAACAGATTGATGATGCAAAAACGTTGGAATGATGAAAAAAATCTTTATAGGATTTATAATTTAAAGCTAAAGGATATTTAACTTCACGCAGTAATTTTTGTCATGAGCTCTTTATTTGGAAATATTTATTTTATTGTAAAAAAATAAGACAAAACGCGAAAATGTTTTCATCTGATCGACAAGAAATAAATAAGTAAATGCTCGTTCTACTCGTTCGGGTAGCATCTATAAACGAGCAATAACAATGAGTTAATTAAATTTAAATTACTTCGCAATAAATATTTTTTAATCCGAACCTTCTCAAAACCATCCTCTATCACTCGCTCAAACATTCCGAATTGTTATGCAAATTCTGGAAACCCTTTACCGGAATTGCTTTAAAGTATTCGGGTCGCATCTTCCCCGGAATGTAAAACGCCTTGCAATTCAAATTATATTATTCACCTGCCCTTTCCGGGTGGAAATAGCAGGCGGCGGGTATGTAGGAAGCAGGAAGTGGGAAGCAGGAAGTACTGTAGTAGGTTGTACGTAAGTAGGTTCGGCTCGGCGAAACGACGTCGCGTCGTCGGCGCCCGGCGTCTCCCCTCCTTCCCGTCCCGCTCCAAGCAGCCCATTGTCCGCCGGCATTTCTCGAGTGGCATCCAGTTTTATGGGCAAATAATTATGAACAATATTGTACAATGTCACCATAGAATATGTAGAATGTTACACTTAGAACTGAAAAGCATAGCTTTTTGTAATCATTTAGGGGTATCGATAATCGAGATACCACAGTCACAATATTAATTTTATCCACAAGAAGATTTTATAGGATTTATAACTATCACTCAAACCAAAGAGGGAGTCAAAATAGATGAGGCGCCACAATTCTCTACTATTGTGTCAATTCATACATGATTCCGACTCTCTAAACTAAATGATCACGCCAAGTCTCACTAGAATATCTCGAAACACTGGCACATCACAATCGTTAATCTGCCCAAACCATCCAAGCATTCGTCTCCTCATTTGTAATTCAGTCATAGATGATTTTACAACACGATCTTATTTCTAATATCTTCAGTCCACATTCATCATTCCTGTGCCAATACTATGCCTCACGGCTGTTCATAGGGGTTTGGTATCGGAGTCCGCACCGTATGGAAAAGCTACCCATTTACACTACAGAATAGAATACACAAATACTTATACAGACACATCAGTCAAATCGTTTTTTTCGTGTTAAATCATATGAAACATTGAACAAAAAAAAAAATTTGTTGAAACAAATACTATTCACGTTTCTCAACGCTTTGATGATATTTTTGGCAGTTTATTTATGGGGTAATAAGATCAATTCACTTTTAAGAGATTAAAAAACAAATAAAATATTCTTGAGTTAACGAAAAATCTGACAGTATTTGAATTCCTCCCACTTCCATCAGTATAATCGGAAAATGTTATTTGTGCAATGATGGACGTCTAAGTTAGCAGACTATTGAACTTTCGTCCCGATGCATTTATCCACTTGGTTAGCAACCTTAGATATTAGTAGAACTTTATGATGAACAAAATAAAACTACTTATCAAAATTTCATGAACGATTTTATTTAAAAAAAAAAAATTATCATGAAAAAATATTTTATTTTATTAATTATATACAAATAATTATATAAAATTAATTATATATAATTTTGTACAAAATAAATATACTCGTACTCGTAGTTATGCTAAGAGACGTAATTGACTTAAAAGTGATTTCTGACCTTATGGATGGGCGTACGCTGAGACATCGGTCGCGCAGCATGTTCAGCGCAGTTGTGGAATGTATGAGAAACGTGCACGTCTAAGCGTATGTCGCTCCATACACTTCCATACAACACAAAAACCAAAACTATCTTGCGCTGAACATGCTGCGCGACCGATGTCTCAGCGTACGCCCATCCTATTTGTTGTAAATGTACATAAATTAAATTTTAGTCTCGGGTGAAATTCTGTTTTTTTTTTTATTTTTTATTTTCAGTTCATTTTCGAATATGAAAAAAATAAATTCTTCCACATGTCTTCGCTTGTCACTCAGACGAATAAAATTTAAAAATAGAAAATCGTACCGTTAAATTCTACGTAGGTATTAAATTACAGGTTTCAACATTGTATTATGCAAAAAGGTTTCTCATTCTGGGCTTTTCCTTATAAAATTCCGCTGAATCTAAAAACAACGTTCTCTGAAGGCTTTATTCTATTAGATACAGAGGAAACATTGACAGGAACGTTTGCAATTTTCCAATCATCTAATGGAAGACGTGGAAACCTTAAAAAAACATTTCACCGTCAACTTTTATAGTGAGACGTCTGCGTTCGAAACTAATACCATTATTTTTTCCGTAACTTTCACAATTTTATTCAAAGCCAATTTGTTCAATTTCTCTACTGGTTTCACGGAAGAACCGGGATGATGTTGTACTTTCGCAGAACCCGTGCGAACGGAAACTGGAACAATCGAGTATTTATATAAATCGAATGAATCTGAAGAAAGCTACTTTTCAAGTGGGGTAGCAACCGACTGAGCATGCGATCAGACTATGAAAGGGTCTGCGCCTCAGTATGAAATGCACAAAAATATTACGATTTTGTGTCTTTCGTAAGAATAAACCTGTATAAAACTTACAATGAACAGTTATAAAGAATAAAAAAAAATATTGAAGAAGAAGATAACACTTATAATCTAAATGAAAATATGAAAGAGAACAAGACACAGAACAATAGAAAAAGACAATGGTCGCAACTGGGACTCGAACCCAGACCTCTCGTCTAACTGGGACGTGCGCGTTAACCAATTTCGCTATTGCCACCTTCTGTCAAACCGTCATATTTGTCAATCTCATATTTCAAATATTTAGAATCAACAATATTATCTTCAACTAGTTCTTTTTTCCATATTATGGGCAACTACTCTTTTTATTCCAGGTTCGAGTCCCAGTTGCGACCATTGTCTTTTTCTATTTTTCTGTGTCTTGTTCTCTTTCATATTTTCATTTAGATTATAAGTGTTATCTTCCTCTACAATGATATATTACGATGATGGGAATAACCTTCAAAAGTTATAAAAAGAGAGTTTTTCTTATAAAAAATTGAATAAAAAAAATATTTGGGGGAGAATGGTATGCAAAATAATCGCCTGCGGCGCATGTGCGTTTTCATTCACGCAGCCTTTCCAAGACGACCAGCAATAGATCATGAACCTTTGCCGGGTATTTTTATAAATGCTTTTATATTAGGTCCACGCGGATGCCCTGAGGAAAATGATTCCGCTCAGGACATATGTCTTCTTTGGGGATGTTGTGTGGAGGGTTTTTTTAAGGCCAGGAAGGCGAGCAAGATCTGGAAAGGAAAAATAATGAGGGATAGATAGGAATTTGGGGATCAGTGTGACCAGGAGTGATGGATGTTTGAATTTATCCCGCTCACTGCGGTACAAGGCGATGGGTCGAGGGAGTCCTGCTGGAGAGGCAAAAATGTCTCCCTCGACCAGTCTCTCCAAATCTGATCCGCCAAGATCTAGACAATTCTAACCCCACGAACCCGGGATTAGTCACCAAACATAGCGAACCACTTCGGGCGACCTATGGCAGAGATGTTGTACCCATATCCGTCTTCCTAATTAACAATCCATAATATGGTTATAATAGTTATGAGGGTTGATGTGTAATCGATTTTTTTGTTGGTACCCCATATCTCCCCGTTGCTGCTATGCCTTTTCTAATTAAAAACTTTATTGTTTGACAGTCATTAATTATTGTCTATGACTACGCACGATATAATGCGTAATTTTGTATGTCTGGTGATCTGTTAGTATCTACACACAGAAGTTTGAATGTCAAGAACTATTCTGATATTGGCATGTGAAACATAATTTATCTTGTGCGTTGTTTATTAGGCACTTGAATTTGCTTTCGTTACAGATGGGCGGGAGCTCGACGTCACGCCACCATATTATATTGTTATTTAATTAATATTATGTAGTTGGAGTTCAGACGCTAACAATATTTTTTTCATTTTTCCCAAGTGTGCCTCATTCTGATGATGAATTGATTTGACTTGTGTGTCACGCAGAGCCCTTTCTGTTCTTTCCACTATTGATCTCTGGTAATTGGTTGCGATTCCGAGCATCATTATAACACGTGACATGTCCCACTCAAGGTATTTATATGTACGTTGTCACACGCGCTAACTCTCCTTTCTTTGCCGTGTGTCGTGCGGAAATTCACGTTCGTGTTTCCGGCCAGCATGCTAATTTTTAATTATACTTTATTTCACATCGTCGTTTAGCCCATGGCGCAATGTGTTGCCGGGCAAATAGCGTTCGTAATTGAATTTCCACCGGGTAAAAATCTCGAACAGGTAAATCTCGTCATGAATTGTTTTTATTACAGGGTATAAACTAACCATCCCAACAACAAACAACTACCCTATCAGAGAGCCATCATTCCCCTACATTATATTGCTGCCGGCAATATAATTTCATTACTTAGACCGTGCAGCGAGGAAAGTTTAATGGTAGTCGCCATATTTTTCTTCACGTTGGAACACTGGCGGTACTAGCGGTATTGGCTCTACCTGCATAATATTCAAATTTTCACAACGAACTCCGTTTTTATCGCGAAACTTTCCTACGTTAGTTTTGAAGCACCTACTAAAGTTTTTGATGATATTGCTTGTGTTGGCTTTAATGATTATTATTTACTACCCTTTATTAGAAATTTTGTGTCAGCATGTCCTTCGAAAATTAATCAATACGGCTTGGGCGTTAAATATATACAAAAATTTTTTGATAACATTTTTGATTCTCTGAATGAAAAACAAAGTAAAAAAAAATTACATATAAGTATTATTTTGCCTATAAAAAGTTGCAAGCTCAGAAATAAAAATTCTCTCTGCTCTTGCCGAACCGTTTATTTATCAAACAGCTTTATCACCCTCAAAACACTCTTTTTAGGGTGAATTGTCTTTCTCAACATGTATATGTACTCGTATATACATAAATTTCTCGAGTAATGCCAAAAATTAGTCCACAAATTAATATTGATAAAACTAATACACTTTTACAAAACACTTTAACTATTGACAAATAAGTCTATTTTAATGCTTGAAAAAAATTATTTGAAAATATAATTTTTTTTTAATGTATGTATGATTGCAATGTGACTAAAGTAACTGTATATATGTGAAATACGTGACTGTATTAATAGTACGTATGTGAAATGTAAACTCTTCTTCCATCCACAAGCAAATGCTTTTAATAAAAGATCAGTATAAATTACAGGTTACAAAATTGTAAATTGTAATATTATAACATGACCCTTTTTAAAGATAAAAAAAAATAAATAAAATATTTCTCGAGTAATGGCAAAAATTAGTCCACAAATTAATATTGATAAACCAAATAAACACACTTTAACTGGTGACAATCAAGTATTTTTTAATGCCTGAAAAATTAAAAAAAAAAACGATATCTGAAACGTACATGGTCTTTTGTAGATTGGTTTTTTAATATTGCGAAGAAACAGTAAAGATTAAAATTTTTGTTGCGGTGTTTTTTTATCAAAAGAGATACTTTTAATGGAAATTTAGATTCTAAAACAGGCATGCCCAACATGCGGAACCAATTGAAGATTATTTGCCGCCCAAAATGAAGTTTTCGGCTTTCTTTGTTTTGGATTTTGGTATTCATACAAGAAAAATAAAAAAAAAATCGTTCACGTAAACTTACCACATTTATGTTATATTTTGTGAAATTATAATTTTCACGTTATTAGACCTCGGAGTCTCGATGGGGGTTCTTTATTTATTGCTTGAAGGCCAGGCGCACGGCCGCAATATTTTTTTGGTTTATTACCTAATAAAATAACTTTTGTATATAGGTTTTTCGACTACCACACTAAGTCTAAATATGTATATTTTATAATTATATAAATGGAATAATAGTTAGTTCGTTAAGTATTGATTTACTTATTTTATGTATTTATTAATTTTCAACGCCCTGATGGGCTTTTACGTGATTAATGTATTATGCAGAGACACAGTTTTTAAATGAAAAAGATAATTTTGAAGAAATGAACATTTTATAAATGGTAGGTATAATAATTCAATCATAATATTTTTTCCACACATTTCTCGGAAGAAGGAATGCGCAACTGACCCGAATGAAATAAGTTAAGGGCGAGTGCAGAGAACACAGAGGCGCGTATGGTCACAATAATAGCATTTTTTTACACCGAATTGCCGGTAAAAATTAATAATAATATAATATTCATGGACGGATCAAATCAAGCAAAGCAAATGCTGACTGTCCCCTTCCCCTGAGTGGCGAACCTAAGCTCAGTATTATTTATTTAGTCCACCAAACGATTTGGGTTGGGCATCCCTGATCTAGATAGACCTCGCTGTGTGAGGAAAGTCACGTGAAAAGTATTTACATGAGCGTTGGTGCTGACATCTTGGATATTAAAATAATGTTTGAACAGATTCTACATATTAAAAAGATTTACGTTCTTAACTCAAACATTGCTGGTTAGAAAGTCCATTAAAAACTTTGTTTACATTGCAAAACATTTTGACCTGAAGGTACATTTTTTAAAGGCTTGTGAGAAATTTTATTCGTTAATAGTTGGCAAATTAAATATTTTTTCCATTACTCTCAGGCCTGAGGCATGTCTGTTTACCGAGCCCCAAGCCTTTACGTAGAAGGAGACGTAAACTTGCTACTTTTTTAAGATGTGCTCATAAAAATGCTGTTTAATAAGATTATTTTAGTTCACATTTTTTCCAGTATCCACCTGGTTTGTGAAACTGTGATCAGAACAGGGAAGAAATAGAATAATGAGTGCACCAAATATTAAAGGAAGCGTTAGCATGACGTCAGTTCTAATTAATCCATACTAATATATTATAAATACGAAACTGCTCGAGTTTGTTTATGACCTTTTCACGCATAACACAATATAAAGACTTTAATAATTCTTTCACCAATATAAAGCTAAATTATATGCGCAGACTACAGGTTGTATATGATGGTAAGCTCTGACGTTATGAAATTATAAATATTAATATATTATATTTGTTATACGTTTTCTGTCGCTAACAAAAGCGAGTTTTTGCTAACGTCAGAAAAAAATCTTTTCCATGGAAACAATGTTGATATATTTTTGGGCTCTATGCTGGTAGGTACTCAGTCTAATGGTCAGCTACTACTACAGAAAATTCAAATATTAGAATTCGTTTTTTTTTTTGGACAAGCTTGGAATAAATGTCAGATGAGAGTTCCTATATTAAAAATATAATTCGTAACGATTATAAAGACTGAATGATAAATAGAGTATTTTTTTTATTATATTAACGAACTTCCAAATATTTAAATAAAAATAAACATCCGAAATGTTTGTAAGCGTATAAATTCCGAACGAATGAACAAAATTGGATAAGTAATTCTTTTTTTCTTTGAGCTATAGCATTATGAAATTTAGGTGGTAGGCGAGATGTTTTAAAACTGAATGTAAGGGAATGAATATATGGAATGCGGGAGGGGATGGAGGTGGGGTGGGGGGGGGGGATAATTGATAAGTGCAAGCGCTACAGTAATTTCCCGTAATACCATGCGAGCGAAGCCGCGGGGAAAAGCTAGTATTATATATTCTTTAAAAATATATTATAGAATTATTCTGAGGCATTTGAAATCCGGTGCCTCAAGTTCGCTTCACCGTTGATTTTAACCCATCCGCCGTCAGTTGTTTTTCATTCTAAAACTCACAAAAAAAGATTTCCAAGAAATTTCCATTTTGCTTGGCGTATCGTTTTTGGCCACTGAATGGTTGACAGTAATTTTCCCAATACTGAGTGGAAGCAAATTCGGAACACCATTCCTTTTTAAACGAGGGTTCGAAAGTATTCGAAATAACATTCCCTTTAAACCAAGGCTCGAATGTATTCGAAATAACATTCCCTTCAAATCAATGTTCGATATATATTATATGAATGATATTTATAACTTAGTAGGTGTCTTTGCTTTTCAGGGATATCCCTATTTCTCCATGTTTGACTTAATTGGGCATTGTTGTATGTTTGGAACTTATTTCTATAATGCATTGTCTTTGGATATCTCTGATATTGGATATGTCTGACAATTGGTCACAGCTATTGGTCATTAGAAAAAAAACTTCGTTCCACTCTGTTTGAATGTATTAACTGCTCATTATCGCAGCAACATTAACTCCGGAGAGATATTTTTATCCTTATTTGAACTGTTTATTTTTTACTTCTATCCCCTTATAATACAAACATCACTTTTTATATAAATATATATCGAATATAAAATAATTATTGGATAATTTAAAAAGCGCCGTTTTTGTGAAAAATCACCTCTAAGGCGAAAAATACATCAATATAATATAACAGATATTTTGGAACCCTGAACATTTTTGGAATATTTATAAAAAAACAGATTGATCATTTTGCTTTGTTTGTCATAGTTTACGTTTATACAGTTATTTCAAGACTGTAATTTTTTTCCATCACAATTCTATATTGTGTCGGTAATCTGTAAAATATAATGATCGTTACTTTCCGATGATTTGAAATTAGTTAATGAGATAACAAATAAAGATCCTTAAATTGGGTTAGACACGTTCACATATATTAATATGGTAAATACTTTCTCTCATATCGTCACTGTTATTAATGTAAAATAATCATCTTATCATCTTCATCTTTAATTTTTGGGTTATGCCATTGCGCTTTCTCCTGCTTTAGCAAACCTTTCGTACATGGTTACAGTGTTCATCATCAGGACGTCATCTGCCATGAATATGCAAAGAAGGCTAAATAAGATGGAAGGCGTAATAACCCAAAAATTAATCACGACAATACTGTCGGTCATGAAAATCTCAAAAAAATGTCTTCGGGATGAGTTTATTTGTTAGTGTATTTGGTTGGTGGAACTAGAGGCGTTATTATTTGTTGATAGTTTCGGGATGAATTTTAATAGAGAAAAAAAATCATTATTTATTTATTAACGCCCTTTTTAGGGGCTTTATAAAAATACACAGTATTTATTGTACATAATTGAATTGCCTCAGTAACAATATTTTATATTTGTTTAAAGATAAATTGAAGATGTCCACTGACTTGGTATGAATATTTTCCTCCATTTGTATTCTGAGCAAAGAGGAATACATATGTTAGTTAGTCCCAGGATTTCTGCACTGAAATAAATCCTGACTTCTGGTATTACGTTGTGGTTCCGGAAGCTTATCAATTCAAGCAATATCGACTAAACTAAATCAACTAAATCATTTAGAATTTTATATAAAAATACCAAGTCAGTGAAAATTCTTCTGTCTGACAATTTGAGCATATTTATATCATTTAACAGAGTCTTATTATTCAATGTAATTGATTATATAATTAATTATTTTCAAGATTTAAAATTAAATGAAATCATGCTTTTAAACGAAAATATTTTTTTTGTTATTATTTATACATCTTCCATTCCTCTCGGAATTGACTTTAGTTATATTTTTATTTGTTTATTTATTTCAAAAACATACGGTACAACATGTGCCATTAACATAAATTATATTATATATGTATTGTAATACAATAACAAAACGAAAGTAACAACATAAATTAAAGTTAAATATAAATAAAAGGTAAAAAAAGGAGTTGAGGTAGTAAGCAGTAAGTAAAAAGTAAGATAGATAAATCAAAGTATAAAGTGAAAGCATAAATTATAAAATTTAAAGTATAATGAAAAGTTAGAGATTGAAATAAAAAGTTAAAAGACAGGAAATAATACAGTCAAAAGTAAAATGTATAGACTATAAGATAGATATCTTGAAAATAATAAAACGTACAAAGTTATGAATATTAAAAAAAAGTGTAACAAGTAAAGAGTAAGAAATGCTCTTAGGAGCCAAAAATTGAAGATAATATAAAATTACCAAATATAAAAGGTATCAGTGATTATGATTTTGCAATTAGATGTGAAAATTTATGAACTTCCCAACCTTCTTTTTTTCTTCTTCTATTTTCCCTTCCCTATTTCGTCTCGCCTCACTTTCGCGTTTCAGAGTAGATACCTAAGCCGAAGCTTGAAGCCAAAAGGACTTCCGTGAAAAGCTGAATCAGGCTGTACTGGAATTTCTAATGTCACATTGCATCGTGCCAACGTCGAACGAGGATGCAAAAATGCAATCTATTTTAATTTATGTCACGAAGCGTCCTCTGAACACGCTCTTGACGGACGTTGGATTGACTGCTTGGATTGGCTTTTCATTAAAATAGTGTCGCTGACTAAGGTGCCTCCTTTAGCGGCATTTTCATTAATTATTATTATTGCTGCTAACGTACCAGTACGCGCGATGGTCGGAAAACCTCGTGAACTTATGCTTATATGTAGGTTTACCGGCTACGTGCTAATTTCTCGCTTTATTAACAGCACTCGAGTTGAAAACAATGCGTTATTTGCCTCCGGGTTAGTACTTAGTTGTATTGCGTAATATTAAATAAACGATTTACGTGTAAATACACCTAAATCATAATTTTGCAAATGCGACGTCTTGTTACTAGAAAATTTAAGCACTTGTAAGATATGTAAATGATGAGGTAAATTATCACATCGTCATTTTTAAAGGCATTTTAGTTAAGAATGTAAAAGGATTTTTATTATTATTAATTAGGTACTTAAATTTAATATTACACACCACTTTAAAAATATAATCTTGTTGTGGCGTACAGTAATAGTTATCCCCATTTTTAAAGGTTTCCAGAACTAGGTTAGGTTAGTAACTAAAATATTTTTGAAGAAGAAGATAACACTTATAATCTAAACGAAAATAAGAAAGAGAACAAGACACAAGAAAAAATAGAATAAGATAATGGTACCAACTGGTTCCAGTTGCGATCATTTGCTTTTTCTGTGTCTTGTTCTCTTTCATATTTTCGTTTAGATTATTTGTGTTTTCTTCTTCTTCAATGATATATTACATTGATGGGAATAACCTTCAAAAGTTATAAAAAGAGAGTTGTTTTTATAAAAAATAAAACATCTAAATTTATTTCATTGCAATAATTTTTGAAGGTCTAAACGAAACGTGAAACAGAATACAGAAAAAAGTAACCGTCGCATCTGGAAATCGAACCCAGTCAGTTCTTACTGGGAAAACGCCTTTAACCACTTGGCCATTGAGGCCTGATTATTTTACACACATTTTTTAATGTTAGATTCCCATTTGCCTTACCTTTTAATTTTCTGTGTCTTGTTCTGTTTTATGTTTCGTTTAGATTTATTAGTATTATCTTCTACTTCAATGATTAAAAACGTTCATATTCAAACTTCAATTGGTTCATTGAATATAACTTTGGGTGGAATCTTTCAAACTATTCACTTCTATTTTTAGTTTTTCCTTTGTAAGGGTGAAATCTAAAAACTGTAAAAAGACCTCTATCTATAAATGATTGATTTTAAGCAAATGCCAAAATTGGAAAACCTTATCTTTGAAATTCTATTTTCACAAACTCCCACCGAACGGCGAGTCCATTACCTCCCTCACATCTCCTCAACTCACTGGTTTCACAATGGAAATGTCAATAAGCTTCATTACCCCATCAAATTCCAATAAATCATGTCAAGTACATCGAGTAATACATGTCCTTGTGTACCCTATTAGAGATTTTTATCCTTTTCACTCAGGCGTTCGTAGTTACTGAGAACTTATTTTTGTTTTCATCTTATTTTATGTTTTTAGGGTGCCTCTCGAAGAGGTATTCCAATTACAGATTAAATTTGGATGTCAATCTAAATGCCGACCTGGGTACAAAATAAAATCAAATAAAAATATTCAATTATCGATTGATTGAAAAATTTTTTGTATAAATTTTTGAACAATTAATTGTTAAAATTACAGAAAACACTTTGCAACCATTATTTTTCCTTCTTTTTTTTCATCGGTTTGAAATTATTTGCCCGATTACAGGCATTTATAGAATAACACTAAAAAACAAATAAAGAAACCGGTATTTATATAATGTTTTCATTACTTAAGTTCGCATTAGAGATGCAAATTGGTGTTTTCTTTGATATTTATTGATATATTTTTCTGTACATGACGATGTATGTAAAACTTATAAAAGAGGTGAGATTCTTAGTAAAAACAGCTTCACATGAACGCACCAGATTTGTTGTTTATTTGGTTTCAAAACTTTTTTTGTTTCTTTAATCGTTATCACATAAATACTATTTACAGCCCAACATTATTTTACCTGCTAACCTATCAAATAATCGTCAGAATCTAATCGTTACAACACTAGTCTATAGCATAACTTAATGTAATACCTACCTATAAAATCAAATTATTACTATTTTTTAGGAACAGAAATCACGGAGATATCTCCAGAAACAACCTACATTATTTGAAAAAATATCTTTGGTAGTGTGCGTTTTAGCAAGATCGTTTTACGACCGAGACATTCTAGACATAGGACTAAAATATCCAGTGTTATTGGTTGTAATTTTTAGTTGCTGTAATTTTTTAAAACAATTTGAAAATGACCTATATTCAGAGTTACCTTCTACGTTTTAAAAACAATACAATAATAATATCTTGCTATCAACATCGTGTCCAGTAACGTAGCTAAACATAACACACCATCGCCATGCGTTATTTATATTTTACTATCGGATATCGCATTACTGCGGCGCAGTTTCCACCATAACAGGCCAGTGAAAGATTATCGTTTTGCATACAAACAACTCCCCAGCGGCCTTATCGTATGAGGAGTTGTTACTCGTGGGGAATTATGGCCTATCCACAAGAGTGGAAACGCGGCCTGTAAGTAAATATTGCTGAATGTGTTCATTGAGAGAGCAGATCTTCTTTTAACTTTGCTGAATGCCTCACAGTTTATTTATTGAAATTAAATTGTTTTTGCGCTTGGTTCTCAAAGTTTGAAATTAAATTACTTCAGTCAATGTTTTATAAATTGCTTTTCTCACTTCAACGGCTT
This sequence comes from Glyphotaelius pellucidus, assembly GCA_936435175.1. Classification (NCBI taxonomy): domain Eukaryota; kingdom Metazoa; phylum Arthropoda; class Insecta; order Trichoptera; family Limnephilidae; genus Glyphotaelius; species Glyphotaelius pellucidus. Next base: position 18,010,463 of record OW386540.1, on the reverse strand, counting down.
CTTTAAAACGTTGTTTTGCTCTTAAATGTACTACATCTTGTTTATTAAATATTTGTACACTGAAATCAAAGTAGTAATGGTGGTAGTGATTTAATCGATAGTTTTGCAGTTTAATGAGTTTGTGATAAGCTTGATATTGATATATGAGTAAACTAAATTGATTTCAATTGATTAAAATTCAATGAAAACCAAACACTAGAACTTCGGATTCGGAAACCAAAAATACACTCATTATATTTTATTTTGCAACCAGCTAAATTCCCCGTCGTTTTCTTAAATAAATTTATTCAGCTATAATTTTTTTACAAGCGCGTATCTATTCTAAAACTACTATAATAAAATTGTATTACTGACATACTAAACTTTGAACTTCACAGCATTGAGATATAACCCACGAAAAACTGCAAGACTTCGTACTACCTTCCTTGACATCTATCTATAGGGAGTTCATCGAACATTTTGAAACCTTTATAATAAAATTGTTTTGTGTTTCAGATAAATTTGTCTTAGGAAGCCTAAAAGTTGCAGCTTCTCGTAGGGTAGCAATAAACTATTTTTTTAAATTATTATTTTTATTGCATTATTAATACTAACACTATTCAATAACAATTCTGGTAACATTTTATTGTTTAACTCGTAAATAAATACTAGGGTATTATAGACTAATCGTTGCCACGCACTTAAAACGGTGACCTCAGAATCATGCAACTTCAACACCTCCTGTGAAAAGTCATTAAAAGTGATGAAAAAAATAAAAAATAAATTGGTTAAATAGGTTACTTTAGGTTAGGTTATGGGCTATTTTTCAATTTCATTTTTTCATAATTTTTTGAAGGGGTGTTGCATGATTTTGGGTTTTGAGATTGAGATTTTGAGTTGTCATGGAACCCTTAAAACATTGAGATGGCATTGCATGGTTTTTATCCTGGTATATCTACTACAGCACAATATATATCTCTCATGCTCCTTATTATATCGTTTCTTTTAATTTGTGTTTCATTGCTCAGAAAAATTACACTAGTGCAGTAATTCAGGTGGGATGCTACAGTGTTGTTGCAAATCAATTTCCCTGCTTTAAGGTCTAGTTTTCCTCTTATCATACTTAAGAAGATAACCCTTTTCGAAATTATTTTGAATTATTTCAATGTTAGTGTAAAGTTTTAATTTATTATCAATAATAATTCCCAAGTATTTAAATTCTTCTACTTCTTCAATATTTGATTGTCAATTGTTAAGGGCAATAAGTTTGTTTAGTTTTTTACCCAATACCATAAATGTACTTTTACTTATGTTTTATTTTAGTTCATTTATATGTAACCATTTAGATATTTCAAGAAGTTTACTTTGTATTTTTGACAAGTAATTTTTGAAAGTAGGCATTGTCCGAGCTTCACCCAGAGTTTTTCAAAATTTCATGTCTTCTTCTTATTTTGAAGGTCAAGTATGCAAAATTTCATCAGTCTTGAAATAAAACTATAGGTTTGTATTTAAAGCAAATCCGTGCCATCTACCCGCCTCAAGGTCCAGATTTATTTAATTTGTTTTTTATTTTTTTAGTTAAGGAAAAAACACAAACACAGCTAGTATTTAACAAGGCAAAATAATACTTTCCTTCATATAAATAGATTTAATATAAAAACGTTTTCATTGTTATTATGGCTTAACTAAATTTTGTGTGTTTTTATTGTTACAGGTAACTACTCTTCTTTGCTGCATTATTTTTGTTAAGTCCCTCTTGTAGTTAGGTAAGTACCCAGCATTATATATGTTATGGCAGAAAACGTCTTATCTTAATTGCTAGTACGCACTTGGAAAACTTCAAAAATACGTTGTAATAATATACATTCGAATTTATGAACGTTGGCTACAAATTACGAGGCGAATCGTTTATTGAAATATGAATGAAGGTGTGACCTTAACACAAAACCCATAGCCAATCCTATACCTCTACAGAATGAAATTGGGTTCGGAAACAAATGTAAACAAAAAAAGGGTTTTAGTCTAGAAAAACCCGTGCTTTCAAAAATAAACATAAAGTCAAATAGCCCGCATCCTGGGAAAACCTACAAAGATGCTTGGAAGGTAAAAACTCGATAAATTATTCAAATATACAACGCTAGAAAACGCTGGAAATGGAGAAATAAAATTAAGTTCTTTGTAGAGTTTGGATTGCAGGAGCATGGAGAAATGTTTCCAAATGAGCCTTTTATTGGAAAACTGGAATTCACGACGGAGTGAACACAAAATCGGTAATTTGATCATTTGATCTGTAGAATAGGTCAAACATAATCTATATTCGTCTGGCTTTAGTTGACCAGACACCGGCCTTGTTATCAAGAGCTTCCGATGTTGGTTTCTGTTTATGTTAAAAGCTTAATATTTTAGTACAGTATTATTGAACCGATTACCATATTGCCTACATTTGTGTCGATGTTGTCTAAAATATTGTAATTTGAAGTTCATATCTTCATGAAGCAGTAAGTTTCAAATTTGATACGATTTCATAAAAAAAATTAAAAAGATCGTTAATAAAGAAGAAAACATCACACTGAAAAACTTTTGGATAAAATGTATTTTTTTCTCCAGTATTTCGATTTCGATTAATGTGCATGTACACTTGAGCATTTGTTATCCCTTTTCTCATACTCCCTATTTTTTGCTTTCACGCTAAAAATACTAAGCAGGTGTAAACAAGACAAAATGCTGTTTCCTAGTGACGTTTGGCAAACACACCACGAACACATATGCACCCAGTCCCACTTGTTTGGGCCAACTCTAACTTCGCTCATGTTGTATCTGAAACTACATGAATCGTGATCTAAATCTACCGTAAAAATTACGAAATGGAGTTTGTTGGAATTGGGTGACATTACACCAATGTAAAGCATAAAAAAGGTAAGGTAAGGAAAAGGGATAACCACTTACTGTAGCATTTTTCCGAAGTAAGGCCTTATTTTGAGCATATAAGAATCACTTTCTTGTATTCCTTTGTTAATTAATTTTAACGAATAGAACAATAGATCACACCGCGGTATCTTAAGGTAATTGCTATCAAACTACAAAAAGTGGAAAAACGATATTTTCCTTAAAAACGAATAACTTTATCCTGCTTCAAAGAGAGTATTTTTTCCTTCTTTAGTTCAAAACAAAGAACTCAAACTTACACAAATCTTCCGTTCCATTTTTCAAATAAGTAGTGATGTTTAGGGAAAGGTAGGCTGGTTAGGGTAGGTAAACTGGATAAATAGCATTACGGTAGGAACCAATCTTAACCCAAAGCTGATAGTTAATAGAAAATGTATACTATTAATTGCATTTTCTACCAATCTTGCCCAAAGATTACTTAAAATTATATATCAAACGTGGGCGTAAAAACCATTTTATGACAAGTTGCGAAGACCAGTTCGATAATGAAAATATAGTAAAAATCAACGATTTCTTACAATCTCAAACTAATTTCGATTTACCCCGAATTTAATCCCCCGCATTCAAAATTTCCGGCATTTTATAGCACATTTCCTTTGAACACTTTAAATTTTAAGCTCATAAAAATAAATATATATATTTTTTTTAATATGATCTCTGGGCATTTGCCGAGCTGAAAAAGTAATTACATGAAATTCCTTATACAGAAAAAAAATTACGAAGAATGTTCCAAAAATTATTAAAAACACATTTAGCTCTGTTATTTAATATGTTACAGCTATGAAAAAAAATTACAGTGTCTCATTAAATGCTCCTTTAGTCGAGAAATTTTTCCTCCATTATAAATTTCCTCTTTTATAAAAAGCAGTGCTTTATTAAATATTTTCACTTGTAATCTTTTTTAATTAGCACGCTCTCTTTAACATTCATATTTACACATCTCCCTTTCAAAATATCTTCTTTTTCTTTTTGAACGCTTACTACGGAGCCAACGAAAAACACTAAAATTAAGATATATTTCAAATAGTTATTGCTTCATTATCACTAATATTTTACTCCTTGGCTGGATTGCTGAAATGCATGTCTTCTATTTTCTGGTCCCCAGTTTCTAGGCACTGAGCAGCCGGCGATTTACCCACTCTGTCAACTTGTCTCTTGTCTGCTTGTCACACATACTTGAACAATGAACATTTCGGCTCAGTGGGTGGGACAACCCCTGGCTTGATTTTGTCTTTCGCTTATTCGAAATGTTTTCTAATAATATCTACTAGCAAACAAACAAAACACTTGCTAATCTTATGCAATACCATTCAGATAAATTTCATTAACAACAGAAGATTTTTAGTAATTTTTGTAACGAATAATAACTTTAAATGTATCATTTACGTGTTGGTATTAACAATTTGTACTTAAAAGTAGAATATTTATTTATAAAATACATGATAAAATATAAAAACATTTTCTTTTATATGATTCATTAAATCAACATACTAAGCGGCTACCTATTTCATGGTGACCAATTGTTATTAAAATTATATAAAAATCATTATCTTATCATTATAAAATATGATTTTTTTTCTAAACTTTTTTCCTAAAATTAAACAAACATTTTAAATGAATATTGAATATTCGATTTTTTAATGCGTTTTAGTAAAATTCGGTGTTTTAGATTTTCAGTTTTTTATATGTACAATGTTTTTATGCAGAGTCATGATAAAAAAAAACTATTTTTGGTTATTTCAGACACCATACATTCTTGAAATATATTTTTTTCTCGTATTTTTTTCACTGTTTTCGTAGAATCTATTAAAGATTGTATCGAAATTTAGACTTACCGTACCTGTTTACCGTTTTCGTGAAAAAAACAAATTTTTGGAAATTTAGACCTGTGCATTCAAGATAATTTGTTTGACACATAGTTTCAAAAAAAAAATAAACTTAGGTACAGGTAAAAAATGTGAGACACTTAAAATTATACAAATCATTAAGGTATACATTTTATAATTAATAAGATTTATAAGTTTTTAAAGATTTTTTTACCTTTTAAGGCAGTTTGAGGAGCAGTGAATTCGCTACTCGAGAACAGATCACCTCTGTATATTATTACGTCATGGTTGCAATGATCACTTCAACTGTTTACATTCGACATCTTAAACCCAATGATGTCAGCATCACTCACACCCAGGGTTGCCAAAGCATATGTTCTAAAATGCCCACCTTGGATATTGTGGGTTGAGTGGAAGGAATAAATTCATACGTCCGTCACTCCTGGATACCAGATTCCAACCTCTTAAATGTTATTCGTTCCCAGAAATTCCTCGCTCTCTTTTCTTTAAAAATACCTTCCACACAATATTCCCTAAGGTTGCACAGGGAAATTATTTTCCTAAGAGTTTCCTGTGTGCAGCTAATGTAAAAAAAATTAAAAAACCCAAATTTGGGAGAACAACATGACAATTCTACAATCTCCAAACAAGTTTCTTTATAATTATCTCCAAAGTGAAGGAAAATTATTTTGAAATTAGGATTTATTTTTTATTATTTAGTCATTTTCGGATTTTCTCTCTCGTTCAGGTTTAAAAGGAACGTTGTGTGAAAAATTGCTGCGAAAGAAAACGAAATTATAGTATACTAGCTTTTCCCCGCGGCTTCGCTCACATGGTATTATGGGAAATTACTGTAGCGCTTGCACTTATCAACGATCCCCCCTCCCCCCCCCCACCCACTCCCGCATTCCACACATTCATTCCCTTGCATTCACTCGACATTCATTCCTCGACCCTATGCAGAAACGGGCGGTCCGATTGATAGACTCTCCTAACCTAACAAGCGGATTGCAATCTTTAGAGCATAGGCGTCAGGTGGGAATGCTATCCTTGTTCTACCGGTATTTCAATGGAAGATGCTCCGAGGAACTACCGTCATTGATCCCTTCGGCACCGGTGCATAGTCGGGAAACACGCCAAGCACGCGCCCAACATTTGTACACGGTTGACATTAGTCACATGAAAACGGGTCGTTTCTACGACTCGTTCTTGAGTTCAATAGCTCGGCTGTGGAACGATTTGCTGGCCTCTGTGTTTCCTCCCTCCTGCAACATGGGTCTCTTCAAGACCCATGTTCACTCCTTCCTATCCTCAAAAACACCCTCCGCACAGCATCTTCAAAGATGACGTAGGCCCTGAGGGAAATTATTTTCCCCAGGGCCTTCTGTGTGGAGTTAATGTAAAAAAAAAATCAGTTTTCAAATATCTCGCCTGCCGCCTAAATTTCATAATGCTGTAGCTCAAAGAAAAAAAGAATTATCCAATTTTGTTTATTCGTTCGGAATGTATGCGCTTACAAACATTTCGGAAGTTTATTTTTATTTAAATATTTGGGAGTTTGTAAATACAATAAAAAATTACACTATTTATTATTCAGTCTTTATAATCGTTACGAATTATATTTTTAATGTAGGAACTCTCATCGGACATTTATTCCAAAACATAAGCTTGTCCGAAAAAAACAAAACATATTCTAATATTTGAATTATTTGGAGCAGTAGCCGACCAGTAGGTAGGGGGCCGAGTACCTACCAGCATATAGCCCACAAATATATCAACATCGTTTCCATGGAAACGGTTTTTTTTCTGACGTTAGCAAAAACTCGCTGTTGTTAGCGACAGAAAACGTATAAAAAATATAATATATTAATATTTATAATTTTATAACGCCAGAGCTTACCATCATATATTCGCATATAATTAAGCTTTCTATTGGTGAAAGAATTTTTAAAGTCTTTTTATTGGTTAATGCGTGAAAGCGTAGCAAACAAACTCGAGCAGTTTTGCATTTATAATATTAGTATTGATTCTCATTTTCTCAATTTCTGGATAATCAAGAAATGCTCTCTTGATAGATCAGTTCCATACTGTATAATCCCGCATTTTCTTCACATCAAGGTTTTTCCCACAAAATTACCAATCGCTTTAAATTCTTAGCAATTCCCCGCAATTTAGGGAATTCACCACGAATTGGCAATCCTACTCAAATCTCACATCACTACCGACTACTGTCAACAGAGCACAGAGCTTGTGTTTGTTTACTCTGCGATCTTTCGTTTTACCTACCTAGTTAAACTATAGCGTTTATCATAAATTGGGCTATTCGCTTTATAAATATTGATTAAAATCGTAATAATAAGCTATTCATCGAATAAAGATACAGATGACGGCCTCCGTGGTCCCGAGGCAAGACTCTCGACTCACAATCCGAAGGTCGCGGGTTCGAACCCGGCGTGCGCAAATAAATTTTATTTGATTAATTTGTGTTATTTCACAATTTATTCATTTAAAATAATATATAGTATATTTGCGGCACGTTCCAGAGTGGAAGATACTATCAGTATCGCCCTGGTGTAAGACCACCATTCAGAATTGAAACGTTGCTTGAAATGGCTTTAGCCGTGTTTAGTGACCAGATCTGAATAGCCAGGTACTTCCTCCCCTTCCTCTTCCCTATCTCCTTCCCCTCCCTACTACCTTCAGCCTCACAACATACCTCGATTGGGGATGCCATAGTCTCACTGGCTCCAGACGGGAGCAGTTGGGACTCTTGTGCGGTATTTACTGTAAAAAAAAAAAAAAAGATATTAAAAAAAATTGGTTCCACGCCAACTGAGAATAAAGTCAACTCAACACCTCCTTGAAAAGTCGTTAAAAGCTGTGAAAAAATTAATTTTAAATTAGCCGATAACCCTAACGTATTTAACCATTTTTTATCAATATTTTTTATCTTACTTATCTGAGATGGTTCTGAGTTGGTTTCATTCCGAGTGTCCGGTCTCCAAAAAAATGTCCAAAAAACCATTGAAAAATCTTAACACCTGAGTCTGAGTCTAATGCATCCCTAATTTTTTACACATCATGGGGCTAAAGAGAGTATTTAAAGGAAGGAGATGGTAAAGAGAAGGATTGGATGTTTCTTGCTATTCAGATCTTTTTTTTACAATAGCTCCCTCACGGCCTAAGCTCATATTTGAGGCCTACACTGGAGCGACAGCGCAATTTAAAACTTTTTTCTCTGATTGCTCGACATTTTTTGGTGATCATTTTGAATATTTTCCGCCCAAATTGAACAAAATCATATACCCGAATTTTAATATGGAGACAAATAAGGTTATAGATCTATAAAGCCAATGAATTCACCTATCTTTTGTTGATTATTAAATAATCGTATATATTATAAAATCGTAAACTTCTACTTAATTACTTACAAATAAGGGAAAATTTGCCAAAATTAGCAGCAAAGCAATCCGAGGTATTTTAAATAGTGCCATATTGTGACAAAAAGCACTCCAGTGGTTAATGAATCTAGGCGTACCACGTCGTGCCGGCAGTACACCTGTCTAATTGTCGGCATTTGATTAAACTACGCGTTTCTCTTCTCATATTATTTATTATAAGTCTTGATGACTTTTTCAATTTATACAGTTTTCTTATCAAACTAAAACCGACCAATATTATTGACATACAAGCGAGGGCTTCAACAATATACATAATATATGTTTAAGGCATTATAATATATATTAAATTAATTTGAGAATACCCACGCGCGATACTCGCTCAAACGCGCTTCACCTTGTAACAAATTCTACTAATAATTATTTTGTGAACTCTCCTGTGCAAAGACTTCATATACTCGGAAATAAATATACCTCAATTGACGTTTATCGCCATCAATCGAAGTCTAAATTTAAGCTCAGCATATTAGAACATCCATACTTAATATTATAAATGCGAAACTGCTCGAGTTTGTTTATGACCTTTTCAGGCATTATCTAATAAAAATACTTTAAAAATTCATTCACCAATAGAAAGCCAAATTAAATGCGCAGACTATATGTTGTATAAGATGGTAAGCTCTGGCGTTATGAAATAATAAATATTAATATATTATATTTGTTATACGTTTTCTGTCGCTAACAAAAGCGAGTTAATTGCAAATGTCAGAAAAAAAATCATTCCCATGGAAACAATGTTGATATATTTGTGGGCTCTAAGCTGATATGTACTCAGCCCCCTGGTCAGCTACTGCCCCAGAAAATTCAAATATTAGAATATGTTTTGTTTTTTTTGGACAAGCTGGAATAAATGTCAGATAAGAGTTCCTACATTAAAAATATAATTCGTAACGATTATAAAGACTGAATAATAAATAGTGTACTTTTGTATTATATTAACAAACTTCCAAATATTTAATTAAAAATAAACATCCAAAATGTTTGTAAGCGCGTAAATTCCGAACGAATGAACAAAATTGGATAATTCTTTTTTTCTTTGTGAAATTTAGGTGGCAGGCTAGATGTTTGAAAACTGAATGTAAGGGAATGATTGTATGGAATGCGGGAGGGGGTGGGGTGGGGAGGAGGGGGGATAATTGATAAGTTCAACCGCTACAGTAATTTCCCGTAATACCATGCGAGCGAAGCCGCGGGGAGAAGCTAGTTTAAAATAAAGCTATAAACATCATGCACTATATAGCACCTTTATCGAAATATTATTGAAGCTATGATTCGATAAACACGTACTAAGTATGTATAATAAAGATTGCTAATTGTTAACATAAATAACGACAATCTTTTCGTATTTCTCTTTATAATTAAAATAACTATCCCACATTAATGACTATTTACCTGCTTATATCTTGGTACTCTTGCTACTATGATATGTAATTGATTAAATTATATTCGATGGTTTCTTCAAGATCGATACAATAATAACAAATTTTAATACTTATATAAAGATTATCTAAGTACTTACTTTTCTGCACTCTCTCTCTCTTTTAAACTATATTTTTTTATAAATTTAGCGAATTGTATAACTTTTTTCGAAAATGCAACTCATGTATTTTTATTTTTCCATAAATATGAACTATTTATCGCTCTGTTAATTTTCCATTGTTCTCTAAAACTGCTTTAAAACCAACTATTCATATTTAAGTTGATAACAAAATTAATATTGTAAATTTACATTCTTCTATAACAAATTTCATAGTACCTGAAGTTGTTCTGCTTTACCATTTTATACTAAACTAATTAACTCCTTTATACAACTTTTCATTATAATGACACTACATATCTATATATTGAACCTGCTTGTATCCTAAATGTCAAGTTTATTATGCTACTATACATACTACATGCTTATACTCCTAAATAACCTATGTATCTTCAATAACATGATATTGTAAAAGCCTTCAACGCGTGTATAAATAAATAAATTATCCGCATTGATCTAGATATGTTTAACAATGGTGTGTACAATAACAGAGGTCCAAATTTACTTGTTCTTTTATATCGGCTTGGCAACAGGCAATTAGACTTCAAACTTTACAGTGCCCACAAAACCCAGACGGCGGAGGTGCAAAAAGTACTTTAGTATTTTTGGCACCGGACCGAATTTGACCCCGTGACCCCATAAAAAGTCAAGCTTGTATTTTTTTCAACATACTCATGCTGTTAGTGTTATCGATGTTTTTTTTTTAAATTTAAATAATTTTAACAAACTGTTTTTATTCTCAATACAGTGGGTGATTTTACGCGTGTCACGCGATAAACATCACATTCCAGATTTATGATATTTGCATTGTTGGGATAGAATCGAATAGTATCGATTGTGTTTTGAACTCTTCTCGCGAACTGGCCCTGTTGGTGTAGTCCATTCGTAATTATAACATTCTAATCAATATAAAATAAAATGTACAAGTGATCAAGGGAGTTAAATGGTGTGGTAGCTCTCTGTCCCACATCTATGAAAATTCCCGTTTATACCTGAAGGGCGTGCTTTTGAAGATATACGGGCTGGAAATTTCGCCGTCTAGAAATTTCTAGAATATTTGACACCGGAGATTCGAAAGATCCACTCTTATAGATATAGATCTTGTCACGTGGTATCCTTCTTAGTAGGCATCCACATGCGTCTTTAAAAAACCGCTTGCGGTATGCGAAATGTGTGCTATAAAAATAAATGGCCCCAAAACAAATCTTCGGGAAGGATTAGTCATCCCCCTGCAGTCATTCTCGGAATTTTGTAAGTAATATTTTGCCGTAGCCAAAAAAACTAATTTCAATAACCTACCCTGATTTGAAAAGCAATGAGTTTTAGTTTGCCTGGTAGGTATTAAAGTTTTTGTGATTGTCGCCGTGGTTTTCCAATTTATTTTAAAAGTAAGTGAGATTCTTGTCACCTTTGTCCACCTTTGTTCACCTTTAAGCATGTGTGAAAGTCAATTTTCCACCGCCGCACAGTGTACGAAATGGAGAAAAAACCCGAATTAAGTGGTTTTTGCAAATTAATGTTTTTAATTAAAACATATTTTTTAGTGTAGCACAATAGTTTCTGCATTTTATGTGTTTATTTAAATTTCTCAAAAGCGCTTGACGGAAGTTTGGCAACGCCTCAAAGTGTGTCGTAAATTTGATGTTCGGCATCGCATTTTTCACTTCGCTCCTACGCGTGGGCGGAGACGGTTGTGAATTGAGTGACGTTTACATATATATACAAAAGTTTGTTATGTTTGAAATTTTTCAAGGTATTCTTTATTTTATTTACTAAACTATATTTCAATATCACATGTGTGTGAGATTTGAACTAACGTCTAATGTTTCACTATTTTTGTATTTTTTTTTGCTGTTAAAATGCTTATTTCAATTAGCATTTAGAAACAAAACATCGTTTGCTCCCGTTTATGAGCACATACATATTGTATACTGAAGTCACACCTTTTATATCATGTATAAATTGTGATCATCTTTTGTCCTCCCTTGAACAATTTTGTTATTTTCAGGAAGGCCTTATATGCATTCCCCGGAGAGAATTATTCGGGGCATTAAAAGAATGGGGTATATTAGATGCCAATTCTGTGAAGCCAAAGGAGTTTTTAATTAATTACATAAAACAAACATACCACATAGCAGGTACCAACATTTTGAGCCCTACATTTTACGAAACTGTTAAGAATTTTTCACTAGAGTTTATGAAGAAATGGAGAAAAAGCCGCAGTTACATTGTGAGGTTTGAAGAACAACTTTTTGACAAACAACAAAATATTTTTTTACTTCAAAATAGTTATAATTCATTAATAAGATCAAAAAAAATAAAATTGCACTAATATCTAGTCAGCAAACAATTAATTCGTGTTTTTTCTTCATTTTGCACACTGTGCGCCGTTCATTATTGGCGGTCGAATCGGAAGCAAAGGATTTTCGCAACTAAGTGCATTCTCAACTAAATGTAATTTTAAGGCTTGTGGAAATATTGCCCAAAGCTAAACATTTTATAATATCTTCATTTAGTTAATTTTAAGTGAAAATATCATGGTTATATATCTACACTGGTTTTATAATCTAAAATTAGTATTCTTTTATCAATATTGTTGCAGCGAAATTTATTTATTTACGTAAAAAAGTAACTTTCAACGTAAAACAAAATTTTACTGGCGATCAAGTTTTCCAAATTAATTTCACAGGCACAATGCAGTACAAAAAATAAAGAAGAAAGTTAATTACTATAAATAACATATTTAAGCATAATTTTAAATAAACAAGAAAGAAAATAAGAAAAAACAAAGATCAATAATATATATACTTAAAAGCACAATTCAAAGTAGGAATAGACAAATAAAAACTTTTTTTTTAAAAAGCATACGCAGCATATATTGTTTAAGTTGAAATATTTAAATTAAATTGATTAAACGTTTTCTCAATTCAAACACCACCATAATAATTTTAAATAATTTAAATTTATATTTCACTAGGTTTCCCCGCGGCTTCGCTCGCATGGTATTACGGGAAATTACTGTAGCGCTTGCACTTATCAATTATCCCCCCTCCCGCATTCCATACATTCATTCCTTTACATTCAGTTTTCAAACTTCTCAACTGCCACCTAAATTTCATAATGCTATAGCTCAAAGAAAAAAAGACTTTTACAATTTTGTTCATTCATTCGGAATTTGTACGCTTACAAACATTTCGGATGTTGATTTTTATTTAAATATTTGGAAGTTTGTAAATATAATAAAAAATTACAAATACTTATTATTCAGTCTTTATAATCGTTACGAATTATATTTTTAATGTAGGAACTCTCATCTGACATTTATTCCAAAACATAAGTTTGTCCAAAAAAAAACAAAACATATTCTAATATTTCAATTTTTTGGAGCAGTAGCCGACCAGTAGGTACGGGGCTGAGTACCTACCATCATAGAGCCCACAAATATAGCAACATCGTTTCCATGGTAACGATTTTTTTTCTGACGTTGGCAAAAACTCGCCTTTGTTAGCGACAGAAAACGGATAACAAATATAATATATTAATATTTATAATTTCATAACGCCATCATACACAGCCTATAGTCTTCGCATATAATTTAACTTTCGATTGGTCAAAGAATTTTTAAAGGCCTTTTATTGTTTAATGCGCGAAAGCGTAGCAATCAAACTCGAACAGTTTCGCGTTTATAATATTAATATGGATTTGTTGATGTGAACCACGCTTTACCACAGGATGTTATAAACCAAACGGGAAATAAATATTATCATTTTAAAGTTATTATTGTTTATTTTTCGAAGAGTCGAAGATGAAGAATTTAGGTTTGGTAGAGAGGTTATTTATGTGTGTGGGGTATTAGGCACTATTAGAATAACGCTGCTTGTTTTCTTTCCTCTGTATTTTTCTGTCGAAGTTTCAAGCATTAATAAGACGTTAGTGCGATGTCGTTAAGACGTTATCGTAAAAAATATATTATATTTCAAGATTTATGTTTTTTATTGCAAAGTGATGTTTCACAAAATAGCGGGGGTTTTACCACACAACAGTTTCGTAGTAAGTTGCATTGAAAAATACGTAATCAAATAAAATAGAGCAGCGTAGACATAAGAAACGAAATAACTTGAAGTGATAAGATTGGTAACGAAAGGTTAAGTTATCATCTATAATGTACACAAATGTTTCACGGACTTTAATCTGACGTCAATACAGGTTTAAATCTAATAATACCAGTAAATAATAACGGTTTTAATATTATTAGACGTTATCAAACAGATTTGTTTATACCTAGCTACTTACTGGGGGCTAGGGATTGCAATCCCGCAGCTCATTCAATCCCGCGGGATTGATATGTGGGATTACTTAATCCCGCGCGGGATCCCGCATCTTTGATATTATGTTATAAAATCAAATTGAAACTACAGATTTTTGTATAAAAATCTACTTTTATTAAACATTTCTTAGATTAAGCAACAGAAATTATTTCTTTTCTATTAATTAAGTATAAGTAGTTAGTAATCTATTTTCTTAGATTTATCTTTAAATGTTTGACATAGTTTAACAGTTTTGTTTAATTTTACCCTTACTCCTAACAACAGTTTTATATTTGTAATTCAGTCTTATTTATATAATGACTAATAATCAAATCACAACTTTCTCATTGATGCTATTACTATGATATCAACCTATGGTTATAACTTTTCAAAATACGCTCTTAAGGAGTAAATGGCATTTATTGTTTCATCTCCGAGCCTGCTTCTGAGTGAACTGCAAATATATCCTGATGCTGAAAACGCTCTCTCGGCTTCTACGTAATAGGCTGAACCGTCAGGATATATTCAGAGGCGAGCGTCAAATACTCTCCTCTGATACCATCGGACTCAAAGAACGTCATTTCTTTCTTAAAATTTTTAATTTGCGAGATCCGCGGATCCGCGCTTTGAAGGCGCGGGATCCCGCAGATTAATAAAAGCAGCGGGATCCCGCGGGAATGCGTGATCCCGTTTTGCGGGATCGCAATCCCTACTGGGGGCAGCTTATTATGTAAATAGTTGATACAGATATTTCGAATAAAGAGAGAAGAATTTGTACGTTAAAATATTCTCGGTTCGAGCAGAGCATTTAAAGCAAGTCATTTAATTTGATCAATTAGTACTTTATTTTAAAATACATACATCTATCGTTCATGTTACTCATCACTAGCGCGTTTTCACAGATCTGCCATATCTATAATACAGACCATTTCGAGATAATTACGTAATTATTTATTTTATTTTTTAATTCATTTTAAACACCTTAATGGGTTTTTACAATATTATATATTTTACATGATTCACTACTTTACACAGAGGCAGCAAGAGTTTTTAAAGTAAAGTTAACAAAATACTTTCACAAAAAACTTAAAAATCACCATAATACGTAGTGAAGAAAATACGAGAAAAGAATGAGCAAAAAAGGAAATAAGAAACCACCAAAAATAATTTTAAATGGTAGATGGCTTAAAAATAATACTGTAAGTTTGTAACAAAACCATCTTATATTTTGAGCGTAAGTATATTGAGAATTATTCAATTTCGAATACCTTCTCATTCCCGCATCGCTTCCTCCTTTACTAATAAGGGGCGAGGGATGCTATTGGTTATATTTTGCACCCCGCCGCTCAGGCTTACAGAAAAACATAAAGATTTTGTGTTAACTCGAGAAAGTTAAGTTGCCTCCCGGTCCCACCCGCGCATCTTCAAGGAAAAACCTCTGGCATGACCGAAATTCTTTCAGCTAACCCAGAGTGAATACAAAGTAATCCCTTTGTTAAATGGTTAAACGAGCTGTTGAGGGAACAATTAGTTTCCTGTGGGTTATTTATTGTTAAAGTACCCGTTATTGTTATAGTTTTGTACTATTATTGAATTGTGTAATAATTGTGCTACAAATTCATAAAACATAATTTACAAGTGAATCAATAATACGAAGAATATATAAAATATATGTACAATCATCCCGATGTGATGCTCCCAGACAATAATATTAAGACACATGAAAATATCGGTCAAGTATCTCTTAGTACCTACTGGTTATCTTACATTAAATATATGCCGATACGTGAGGTGACTTTGTTTCTAAGCGTGTTGAAGCTAGGAATAGGTATATGTTTGTGGTGGTTGGTTCCGAAATTGCAGAATAATATTGTTTTCCCTATATATTATTCAGCAACAATATTGCACAACAATTGTACACAAATTTTCTCCGTTCCGCATCATAGCTAAAATAATTACTTCTGAATGTATCTGTTATTTATTTTTAAACTTCTCTTAACTAGTGTTCCTACTTCTATTATTCCTTATACTCCTACCTTATTATTTTTCTACCTGTATTATTTTTGTGAAAGCCCTGTGGGCGTTCAATATATAAATAATTCTTTTTAAATCCGTTAGTCAGGATCTGTTCTGCACATTTGAACTCAATACAAACAATTTATCAGTGTTGCCTTAGCAGTAAAGCTCCAATTGAGCAAAGCGGCTTCGTACCTATGTTAATCACTGCTTTGTTTCATCTCCCGTGTTGAGTACCGCGCAAATTGTTTGCCCCGGATCGCTTGGCGGTTGTTCGTTGAATATTTATCACAGTTATTAGGTTATTACGAATGTGTGGGCTACCAAAGGACAGGCAGACTGGACTTATTGGTAGACCATTTGCATAATTCAGTAGTACGCTCTTTGTGCTATTAAGCTGTTAATTTATTATTTACTACCACCAACTGTAGGTGTTCCCATTAAGTGTATTATTTGTTATTTGTTTGTAGAACTAAGGAGTCTGCAGAATGTTGCTGTGTGGTGGCTATCCAATATTTAGTGTTAGATAAAACGTTTTGATATTTGTGGCGTCGAATTAATATTTATTATATTATTTGATTGAGTTCTAGTTCTGGTTACGTTCTCAATTTGGTAAGCGGGTATGGGTATCACCACCGCGGAAACCATTTATTGGATAACCATCAACGCTGCCATAGGTCACCCCAAGTGGTTCGCTACGTTTGTCTAGGTCTTGGCTGCCAATGCGTTTGCCCATTCGACTATGTGGTGAGCTGAATCGGGAGAGGTAAAACTAAGACCCTTCGACCCATCGCCTTGCACTACAGTAGGAGGGATGGATTCATAGATCCGTCACTAGACTCCTATCCACCCCTCATACATTTTTCTTTCCCAAAACTTCCTCTCCTCCCAGCATCTCCAAAGATGACACAGGCCTTGGGGGAATTTTTTTCTTCAGGGCCTCTTGTGTGGAGCTAATGTAAAAAATACCGGTATTATAATTTACAGATATTGTTGCCAAAAGAGAAAATTTAAAAGTTATCGATATCTGCAATTCTTTAATATGCCGATAGCATTATCTGCCCTTTGACTTCCCTGTCAGATGAAAGTGCTGACGGCATTTGGCACAGCAATTGACGTAATGTTTGGGTTAATATTTCCGCCTTGGAAAGACGAATATTTTCAACAACGTATCGGTACCCTTGTTTGTAAAGTTATATGAATAATTTGTTTTTAATCTTTTGTTTATCCACACGTAGTTGACGAGGAAAATAATTGGAGAAAAATTGTATTTTTAAATAATAACACTTCAAATTTAATAATTAAAAATACGCCAGATAATAATCCAACCAGTTTTTTACGCCAATAACAAAATAAAAAATTATTTATTAAATAACAAGGACAAAGGTGTTTTTTTGAACAAATCTGGGAATTATAAATTAATTTATAATGATTGTAACTTTTTTTATATTGGGAAGACTTCTAGAAATTTTAACTTTAGTAGTAAGGAACATCTAAGATGATTAACTAATAATAATTATTCAGAATTTGTCAACCACATTTTAGAAACAAGACATTATTTTGATATTAATAAAGTTTAAAAAATTTTACACACTAACACAACGATATACAATTCGATAATTTAGAAATTAGGAAAACTGTTAATAGTAAATTAAAAATTATAAATAACCAAACGTTTTTTAAAAAAAGCCACCTTTTAAATTTATTTTCGTATTAATACTTATATTTATAATAATTTATTTTGTTATTTAGGCTTCCTGTTTCGTTATAAAAGATTTTTTTATTATGTAAATGTAATTTTTTACCCATCCTAAATTAATTTTTGTATTTTATTTTATATAATTGTTTTTTATGATATTTTAAGTAATTAATCACATCTCCTTTCTAATATTTTGTCAGTGTTCTGATTTGTCTATACTTGTTTGTCTTTTGTTATTTTTTATTAACTTATTATCCTGACGAAGAAAACATAGTTTTCGAAACATGGTGATATTGTTAATTATATAGTGGTGTGCACAAAGTTATTTGTTTTCATTAAATTTGTTTTTATTTTATTCGTGAGTTTGTGGATCATTTTTTAGCATCTATTCTAAAGTACAGAACGGTACGAGAATCTCAGAACGGTACGACAATCGTAAATCAAGCACAGAACGGTACGACAATTTTGAACCTTCTGATTGAAGCTATAGGTACGAGTATATGGTGTATGTATGTAGATTTTATAGCGGGTTGTGTGGAAAGAGTGTCTTTACACGCCAATACCATCCTACAAATGGTTTTCCCATAAATCTAATTGAAACAGGGAAATCAAGGTTTATCGGGTAGCATTAAATCGGCTAATTACCGCATGGCAGTAGATTTTATGGACCAATTACGTTGTTTATAGGGGCCTAAGTCAAACAGTGGTTAGGCGTTACTGCGTACGCCAGGCTATAAAAAATAACCCGGGTTTGGTTTCAATGTTTATTTTATAAAATAATGTGCGAGGCGGCTGAACGGTAGTACAAGTGACCATTGTTTTAGCTATAATTTATGCGGTGTTGAAAACGTACATAAGATAGCTGCTTGTTGCTTGCTTAGAAGAGTATGTGTATGCTAATGTAGTCTAAATTATTATTTACAACATGTCAGTTAAAACCTGTTATTTAACTTGCATTAGGTTAAGTTAGATTTGATTGGTATAGGTTAGGTTAGATTTGGTTACGTTAGGTTGGGTTAGTTTAGTTTAGGTTACGTTCCAGAGTGGAAGATACTCTTAGTGTCGCCCTGGTGTAAGACTACCATTCAGAATTGAAACGTTGCTTGAAATGGCTTTAGCCGTGTTTAGTGGCCAGATCTGAATAGCCAGGTACTTCCCACCTTCCTCTTCCCATCTTCTTTCCCTTCCCACTACCTTCAGCCTCACAATATACCTCATTGGGGATGCCATAGTCTCACTGGCTCTAAACGGGAGCAGTTGGGACTCTTGTGCGGTATTAATATAAAAAAGGTTAGGTTAGATTAGGTTAAGTTAGGTTCTAACATTACGATCTCTTCTTATTTTGCAGACAGTTGAAACCTAAACTGAAGTGTATTGGATAAACACCTAGTTTCAGTTACGGTATAGATGTCGATATGTTAGAGCTTTTGCCACATCCCATGTCATCCAAGATATCCGCTGAAGTAGTAAAAGTCAGAGCAGTACCACCCAACGCCGTTCGTGTCTTGAACACGAACAGTTACGGGCCGAAGGCTTTCAGCAGAGTAAGCCGCCGCCGTCAGTCGGAGGAATTTCAGATCTAATTCTTAGCCAAGCTGATAAGGACGTCTGTACAGTATTTATTTATAAAATACATATTCATAATATAGACATTTATACAGAGTAGATACATTAAAAGTTTGATATAACATTGTAAATAAACACGATAATTAATAAACAACTTACAACCGACAACCTAACATTGATTGAATTAGCCCAACACTTGACAAGATGTCTGAATGAGAATATTGAGGACAAGATGTCTGAATGAGAATATTACACAAACATTATTAAGCCAAATGATAATTTAACTTGCCATTAAAAAATCAACACACTATTCAATGATAATCTATTTAACTAACCAATACAATTTCAATCCCACAGCTCTGGTCGAAAAATAATGCGGAAAAGGAATAAATAAAACTAGTGGTCGCCCAATGGTCGAAATTCGACCATAATTGTAATGTTTTTTTTATGTTTGACATTCAGTAAGACCATAGACAAATAATATTAAAGACAAACAATATTAATCTATTCTCAATTTGACCATAGACTTTAACAATAAACAATAGAGTAAAGACGCGAGTGTGTGTGTCAAATACATGGTAGTGAGTGTAATATTTTTGTTATTGATTTAATCTATTTTTATGCATAATTTAAAAAAAATATTAGCATTCTGCACTCCTCCTTTATATAAACTATAAGTGTGCGAAATTTCATACTCCTCCGTCCGCGCAGTTTTCGTAAAAAGGGGTACAAAGTTTTGGCTTCACGTATTAATATATTGAAGATTGAAGATGATAAAATATTTCTTCCTCGATTTACAAAAGGGGTTTACGTAAATATGCATTGAAAATATCTCAATAGAGTTTTCTATTGGTTGAAAAACGAATAATGAAAACATTTCTTCAACTCTCAACAATTTTTTTAAAAACTTAAACTTTTTACTTATGTGTGGGTGATTTTTTTAACTTTATTTTTTCCACGCAGGAGGCTCTGGGGTGGTGGTACCCATACCCGCCTCCCAAATTGTATTGAATGATTAGTAGGGAAGGTTAAAAAATTAACAGGAAAATTAATTACAGGAAAAGTGAAATATTATATATAAAGGTCGATTTGTAATACTTAAGTATTATGCAACTTCCTTCATAGGAAATGACTTTTATAATCATCTCATCACCGGAAATGGTTGATTATTTATCTACGTTTGTATATTTTCTAACAAACTTGTAGATAAATATTATGGAATTGTGGTTTGATAAACAATTATTGCATATTATTATTATATTGAATAAATACATTCTCGTGGCTGAGTAGTAAAATTTTCGTAATTATTTAAACTCTCGTTTATATTGCGTTACTTTCGACTAAAATATAAGTTTCAAAACGATACGTAGGGATTGTATTGAAAATTCTAACCACGTATCAGTAGTTACATTAATGTCAGTAAGTACATTTGGCTCAATTTATCGTGCGAGTTGTAGGAACATGTGCCAAGGTATAACGCATTACTAAGTAGAACAGTTGTAGTGAAGCATGTAACTTCCCATTAATAGTTACTATAGGTAATATATATATATATATATATATTCGTACCCACCCCTCATACCTTATCCTTCTCAGAACTTACTTTCCTTCCTTTCCTTTAAAAGACCCTCCACACAGCATCCCAAATATAATAAAGGCCCTGAGGGAATATATTTTCCACCGGGCATCCTGTGTGGAGCTATTGTAAAAAAAGGTAAGTACTGATTTAAAAACAAAACACTCTAAAGGGGGAATGGCTGCGTAGTCCTTTTCATGCGAAACGTAATTTTGAATTTGAGGCAAAAATACTTAAATAAACTGAAATATTATTTTTTAAGCAAAAGGTAAAGCAGATATCTACTAATTATGTGTGCTACTTTATTTATTTGTATTTTAAATTATAAAATACAGTTAATTAAAGAAACCTCTTTTTTATGATTGTAGAGACAACTTTGGCGATTTGTGAGTTAACGATAATTATTTAAAAATGTTGACGTAATTCTTTTTTCTATTAAAAGGATTCAAAATATTTTCCCATCACACGTCGCCACTGTGTAATTAGGAGAATAACGCGTTTATAGCCTAACATAAATTTATGTATAGCCTAAATGTAAATGTATAGCTTTTGGTAAATAATTCTGCTTTATTTACTATTGAAGTATGATGAAATAAAAAATAAAATAAAAAAAAAAGATTAAAAAAAACATTTTGATGGGTGTGAATGCAAATTATTCACGTTGTTTGACAAATTTGTCGTACGTAAATTAAAATATATATCTACCCAAAGAAATGCTTGTAGGGTAAGTTTATTTTTTAATAATCATAATTAACTCACAAAAATGCCAAAGCTGCCTCTAAAATCATAAAAATTGATTTCTTCATTTACATGTATTTTAAATTAAAAAGAAAAATAAATAAAATAGAGCATTTCCGTACTAGATATTTGATATAAATACCCTTTGATAAAAAAAAAAAAAAATTATTCAGTTTAGTTTGGTTTCTGAATGGTAGAAGAGGTCGGGGAAGCACGATCAGGTGAATCAGATACTTACTTGAGTCGGGCCATGAGTCAGAATAATGGAAGAGTATGTATGAGACGTCAGACGATGTATGAATGCGAATTAGGCAAATAGTGTGTGCCAAGACCGAGTTGTTTGGCGGTCCGTCCTCTCTGGCTACCCCCGCGGAGAAACGGCGCTAGTTAGTCAGTTAGTTTTTGGCCTCAAATCCAAAATTAAGTTTTGTGTGAAAAAGGCTGTGCAGCCATTCGTCATGTTAATCTGTACACGTGTCAAAGGATTTCGTTGATCTATTTTATTGTAATTTAAAAGTTTCAATTTATATCCAAGTTATTTTTCTTTCAGTAAAATTTCGTGAATCGTTGTAATGAAGTACCTGCATCTGAATCTTCCCTCGATTTTCACTGATCTCGGAAATTTTCACTGAAGTTGAAAAATGTTGAGCGAGAACTTAACCTTCATTATAAAAATCGATTTTTCTTTTGGATAAAGATGATCTTTTTACAATTCAATTTTTTCATGATATTCTGCATGAAATCTCCCGTAACACAACAAAGCCTCCTGGTTCTGGATCTAGATGTTGTAGATTCTATAAAATGAAATTATTTTATTTTTTTAGAAATTTAATTACTTACATAGAGAGGTACTGAACAAAATATTTTCTTTTAATTACAATTTAAATTTAATTCATTACTAAATGAAAGATACGTCATTGAAGCACATAACGATTTGAAAGGACTTGGGAACCGTGTAAGACGTTAGTGTAATATTTCAAGCTTACAGTTAAAGTCAGAACAAGCATAAAATATTCTTTAACTTATACATATGTATCTACACATTATAATCTTTTTATGTCCTAAATGTAACCTTAACCGTTTTTGTAGTATAAGTGTTTTTGCTAAATAAAATAAAATAAATACATAAAAATAATCCCGGTTTGGGCTAGTCAAAATATATATTTATTCACATGTGAAATCTCAAATGATCTAAAGTGTTACATATTTACGAAAAGAAGTACAACTAGAACCGAATAGTCAAGTATTCCAAAACTTCAAATAGTCCTTCCCTCATTTACATCTCGTCTCATGGGGTGAGGTTTGTCTAGGTCTTGGAGGCAGATGACCAGGACACACTGAACCCCAGATTCCTACCCATCCCTTAAACCCTTTTCCTCTCCAGAACTCTCCTCCCCTTTCTTTCCTTAAAATAACCCTCCACACAGTATCTCCAAAGATGACATTTTTTACTTTTAATATGCTCAGGGTTAAAATCCTTCGGGTACGTGTTGTTACATCTTGTATATGTAGCTGCGTTGAAATTTTTCCTGCTTTTTACATTCTGGTATTTATTTAAATAATATTTCCCATGTTGAAAGCATCTACTTATCTACAGCTAATATTGCCATATTTTCATAACCTCCAGATTCCAAGAAAAACCCCTGCCTTCCTTAAGCCTGTATTTAAATACATATTCCCAATACATAATATTAGTGGAGTATAAAACACCAACAAGATTTATCTGTCCCATACCCAAAATCACATTTCTGGGCTTTGGCTACTTATATTTCGCTATTTAATCCCGATTGGATAATATATATTTTTACTCCAGTAATAATTAAAAATTTTTCACTTTAACAATTAATATTAGTTCAATCGGTATTTACCCATTAACATTTTTATTACTGGTGCTTCGTTAATGCCTAAATGAATTTAACATTCAAATTCCTTTATTTTCAACACAACAAATGCACAATAATTATATTTACAAAGGCATAAAATATGTTAATAGTCTTCCCCAAGAAGTAAAAAAAATTAACAGATTTCGTATCATTCAAGAATATGGTCCAATTAATCTTTTAAAAAAAATTAACAACCATAACATCACCAATCAGAATGTTATAACTTCATTTCATGCCAAATTAAAGAATAACGTTACAACAACCTAGTACTTTAGATTATATTTATTGTAAATTCTATGTAAAATTATGTTATAATAATTAAATAATTATGAAATAACTCCTACGCCAAGCTCAAGAGCATAGCACTCTTAATTGGCGTAGAAAATCATTGAATTATGTATTTCACTATTTTGTTTTACCTACTATTATGTTCAATGCTGTAAAAAATGTTATAAATTAAACAATAAAAAATAATTTTAAAAAATTGGTTAAATAGGTTACGTTAGGTTAGGTTATGGGCTATTTAAAAAAAAATCAAGGCTTTTAATGACTTCAAAGAGGTATTGAGTTGATTCTGAGTTGTCAAGGAACCAATGTGTACCACTTGAACCATTATGTTCCAATGGAACTAATATGTGTTAAGAGACCTACCCGAATACAAGTGATTCCAGATGTTATTTGGAGTTAAAAATGTACATAGAGGACATTTTGGTTTCCAATGACATTTTTGCAACTTAAAACTTTAAAAACAGAGGGTTTTGTACAGTTAGGATTTAAGTGTCAACTGAGTGACGCATTTAAAAAAAATGTTTGTTTAAAAAAAAAAAACAAAAAATGTGTATCAAATAAATACTAGAGACCAAATATTTTTCTCCAAATAATGCCAGGAATCACTGGTTAAAAAAGTAAGTCGAGTACGTCTCTCAACTTAGTGTATTTAAAAATAAAAGTTTTTGTGTTTATTTTCTTTTCCTTCAGATCCTTAGCCAAACTGTAAAGCGAAAATTTCACGGAAATTTCTAGCAACATTTAGTCATTTCCGTCACGAGCTATGCAGTTTTGAAAAATCCTTTTAACTGTCTTTAAATAACGAAAAGAAGCCACGTTACTTTGTTATATAATGTTCCCAAATTTGTGCGTCACCGAGTCGTACCTAATACTATTTTTGTAAAATTATGTAATAATTTTTATTTTTATGAACGTAATAAATATTTCAAATACGGGTTGCCGTTTTCTTTTATATCTTTATAATTGATTATCTCTCCGTAAGGAATATTCTATGCAAAACGTACAAGCAATAAATAACGTGCGCCCGCGCCGTAATGAAGCCATCGATCCATAATCGACTCGCTTATGTCATGGTCTTGCTCTGGCAGTTTCTACAGCATCTCCCCATCGGCTTAACTCCGAACTCTTTCAATATACCATGACGAATACGATATAAACAAAGAGGTCGTGGACAGCAAGAAGAGGATTGAATAGGTTTTGTAGTTCGCGTTGCAGCTCGCCGATCGGCAGAAGCGAAGTCTTTGTTACTGAAATACGGTCAATGCTAATTTTAAAGAGGCGCGGATTCGACTGTAAATAATAATTATACTGATATTATTGAATTCTGTTCAATTAACAATATTTCTCTTTAATGTAAACGGGTTTAGGTAGTAGTAATTAGGTTAGGTTAGGTTAAATTATTAATTTGGGAGGTGGGTTTGGGTACCGTCGTCCGTATTTATTGGATTAATTTATTTTTTATTTATTTCATCTCCTCTTTTTTACGCCCATGAGGTTTTGCACATGGTTCATGTTAACATTTTTTTACAAAAAGGTTAGTAATAAACAAATTTTAATTAAAAATAATTTCTTACATTACCACGGTTTATAAATCATAATAATAAACTGTATATGATTAGCTTATGTTATTTCAAAATTAAGTAATTAAAAATTATTTAAAGTATATTTGCGGCATGTTCCAGAGTGGAAGATACTCTCAGTATCGCCCTGGTGTAAGACCACCATTCAGAATTGAAACATTGCTTGAAATGGCT
This sequence comes from Glyphotaelius pellucidus, assembly GCA_936435175.1. Classification (NCBI taxonomy): domain Eukaryota; kingdom Metazoa; phylum Arthropoda; class Insecta; order Trichoptera; family Limnephilidae; genus Glyphotaelius; species Glyphotaelius pellucidus. The sequence continues at coordinate 17,984,890 of OW386540.1, read as the reverse complement.
TTAGCCGTGTTTGGTGATCAGGAGTAGCCAATTCCCCACCTTCATCTTCCTCATCTCTTTCCCCACCCTACTACCTTCAGCCTCACAACATACCGCAATTGGGGATGCCATAGTCTCACTGGATCCAGATGGGAGCAATTGGGACTCTCGCGTGGTATTCACATGCTTTAAAAAAAACATGGTTTCTTATTTTCGTTATTTGTTTTCGGGGTGTTATGCCGTGTTGCGCTACCACCTTCTTTAGCCAACGTTTCGGACAGCGTTACAGTGTCCATCATCAGGGCAGATGTGTAATTGTGTACTTGTTAGTGGTGAAATGTGTGCTTATGTACTTGGAAGCAATACACTGTAACGCTGCCCGAAACGTTGACTAAACGTTGCAACATGACATAACACCCCAAAAACAAATAACGAAAATACTTTTGGCCGTGAAAATCTAAAAACTTATATGGTTTCTTATGTCTACGGATGAATCCAATTTATGTATCTGACCTTACCCCGGTACTCGATATTTTGGGTAAATTGTGATCGTGATCACGTAAGAGGGCTTATGCTAAACAAAGTTTTTTTAATTTTTCAAAAGAAGCAAACACATTGTGACTTGACATTTTAAATAAATAAAAAGGAAACACTTTGTTTTACGTCACTTTATTGATATTTCTTCGGTCTACCGTACCGTACCGAGTATTTTATATTCAGTCCTGATGATGGTACGGAGGTACCGAAACCGGTAGACCGAAGAAATATCAATAAAGTGACTTAAAACAAAGTGTTTCCTTTTTATTTATTTAAAGTTTTTTTAATTTCTTTTGCGCTTTATAGATAAGTACATATTTTGTCAAATTAAAAAAAATATATGTAACTAACAGAACAGTTAAAAAGCATAATTTAGAATCCCAGGCAACGCCGTGGACGTCCTGACAGCATATTCTGAGAAGTTTTCAATCATCATAAAGCCAAGAGATAAATACCGAATGATAGAATAATACCAACTTGGCTCGAACTGTAAATATTACCTAAATTTAACGTATCTCCGCATGAAATTATTTCACCACGAACCAAATTTGTCTGTTTATTATTATCTTTGTTGAACTTTGTATACAAAATATACTTTATGAGAAGTCGTTATTATATTAAATAATGTAACTCACATTGCATAAACGTCAAGTGTAATATTTTTGGCCTGGCGCCACGGAAATAAGATGTAACGCTATATTTACTGATGTTCAGGAAATTAAGCACCGCCATCAAAATACTCCTTATTTCGAGTTAACTTGAATGTTTTACGTAGGTTTATGTGTCTTTTCGTATTATATATGTCACATAAAGTTTTGATTTGAATGTTACATAAAGTTTTTTTTACATGAATGACATGTCATGTAAGTAGACACATTGCTGCCGCTGAGAACTTCTATTGTAACGTCTTTTTTCAACCCCCCCCCCCCCCCCGAGCTTTTACGTTTTTTAGCTCCTTTTTGGCTTCATTTTAAAAATCGAGTTGGAAATATTATGAGAGTGGTTTGTACAGTTGTTTTAAGGCGGTACACAACCCTAATAATTTTTGTTTGATCAAAACTAACATTTTAATCATTTCCGACGAATTCGTAACTACAATAAATTTTTTATTCCAACAGACCCGTGGGGATGGTAAGTTCTTTATATTTAAAATTAATAAAAATAATACCTTACCATTAATATATTTTACATACAACTAATTTAAAATTTATAACAAGTTTTTCAACTACAAAGTTAGCGGTGAGCGCAGATTTAATTTTTCTAGACGATGAATTAATAACTTCGAGAGGTATTCACAAAGAAACATCTTAAATATTTGTAACACGTTCTTCAGTATTAATTAAAATGAACGCGGCGGAAAGGTCGAATCTCCAGGCCCGCTACGGCGAATTCGACCGTACGTTCGTCTAATACGCCGTGCCGCGAGTGTATATTTGTTTACACGCTTTCTTCACTTACGTCGTTAAGATTCCCACATTATTTGTCTTCTTCTTCTTTTATTTGATAGAGCCAATTCGACAAATACAATACACGTCCAATGCACGGTTCGCGAGTCGCAATTTGTGTACACGGCTCCTTTACTTACGTCATTAAGATTCTGAATATATTTTAGGGTATATTGTCGTCTTAAGGATGAGATTTGCTTGTAAAGCCATCGTGGTGTGCTTTGTTTCCCGATTCAAAGTAGTTGAATTGTAACATTTATAAATAAAAAAAATAATATTACGTTCAATAAACACATTTTTAAATTGAACGATCATGGCCAGTTTGGAGGTAGCCGCTATTCCTCTGTGGTTCTGGGCACTCACGTAATCATCACTCAAATCACACGTAATCATCACTCAAATCACACGTAATCATCACAGTTCATCACTCACATCGCACGTGTAGTTTTGAAATTCGTATATTTAGATAGGATTGTATTATTTCATCATAAAACACGTCTTTTCATTTTGCGAAAATTACCTACACAAAAAGTAATGACGATTTAGTTTCGACTGCTTAAAATAACAACTAAATAAATGTATTATTCATATATATAATATTCAAAGAACTTTATGTCAAATCTGTACCATTATACTTCTTCCAACACTAAATACACCGATAACACATCTCACATAGGTAAAGAAACTAAATAACTGCATGCCCACCATACCGAAACAACTACTAACAAATATATCAACAATTATTCACAAAAAATTTAAAAAAACTTTGTTACTGGACAAAAAATATTACCACAATATCTACTATCTATACCAGTGGCGTATGGTCCACAGAAAAATAAACCTACTTAACCTGGTTTTAAAAGATATTTTTATATCTAACTAACTGCTACTAATTTTAAGTTTATGTATAGGTACGGTATCGCCGCAATGGGTTGTCACAATATCAAGGAGGATACTGTGTTTTTACTTATGTCGACAGAATAAACACCTAATCCAAAACATGCCAGCACCTCGGCACACCTCAGCACAGTTTCTCCCAGGAAGGTGTTTACAAAATGCTACTACTAACTTTTTTACATACAGTTACTGAACATTAACTTATTTTTGTATTACTGTTCTATGTAAACCATTGTACTACTTGTAAAATGAATGTTCAAGAAGAGAAATAAATAAATTCAATTTACAATTATCTTTTTGCTTGAACCAAAAAAAACCTTTCATAATTTTTTTCGCGATCTTAAAATAATATTCTCAATTTGGTTTTAATCTGTTGGTTCATGAAACTTGATTATTTTTGTTTGTAAATGTAATCAGATATTTTATTTTCTGATTTAAATTTTGTTAAATAATAGCCAAGAATAACCAAGAAGAGGCTAGAAGAGCCAAGAAGAATCGAAGAGCCATCAAGAGTCATAAAGAGACAAGAAAAGCTAAGAAGAGTCAAAGAGAACCTAGAAAAACCGTGAAGAAACTAGAAAAGACACGAAAGAACAAGCAAGAACCGTGAAGAGCCACCAAGAGCGAGGAGATGCACGAAGAGTCCAGAGTTAATATGATCCAAGAAATGTTAAAAAGAGACAATAAGAGCGAAGAAGAGCCAAGAAGAAGAAAAATTTAAAGAAAAAAAAATTGCTCAGCCAAATCCTTTCTTTTTGCCCATATTGGTTTATTAGGTTGCCATGTATACCGGTCGATTGAAATCCAACCTCTTTCCCATTCTCGGAGCAGGTGTTGCAAGTCCTGACAAATCAGTGTAAAGGTCTCACCGGGACAGGAATGCTCCTGTCTGGAGCGGCACACTCATATCGGACCCGTGTTCGCTATTAGATGCTATTTTTTGGAGCAGAAACAATAAAAAATTCCTTTTCCATCATTGTTTTCCATGGACCTAAGGGATTTTAGGATCATGTGTTTTCCGTAGCCTCAATGGAAAATTATTCAAATATACAGTAGAATTCCAATACAAGGCGACTCTTGAAATTATGCTAATGATGTTTTTTCGGCTATTGTTTATTTGTGAGGTTATCGATTGTGATTTATGAGTAAACTTGCCACAGTTGTGCCCGTCTAAATAAATGTACACTCGAACTACTTTGCGACCCTTTTCCGCAAATTTATGGCTGGCAGTAAAATGCATAATGTATCAAGTTTTGCAAGTAATAAAGTCACTCTACGCGAATTTTGTTTTATGTTTGCATTATACAAGCGAGGAAACGTTGGTTAGTTACGCAAATAGTAAAAAAAGGTACACGACGTTTCCAGAAGAATACTGAATATTCCAGTCAAATTTGCGTAGGGCCAAGTCGCGTATATACGGACGAATGTATCTGTGGACAAGTTTTATTGTCACCTGTTTAAGGCGTCACTATCCGAATTTCTACCGATTTCTTGCATATGTCCCTTGAACATTTGACGTTTTTAAGCTCTCAAAATATATATATTATTTTTTAAGATAATATCTATACAACACCCACGACGAAACGCAAATTACATGAAATTCCCTCGATAGAAAAAAATCGCAAAGTATGCTCCGAAAATTTTTATTTTTAAGCCTGTCTCTATTATTTAACGAGTGGTATCTATGAAAAAAATTCACAGTGTTTCTTTGAACGTTGTTTTAGATAACCCCCACGAGATTTTTGCTCTATTTTAAACGAGTCATGTTTTATTAAACATTTTCACAAATTTATCATTGAAAATATTAGCGCGCTCTGTCCACTATTCGTAATTACATATCTCTCCATCTTCTTCTTTTTGAGCCGGGAAGCGTCGCCTTAAGTCATGTTTATTAACTGTTAATGTGTTTTTAGGTTATCGTCAGAAATTGTACCTACGGATATAGCTATTCTTATATCTGTGGACCATTCAAAGATACAAAAAGTGTATAAATAATATATGTTTTACAATATAAAACATTAAGCTTAAAGATCCAAGCATAAAGTTCCAAGGTTAAAGATCCAAGTATAAAGATCCAAGGTTAAAGATCCAAGTATAAAGATCCAAGGTTAAAGATCCAAGTATAAAGATCCAAAGTTAAAGACCCAAGTATAAAGATCTAAGGTTAAAGATCCGAGTATAAAGATCCAAGATTAAAGATCCAAGTATAAAGATCCATGGTTAAAGATCCAAGTATAAATATCCAAGGTTAAAGCTCCAAGATTAAGCCGTGGCATCCCGCATTTCTACCGTTTCATTACATATTTTCCGTAAACATTTGGTTTTTCAAGCTTTTAAAACATATATATTATTCGTGAAGATGATATCCTTACATTCCTCATGCCGAAGAGGCAATTATATGAAATTCCCTCGAAAGAAAAAAAAGTCGCTAAATATACTCCAAAAATTATTATAATCACGTTTTTCTTTCAATTATCTTAAGTTGTATGTATGAAAAAATTTACAGTGTTTTATTAAATGCTATTTTAGACATTCCCCACGAGATTTTTGCCCTACTTTAAACGAGTCATGTTTTATTGAACATTTTCACAATTTTCGCCTAAATATTATCGTTTTAATATTAGCGCGCTCTAACATTCTTATTTACATATTTCTCCATCTACTTATTTTTGAGCGGGCATACAGCACCTTAAATGCAAAAGGCCGAATGCGAGCGGATGCTCTGGATCGTCCACTGGATCGGCAATCCTGATGAAATTATCGACATGCAACGGAATAGTTGCCTCTCCGATTATTTGCGTCGGCTTTACCGACGCGATGGTCCGTTGCGTGCCGTCCGTCCGGTGGACGCACTTTTGTGACCAACAATACAAAAAAATTCTAATATCAATCAATCAATCAATCAATGCAGTGACGATATCAGAAAATTGCTCTTCAAGACGTACTGCACTGCCCTGTACACATCAGAACTGTGAACGCAATATCCAGCAGCGCAATGGGATAAACTGAGGGTGTGCTACAATAATGCATTCAGGCAACTTATGCAACTACCGAGGTTCTGCAGTGCTTCCACGATGTTCACCGAGGGGAGGGTGCCCTCATTCCCAGCCTTACTTCGCCACCGCCTGGCCAGCTTCTGGGGCAGGATACTGAAATCAAACAACATCATTGTCGTGGCTGCATCCGAGTGGCTTAGTTCCCCCTAAATGAGCGATGGATGCAAACGATGAGGCGACTTCCCTGATCGACGGACGATCCCAAAATATTTTTTTTTAATTCTGTTTAATTTTTGCTTAATTTAATTTTAATTTTATGCTTAATTTTTATTGCATTATTTTATTTTATCTTTTTGTTATTTATGTAATAAATCTCGCCTTCATTTTATGTTTTAATTAGGTAGGTACCTAATATGTTATCATATATTTTTTTTTTCTTCTTTTAGATCTTTTAATTTACTCTCTTATGTTATTGTATGTATTAGAGTTGTTATGAAATATGGCAGACTGGGATTGCACACCCCTCCCAGTCCTGCTGGAATAAAACCTTAAATAAATAAAATAAAAAAAGTAAATAAAAATGCAAGTTGTGGACAACTTACCTTTACTAAACATAATGGATTATTACTCACCGGTTATATTACTACACGCGTAATATTTACAATGCGATTATGTATTTGTAAGTAAGGGAAAATAATGTGTATTATATTAAGAACGAGAATCTGGTTAGTTTTGAGGCGTCTCTAGTAAACAGAAGATTAAGTGTAACTTTCCAGAGAGAAGTTTTTTAATCTCTTCAATACTAAATCATGCGTGAGTTTCTTCGATACCCCCGATTCTATGGCTACGACTTCACCCACTTCCAAAATTCGACAGGGTATGACACAGACGTCGTAAAACTTGGGCCAAAACTTTTAAACTTCCATTAGATCGGTCTCGTCTATTGGAGATAAATTTGGATAAATCACGGAAACCGTAAAAGTCAACGATGGAATCCACTTTTAATATTTTATCCGGCGCCTTACGAGAAGTTTTTTTTTCAGATAGGTGCCAACATCCTCACCTAAATTTCAGGAGATTCAAAAAAAGCCTTCTGATAATATCCGAGTTTCTTTTTTATGCCTGGCAAATATTTGTGTAATCTGAGTAAATTCTTAAACATTTTAGTATTTGCATGAAGGTGGGCTCATTGCCTGGTAGAAATTTCTTTCGGCAAACATTGATTTACAGTGGGAATAAAATAATGATTTAGCATTTTTCCGCATCATGAACTTTATTAAAAAATTTGACTGGGAAGAAATGTAGTAAATAAAGGAAAGAAAATTAATTAATTAAGGCGATTGGAAGCGAAGTCGCCCAAAATTGCATTTTTTTTTGCTTTGATAAATAAACTCCAAAATTAAAAATAGTGGTTTAATTCACGAGGGGCGACAAATTCAAGGTTTGCTTAAGCAAAAAATTATTTGCATGAAGCACCAAAAACTATTGAACAGTGACCGCCGGGTACCACGAAAATTGCGCTATTTGAAAATTACCTAAGTCAATGAAAATCGTGAGTTTTGAAAACCAATTTGATAAAATATTGAGACGTAATGATGTTTTCTCTATATTTCTCTATATTTTAAACTGCTAAACAAAATAGTGTTTAAGCCTAGACAAAACCAGGAATTAACTAGTAATTACTTTTATAATTATAAAATATTGGAAAATATCAAATCACTTCCTATTTACGCCATCATCGATATATCTATGAATGTCAAATATACTTTATTATTGTTTTGAGCACTTTTTTTAGAGGAGTTTATATCTACAATTTTAGAAAATTTGTATAAATTTCGAGCTAAATTGGGTATTACGCATACTCAAAATTTCGTAAAATTACGTCTGAACAACGCAATGCACATTTTCCAATATTTAATGTCGTACACAATTTGGTTATTGATTTCGGATAAAAAAATTTGTGAATAGAAAGGTACGATTTTTGAAATCACGATCAAGTCTTTGGTTCCATTACCGCCATTGTTCACACGCGTCATCCGCGTTGCACACGCCCAGTAATTGACTGACGTCCTCCCGCTAACAATCCGGCGGATTAGTGCACCCACCAGCATAGCGGCTAGCAGCTAGCGGCTAGCGGATAGCGGGTTCCGCGCCCGCCCAACTTTTGGTAGACATCCGACGTCCAAATGTGGTGACGTGTCTAATTTATGGCCCGATTATCAGCTTACCGTTGATTATTAACGAGCATGCAGTAGACGGGTACTTAATACCGGGTGTGCGGTCGGAATACCAACACCGAAGTAAAGAAATCAATTTAAGCCGTGGCTTAATTAAATTTGTCCTTAAGCTGTTTAACGAGTTTCAATTTGTGGAAAATACTGTCGGGTTATCTGTAACCCGGGAATGTTTGTCTTTCTTTTTAAGAAAATTAAAAAAAAAATGTACTTAGGTACTAATGATTGCAATTATACAAAAAGGTAGGCACGTTATAGTTTAATGAAATATTCAGTACCTACCATTTATCTACATAAAAAAACGATGATTTTTGCGTAGGACTTCTCCAAAGGTCTCCTGTTTTTTTTAGATTCTTCACGGTTCTAAACCATTTGGGGACGGCGTAGATGGTAGATGGAGTTTCTTCCCCAGCCAAAAACGTTAGATTATTTTTGCTTTCCTGTTAATTACACTCTAAGCCATATTAACAAATGTGCGAATTGTATAAGGGGACGCTTAGATGGTTTAGGCATGCGGAAAGCCGCAGCTATTCGAATTTCGACCGATTTCTTACATATCTTCCTTAAACATTTGAAGTTTTTAAGCTCTTAAAAAAAAAGTTATTTTTGAAGATAATATCTAGATACGTTCCACGCCGAAACGCAAATTATATGAAATTCCCTCGATAGAAAAAAATCGCAAAGTATGCTCCGAAAATTATTTAAAACAAGTCTATTTCTATTATTTATTATATTTTGTGAAAAAATTCACAATGTTTCTTTAAATGATACTTATTTTTAAAAGAGTCATGTTTTATTAAGCTTTTTCGTAATTTTCGCTTCAATTTTATCGATTTAAATATCAGCGCGCTCTCTCCAACATTCGTAATTACATATCTCTCCATCTTCTTCTTTTCGAGAGCGGTTACGGGGCCCTAAGAGAATATGACAAGAATATGAATGTTACAAAATTCATATTCATTGGACATGGGGAAACATGGGGGATATTGGGGAACCAAAGCATCTAAACTATTCAGTCTCCGTAAATTGTTTGTACTGCAAATTATGAAATATACAATATCAACATTAGAAATGATAATGTATTTTATACCTTTAGGTTGCCATGTATACCGGTCGATTGAACTCGGACCTCCTTACCATCCTCAGAGCACGTGTTCCAGTCCTAACAAATCAGTGCCCCCTGGTGTACCGGTCTCACCGGGACAGGAGTGTTCCTGGCTGGGGTGGTACAATCGTACCGTATCGTATCGTATAACCAAACGAATACCAAATAAATGCAAACACAGAAGTTTCATTGGATCTCTTTCAATATTTTACCGAAAAATATTAAAGTGAAAACTTAACTTCTCAGTACTTAAAAGAGTTAAAATTATGACTTAACAATACAGATGTTGAAAATTTATTTATTTTATTTATATCACATGTTTCTGAAAAATCACATGTTTCTGTTTTTCTACCGAAAAATATTCAAGTGAAAACTAAATTCCTCAGTACTTAAAAGAGTTAAAATTATGACTTAACAGTACAGATGTTGAAAATTTATTTATTTAATTTATATCACATGTTTCTTACAAACTTTACACTTATTATTACACTGTAGGTACACTATTGTATACACTTTTTGTACAAACTATTTAGACAAATTTTAATAATGTTTTGATTTTATATGCCCACTGTTTGTTTATTTCTAGGTACAATAATAAAATATATTACCCATGCACAGGCTGTGCCTTTAGTGGTTTCCCATTATTCTTAATATTTTCATAATATTGTATATATCAAATGTAAAATTTGGGAAAAAATAAAGGAAAAAAAAAACTTCCGGAATAACAGAATGATATGTATGAGACGATGTATTAAAGTGAATGAAGCAATAAATGTGCAGTTGTATGGCGGTCCATCCTCTCTGCCCACCCCTGTGGTGAAAGGGTGTGTTGGTTACGTTTTGTGCCCTTGGAGTAAACTGAGGAAAGGCACCCAAACAAAAATCTACATATTTTGATTAAACTTTACATAATATTATACGAGGTCGAAGATTTCATGATGGCGGAAAGGGTTATCTTAACATACCTGAATTTTTAACCCTAGTCGCCTTTTTCCATACCAAACAAAAACATAAGAAACAGTTTGTTCATGATACCACATAAAAAAAACCGCTTTAAAAAAATGTATACAACCAAAGTTCTTATAATGTAATGAAACTGAATAAGATTAATTTACGTTAATTAATATTACCCCGAATCTGCAGTCTAAACCTGTTTGATTAATGATTAATGACCGCTGCGTGACTTAGTTACCAAATCTGGAATGATCCGTAAGCGGACAAAAATTAATGGTTTGTCAACTCCAAGATGATGACGACCACTTTTCGTGATTTATTGGCGCTTACTTTTAATTAAGCACGTTCAATGAACCGAGATTACAATGATGAACGATTTGGTCTGCTTTCGCTCATTTGTACAATTGGTACACCGAGGAGAATAACGGAAAAGAATGGCCAAATTAACGGTATTAATGAGAAAATGATAGATCTTTTTGTAAAATACATCATTGGATACAGAGTTAAGATTTTAACGGTGATGAGGATTGCTAGATACTTTTTTTTATAATCTTAACCTTAAGAAGAAACCGGGTCGCCGAGAAATTTGAACAATAGGTATTTTACTAAACTGTTGCTGTCACTATCGCTCTTACTACCCCGAATACTGGGCGAAAGGGACAACTGAACCTCAGGCTGATAAAGCTTCAAATCGAGGTTTTTTATTCCCCATTTGCTCCTCCAAAACTGATTTTTAAGATTTTTTTACTAGCTGTATTAGCAGAAAATATTCTTATGTCTGTGTGTTTTGCTTTTAAAAAAAATGCATTATCTAGTTTGTATACTAAATATCTGTTGATGGAGTTCAAACCGGGCAATTTTGGAGGGTCCCAACTCCTATGAGAAGTAACTTATCAAAAAAAGCAAAACTTACCGACTCGCTAGTTGTTGATACCTATATTATTTAAAAATATATTTGCAGTGGTGTTAAAATCCAGAGAGGAAATTGGGGAATACGTTTGTATGGACAAAACGCCGTCCGTTTTCAACTTAAAACAACAATTTACACAACATGACATAACCTACGCAAACATAAATTATTTAGAGTTTTATAAGGGGGCGTACATTAATTACGTGAGCTCAAAATAGTGGGTATGGGTCCAGTAAAATCTCATTTTAACTGAGGAGGGAGGGGGGGGGGGGGACAGTAAAAATATCACGTCAACTATAAAATAATATATATTATTATAGAAAAAATTAAAAAAATGATTAAATGGGAAAAACGTTCATTTTTAAAAGAAAAAAGAGTAGAGATAATTAACAACTGTAATGTAAATCTCACATGAGGGGGGGGGGTGGGTCCCCACCAAATCTCAGCAAGGGGGGGGGGAGGTCTAAATTGAAGAAAAAAACAGCTCACGTAATTAATGTATGCTCCCTAAGAATTAACAGAAAACCCATCACTGTTATTTTAGTATTGTAGCCAAAAATATAGTCGTGATTAATTAAATATAACATCTTGTGTGAAGAAGAATTGTAGTTTGTTCGTTTGCTTCTGTAAGAACCTTTAAAATTTTATCTAACTTTAAATTCATGAGAATTATATTTAATATATATTTTCTCGAGCGAAGACGGCTAGTAAAGCTACATTATCGATTATAAATATATTATAATCTTCCAGATGTTTCTATGTAGCTTTTTGTCAAAATATCTTCTGATTCTTTGTTTGCTTACCAACATTTCTGATAAAAAAATTAATATGATTCTTCACGGGTCGTCGAAAGGTCAAAAAATAAATGATTATTACAGAATTTTTATAAAGCTTGATTGACCTTAAAAGAGAGTGGTTATTGATATATTTTTTATCTTTTCAATTTTAATAACGGTTATTTCATTATATTTGTGAATTTTATTAAACGTTTTCCTTATTTGTAGATATGGTGACATAATGCATAATTAGATTGTGATTGTTTGCATTATTTATGTCTTCCTGTTTTGTCAAAGCAGTATAAACCCAAAATTCGTTGATTACAATGATCAATAAAAAAATTTCATTTCCGAAATTTAACAGCATTTTTAATTGCATCCATGTTCACCGGAGTTCATAGAACAGTGATAAACCAGTGGCGGTCGGTGACTTTTTGTACAAGGAATGGTGAACAATTAATTAATGTGATTTACCTACTACAAATAAATAAACAAATCTGTATAATAGCCCACCAACAAGTTGCAATTGAAAAATAGTATACTTAGCTTTATAAATCCTTAACACTCCGAAACATCCGTAATTATTAAATATAAGACACGGCCAGCACGGAGAATTCTGCACAACATAAATCTAAAAAAAATTGTTTGTAAATTAAAAATTTGAATGTCTTAGATACGATTTATTTTTTGATCTTATGTTCAGAACGAGAGTCGGTTTTTTCAGTATCCAGAATATTTTTTCCGCAAATGGCCGTGATACAAAACTTTTTCGCGTTAATGATTCAATTATACAATCACACAATTCAATATTATCGTTTACAGCGTTAAAACAGGTTGGCGGAGTTTCCATATTATTTTCTGTATACTTTTTAAAAATTTAAATTATGAATTAAGTATGTAATCGATAGATATTCAATGATTCAATACTTTCGCGTTAGTTATTTAAACCAAATTATGGAAAATCTATTTATTATCCATGTAAACAATCCACTTGTCCACCCGTCAATCCAATCCATTTGTGGTATGCTATTCTGTGCATTATACCCATATGCGTTAAAGAAGTTTTTTGTTTGATGGATGCTATCCTGGAATGCGTATTTCACGCTCATAGACCAAGACAGACAGAACTCAATGCGCGTGCGCGAGTTTAGAATACTTCGCACCATTCTGGATGCGGAGAGTTCCATAGCATCCAATACTGCCGGACATTGCGTATCGCGTCTTGTATGACATGTGTTAGAAAAAGCGAGTCTCTGAGAACACATGCTGGTTTGTGTGTGTCTAGGCGCTGTACGTTAGACGTTAGACGATTGATATATATCGAGAATGCATATGTATTTCAACACGCTCGAGTATCCGTTATGTTTAAGTCTCCGTAAATTGCCGTATCCGTTTACGGCTTTAAAAATTAATAAGCTTATTTTTGACTAGAACTTAGGGGATGCTCCGCAACCAAAGCATGTATGGACGAACCGCGCCTGTGATATACATGTATTTTATAGTACATACATACGTTATCGTTCTATAGAAGTTTGTCCGTTTAGTAGTCCAGTAGACAAATGCGTCGGTTGTCACTCATGGATCGTGGGTTTCAATTCTTCTGCTTATGTGCTGGCTACGTCCTCCAGCATTTCACGGGCAACACGATAGTAGCAGAAATTTTTGAAATAGTGTCAGGCTATACAAAACCTTCTAAAAAAGATTCTATGTAGGTACATATTTTTTACGCTTTTCCTTTTAGATATTGCCTTTTTGATTTATGTAATCGTAGATAACTTTATTCTAATTTTATCTTATTCCCTCAGGTCTCGGGCGTATTTAGTCAGAAAGTCAAAAATTTTCCGCTTTGCAATATAATCCAATTAAATGGAATATTTCTGAATGTTTCCGAAAACTACAAACTGTTTTTGAAATAGGCTATATATCATAGTAAGCTCTGGCGTTATGAAATTAGTATAGATGAAAATGTGTGTATTTCATATATTTTAGCGGCAGGTTGGAAAGGCATGAGAGAAAGGGGGCGGAGGAGGTGGGGTTCACGAGAGGGATGACGACTAAGGGGAAAGGCGGAGAAGGTGGAAAGGGAACGCGGGAGGGGAAGGGGACTCAGGAGAATCGATTTATTTTTTGAATGGCATTGCAACGAAGCCGGGTATCAGCTAGTGTGTTATAAACGTTATCGTGACTTTACTTTTTTTTTCAAAACTTTCATATTTTCATTAACTGCGTCAATATATTAATATAGCTCTCTCCCCCCCCCCCTCCTCCACCCCCTAATTGCCCTCTAAGTAAAAGCCCCTCTGGAAAAAAATATTCTCAAAGTGAAAATCTATGGTTTAGATCATATTTTTCACCATAATTAAGGTAAACAATGATTTCTATGAAGGCTGTATGAGTTGTTCCCAAAAGCGAACGAATTAAGTTGAGGAGTTAATAAGTGATTAAGTGAGCGAATGAAGGGTTATAATGTTAGAAGGTGATTTTGGTATTATTAAACAACTATAAAAACAAAGATAGAGATACACAAAGAAATTTACCCGCATCTGAAAATTATTTCTTGCACCTACTATAATAATATATTCTCTATGCTTGCTATAAAGTCGGGAACACGGGTAAGGAATATAATTAATAATTATATATTATATAGTGGACATCTGATACATCACATCCGTGGATAATACAAATGTTGTACGAGCTGTGACCACACCGGAACTGAACGTGCAAAGTTCTAGGAATTGAGATATTGAACTAGTGCACCGTGTACACGTCCATTCTAAAAATTCGCTATCGTGTACATCATTTGATGGAAAATACCTTTAATTTTTCTATTAATTGAATACATACATTAGCTTATGGGTTCAGACTTTGTGACCAACATGCACAATTTAGACAGATTAAAAAATAATGAAAATCAGAAAAATAATAATTTCGGTTGTGTGTGTAACTCTGGTTCAATGATTGCTTTTAAATTTCCAAAATTGGACTTAATTGAATTGAGCGATAAAGGAAGTTCTTATCTATAATCAGAAAATTATTTTTGGAATATGTGAATTTTGAAGGCACATTTCTGATGGAGAAAATTGTCAATATTGGTTTTTAAAAGGCAATAATCCCGAGGTAAATATTTTTTTATTATTTAATTAAATGAAGACACTATGAGCGAGACTCAATCGAAAATCTGGAAACAAAAAAATCAGAAAAGGATATTTGCACCTCTGGGACTCGAACCCAGGACCTCTCTGCTTTCCGGGCGAGTGCTCTTGACCACTGAGCTAAGGTGTCGATATCCAATTCGGTCATTTTTAACTGTACCATACTTCGACTAAGAACCACCCATATTATCTTCATTTTCTTAACGCATATTTTTATTGGCTGCCATCTTTATGTATGATTGCAAGATTCAAACAGAGATTAAAGCAGAGAGGTCCTGGGTTCGAGTCCCAGAGATGCAAATATCTTTTTCTGATTTTTCAGTTTCCAGATTTTCGATTGAGTCTCGCTCATAGTGTCTTCATTTAATTAAATATTACAATTTGAGTTCTTAAAAAAAAAAATAATAATTAAAAAAAAAAATTATAATATTAAACCTAGACTTGCAAAAAAGTCAGTAGATGTCGCACATTAAATAAAATGGATAAAAATTTATCCAGACACCATCTAGATTGCATTTAGTTTGGGTTTGAATCTTGCAATCATACATAAAGATGGCAGCCAATAAAAATATGCCTTAAGAAAATGGATAATATGGGTGGTTCTTAAGTATGGTACAGTTAAAAGTGACCGAATTGGATATCGACACCTTAGCTCAGTGGTCAAGAGCACTCGCCCGGAAAGCAGAGAGGTCCTGGGTTCGAGTCCTAGAGGTGCAAATATCTTTTTCTGATTGTTCTGTTTCCAGATTTTCGATTCATTCTCGCTCATAGTGTCTTCATTTAATTAAATATTACAATTTGTGTTTTTACTCATAAAAAGTCAAAAAAAATAAATTATATTTTCACTCTTTCAGCTTCACAAATCCTGCAATAATTATAATAACCCTTGATTTTTCACGGGTATTCGTTAGTTTGTTCTTAAAATCTTACAGCGTGTTTAGTTTGTGTTCTCTTTTTTAAATACGACTTGTTTTTTACAATTGTAATAAGACGCATTATTTATGCGTATAACTGTAAGTATGTATGTGTAAATACATGCTTACACAAATAATCCCTATTTTTTCTCCTAGTTTGCCATCTTCTGTTTTTATCACTGTCATGTAAGAAAATAAATTTCGTTTCGTGTTTATAAATGAATCTAATGCTTCTCCGTTATCATTTCTGCTTATCTTTTGTAGGTTTTATCCAATGTTTAATTAATAATATGGTCCATATCTTTACAGATAAGAGATACGAATACGAGAGCTGAATCAACAGGCAAAACTATCTCAGGTAAGACAACTATCTCATTATTAATTTGGTATACCAAACAATTATCTTTATATCTCTGTATCTAATGAATTCTGATCACGATGTTGGGTTGCGGTCGGATCAGATTGAGAGAAGCTGGTAACTTGGTCAGTGATTTGCTTGTCTTTGATCAGCAGAGGTTAATCCATATTCATCGTGGTAGATTTTCTCACGTGCTAAAGCCGTCCAACGCGCTGCCTCGTAATATATTAGATTATCTACGAATTGTAAGCTCTGATCTCATGTTCGGCGAATAATTGAATTGGTTATCTTTAGAAAATTGTTGACCTTTTCAAAACAAAAACATTATTTCACACAGAGATTAAGGTGTAGGTTAGGTACCCTTTTAAGATATTATATATTAGCACTAATGAAATACCTTCACCCAGAGTCGATACCTTGCGTTGCTTGAAATATTTTTGCGTTGTTTAGATACTTGATATTAAGTTTATACGAAAGTGTTCGTTTTTGAAAATCTTGATGAAAAAAAGTTGAGTAATTTTATTATTATTAATGGCTTTTTCGAAATAGCCTTCAAAAAGTTGTGAGAAAAAATTTGGATGTTGAATTAAAAATTCTTCAATCGGCTAAATTCCTTTATCGTGTTGTAATTTATATACTATTATAATATAAAGGGTGTTAAGGGACATACTTGACTTACTTTTTTCCTAGTGATTCAAGATATTATTTGAAGTAAGAAATGTATATGATATTTTGGTCTTCGGTGATATTTTTGATGTTTTTTTTTCCAACTAAAAACATAAAATATAGTAGGTATTGGACACTTGGGCAGTTACTCGGCTGAGTGATCGGTGAGGACATCTGTAAGAATTTTTTTTGTTTGATTTTGAAGAAAAACATTTTAAAAAAGGCATCGTAATGGTCACCGGAGACCAAAATTTCATTTCCTTTTTTTACTTCAAATAATGTTAGGAATCATTGTTTAAAGTAAATCAAGTACTTCGCCGTCGCTTCACACCCTGTATATGTGAAACCACTGAAAAGTAAAAATCAAAAACAAAACACAGTCTATTCGTAACACACAGTTTGAAAAAAATCAAAATCATGGCCAAATCATGCTTGTACCATTAAAATTTCCTTGAAACAATTCAACAAAGTAAAAGTATTCATGAAAAATCCAAAATTGAAATTGTAAAGCAAGGAAACCAGAAACTGATGAAGGATTTTATTTAAATTCTTTTATATTAACTCCACACAGGAGACCTTGAAGAAAATTATTTCTGCTTTGTCGTCTTTGAGGGTGCTGTGCGGAGCAGCTTTTCACGGACAGGAAGGAATGAACCTGGGTTTGAAGAGACCCGTGTTGTAGGAGGGTGGAAACACATAGACATGATAAAAGTGGTACAGTTTCGATATTTAACCTCTACTATAAAATGCTAAAAGTTTTGAGCGGATCGCGAGAAACAAGAAGGTGATTGAAGAAGTCTATTAGAAACATGAAGGTGTGCTCCACTTAATAGAAAATATCGCTTATATCACAATAAATTCACCGTGTTATTACATCGTGAAAAATGCACGATACAAGTTTAAAATAATTTAGAATTATTTATTATTCGGTTTCTTTAACTTGGTGTTTCGAGCAGGTCTCTATTGTTTCGTGTTGAAAATATTTGGTTTAAAAATATTTTTTTCCCTTTCAACAACCGTAGCCAAAACAAACACATTAGACTGGAACTTCCTGCCTTAATGGTTCTGGAAAAATATAAGAAATTTTAGACGTGTCGTTTTAGGCGGAGGAATAGTACACAGCATGTAATCAGTGGTGACATTCAATTTCCGTAACACCGGGTTTCCAAAATTGCATATTCCAGTACCTACTGTAATTATGAAAATCATTTCAACAGACAGATAATAATCAATGATTTCAATATTATGTTTAAATATCCTTTGCCGAACCGTTTTTTTTTCTTTTTATACTTTGATTAAGATAAGTTTTTCAATGGTCCAAAATTGAAAAATTTTGCAATGCTTCGAAACGGCTGAAGCTCGTGGGACTATGGCATCCCCAATTGAATTATGTTGCGTGACTGAAGGGAGTAAGGAATAGAATGAGATCATCGGGAAAAAGGTAGGGAAGTGCTTAGCTATTCATATATTTGGTCACCAAAAACGGCTAAAGCAATTTCATACAACGTTTCAATACTGAATGATGTTTTTTTATCTCATATAAGAACCAAGAACTCGGTACCATTCGTATAGAATTTTTTAGCATTTTTAAATGTTTTCATTATTTGTTGTTGGGGGGTTATGCCGGGTGGCGCTATCCCCTTCTTTAGGTACATTTGCCCTGATTATGGACACTGTAACGCTGTCCGAAACGTTGGCTAAAGAAGGAGGTAGCGCAACACGGTATAACACCCCAAAAACAAATAACGAAAATACTTTTGGCCGTGAAAATCTAAAATCATATCTTTTTAAATATTATTTTCCTTTGAGATGACTCAGAAATGCATTACCGGTAAGTGAATGTTTATTCATAAAGATATAATATTTCCGCAATTTTCTTAAATCGAACACAGGAAATCGAACAAATCAAACATAACCGAAATTGAACAAAAACTGACCTGAAATAATCTAAAAATAATTTTGAGAAAGTTAAAAAAATGATAGTTCTTTCTAAAACAAAAACAAAAAACAGCAAAGAACCGAAAAAAGGGTATGTCAAAATCCAAGAAATAGATACATGTATGTTATATTCATACAAATCTGACAAAAAAATATAGCACTGCTTATTAAAATGATAGCCATTCAAAAAATATTTGTGTACGATTGAAATAGCTGTACGAACGGCCCTCCTACTTGTGTCCACTGTATTCAGTCTAGTGAAAGAGATTAAAATCAATTACGAATCATGCAAATAGGTACTTACATAACTTCCCCACCATGTTCGATTTGTCATCTAAAGTCTTATTTGTGCGATTATTTTCGTGCGTTAGATTTGTGTGCAATATCTGTGGGAATTTGTAGTTTATTCTGAATGACTTACAGATGTAGAAAATCCTTTAGGATCGTGTAAAAGCACGAATCAAATTCTTTCTTTTCAAAAGCGGTGACACATATGACTGATATTTACAATATTTTTCTATATCGCACCGAAGCCATTGAGATATTTTGTTTAAAAGAAAACATGTTCTTGGACATGAACATGCCGTGTTTCGCTACCTCCTTCTTTAGCCAACGTTTCGGACAGCGTTACAGTGTCCATCATCAGGGCAGATGAGCTCATCACCCCAAAAATAAATAACAAAAATATTATTATTTTATTTTTTAAATGCTATTAAATTGATTTTTTAAAAGAACTTTCATAACATAATTCAAGAATGAAAATGTTGCGGTTTTTTTTTGTTTTTTTGGATAAAGTAATGCTTTGTGTTTATTCTGTATTCAAAATATGTAATTATGATTAACAAACTAAGCAAGTATTTTGCGGGTAACTTATATACCATTGTTTTCATGAGCGCTGTTTTTAATATAAATATTATTAAAACTTGTTTTTAGTACATAATGCTATCTTTTTTGCGTTAACACCCTGAGGAAAATAATTTCCCTCAGGGCCTAAGTCATCTTAGGGATGCTGTGTGGAGGGTCTTTTTGTGGAAAGGAAGGTATGAACCTGGGTCTTGAAGAGACCCATGTTGAGGGAGGGAGGAAACACAGAAGCCGACAAATCGTTCCAGCCAAGTTGTAGAACTCAAATAGAAACGACCTCAATTAAACGTCCCGTTCTCATGCTACAAATAATGTCAACCTTGTACATGTTATGTTGGGCACGTGTTTTGCGTGTTTGGCGTATTTGACGTGTTTGGCGTATTTCCCGACTGTGCAGCGGTGCCGAAGGAATCATTGACGCTAGTTCCCCGGAGCATCTTCCATTGAAATACCGGGAGAATAAGGACAGCATTACCACCCGACGCTGTACTCTGAAGATTGCAATACGTTTGTTAAGACTGGAGAATCTATCAGGCAGACCGCTCGTTTCTGCACTGCGTCTAGGCTGCCAAATTTAACCGTGGGGGAAGATTGATTACGTTTAAAGAGACCAGGTTATCATTTCGACCCCTTTTAGATGTAATCAGACGTGATGTCTTTGAAACATTAAATTCAATGAGATTATTCTTACCCCAAGAGGAACACTCTCGAGGTAATTGTCCATTCCTTGCTTCAAAGCCTTCTGAGCCGTTAGGGTTTCCATCTACCACCATCTTCCTCTCATTAAAAATAGTCCTATATTTATTTGTATTATTTTATCCATGCAATAATTTTGTGTTTTTCCGGTAGCTAATCTACAATTAACGGCAAGATTTCCTTTGTTCAAAAAGCAGAGTAATTGAATTTGTCCCCATTATGTCACGGTGGCGTTTAAAAAGAATTCATTGATTGGCCTAGATACAACCAGAACAAGGAAAAACAATTACTGTGTGAAAATGAACACCGAGTTTTGCTTCGATAATGTGATACTTAAATAAATGAAACTTGGATATTTTAAACAAAATAAAAACTTTTAAATATCGATATAGGAAATAGCATTCGACACTGGCTAGCCAACATTATAATTTTTTAACATTCGTCAACGTTTTTCGGATTGTGAGAACAATGAGATTTACATGTTTATCTCTTTCAATGCTGTTACTCTTCCCTCATCACCAGCATTCCATTTCATGTTTTTAGTATTTTCGACCATTGTAGCTCTCACGCATCTGAAGTCTGGAAATCGTAAACCCATCATATTTGTGAGCATACTCTGTGTCTACTCACTCCCAGCTTAATATTTTGACGACCTCCGTGTCTAGGGGTATGGCTCTCGACTAGCAATCCAGAAGGCGCGGATTCAAACCCCGCCGTGTGCAACAAAATTTTATTCGATTGATTTGTGCGTTTCACAATAAAATCATTTAAAATAATATAAGGTATGTTTCCGGCACGTTCCAGAGTGGAAAATACTTTCGGTATCGCCCTGGTGTAAGACTACCATTTATAATAAAATCGTTGCTTGGAATGGTTTTAGCTGTATTTGGTGACCAGATCTGAATAGAAAGGTACTTCCCATCTCCTATACCTCCCACTTCAGTTTCACAATATACCTATATTCGGGATGCCATAGTCCCACTGGCTCCGAGCGTTTGGGAACAGTTGGAACACTTCTGAAGTTTTCACATTTGAAAAAACGGTGTCAGTTTGGGGATTGCGGCAATATTGAAGGCTGTTTATGTTTCTTTTATTCCACTCTGTGTTTGTTCCCAAGAACTATGGGAAACGTATTTTGTCTAGTAAAATGAATTTAATATTTATTAAAAATTGCCTTTGGTTATTTACCCGTCTTACCCAAGTATTCGTTTAAAACCTGAACGATTTTCATACCCAAGTAATAAATTCGATTTGAAGGCAATGGGGCGTGAACATGCTAGCGACAGGAGAGGTTTGCAGCCCGCAACATAAATTACAGGAACTAGATTTACTTTGCATTAAGCCTTCCGGAAAATATTCCACCGTCACTGGCGCTTTAGTAGCTAGTAGCTATTTTATGGTCTAGAACCTAGGCGGCTAGATCAGCGTGTGTTCCGATGTAATGCCCGGGCCACACGAGGCTAGTATTTCAAGTCAGGGTTGGTCTATCCTGGCAACATCCTGGCTTACTATCCTGGCTTGGCATAAGCTAGATCGAACTAAACGATGCTTGTAATTTTTTTGCCAGTATCATTGCAGTGACTAGGGTAACCACACGTCCTTTCGTAGGAAAAAATGAACCGCATAGAAGAAACAAGACTGAAACACCTGCTTCAGAAAATGTGCCAAGTTGCATTGGAAGATTTATTTTAGAAGAGTTGCTAGAAAAACGTGTTTGGACAAAACGTCAATAATTTTATTTTAAATATCTTTAATTCAGTACTTTTTTGTAGTGATGAATTATGAAATATACACAGACTTGTCTGTATAAGATTAAATATTAGCTTTCCACGGACATGCTTTATTGTGATGCGAATTATACAAGTTTTAAATTAACCTCGTTAATTAGTTTTGGTTTTTTGCAGAGAAGCGTATCGTTTATCCTAGTTTCGGGCGGCCACATGAAGCTAAACGCAAATCCAGGATAGTAATTTTTGTGGTGAGGGGCGCTACTTGCTCAAACAATAGAACCCCATCTATTAAACTATCCTGGCTCTAAACGCTAGCTTACTAACTTCCTTACTAGCTTAATAGGTTAAAAACAAAGCTGGTCTGTCTACATGTAGTTAGTCTACATGTGGTCTACACGGTTTAGTCTACATGTGGTCTTGCAACCTAAATCAATGCAATGGTCCTAGCAATTTCTTGCAAATACTACCCTCGTGTGGCCCGGATATAAGGCGAACCTTTCTTTATCGCATCTGATGACTGTAAAATCGGAAATAGAAATACGCTTTTCTACATGACCGCTTGGACGAATAAAATCTTTAATTTTGTTTTTAAATCGGCTCCACAAACGAGGCTCTGAGGTTTGAGAGAACGCTTTTTTTAAGGCGACGCTTCCCCGCTCAAAAAGAAGATGGAGAGATATGTAATTACGAATGTTGGACAGAGCGCGCTAATATTTTAAATGATAAAATTGAAGCGAAAATTGTTAAAATGCTTTATAAAACATGACTCGTTTAAAATAGAACGAAAATCTCATGGAAGGTATCTTAAGTATCATTTAAAGCAACATTGTGAATTTTTTCACAAATATAACTTGTAAAATAATGTAAATAGACTTGTTTTAAATAATTATTAGTAAATAATTATTTAAAACACAAATTATTTATTAGTAAATAATTTTCGGAGCATACTTTGCGATTTTTTTCTATCGAGGGAATTTCATATAATTTGCATTTTGGCGTGGAACGTAACTAGATATTATCTTCAAAAATAACATATTTTTTTAAGAGCTTAAAATCCGCAAATGTTTAAGGGAGATGTGTAAGAAATCGGTAGAAATTCGTATAGCGGCGGCATAAGAGAGCGTCATCTTTAGACTTGTGTGTTTTGATAGTTGAAATATTTAATAATCGATCGTTTGATTTACTATAGATATCTTCTGACACTATATTATTTTGTTGAATTCTATTTGAAAAGGAAGCGATCACGCTAATTTGTATTTCAGACATGCTTTACGATAAATCAATGTTACGATCTTAGTTAGTCCTGCTTCGAAAATTAAATAAAAAAAGCTATCTTCATTTACGAGTACATGGTATTTTTCATTTATGGCATTCTTGGTTTGTTGATTATTCCTGAAAGGAGGTTCTTTACATTCCAACACCAAACCGACCTTCGGTGTCTAGACAATAACGCCATCCATTCAGCCACTTCGTCAACCTTGGTACAGGAATTGCGCCTTTGTGTAAATTCCTTAAAATTAAATAACGTCAATCGTAGGTATTATAACCAAGTATGAAGCGCTCTCCCGTTTATTACACACGGTAAGGCAAATATGACAACAAAACCAACTTTATTTTACAAGTAGGTAACACATCTCCGTAAAATGATTTTACAAAACACTCGACCTTCACAATAATACCTGGCATAAACTGTACTTTCCTAATGGTACCTACGTAATAAATCTTCTGTGAATTTCTGTAAATTGTGAATGCAAAGGTAATAGACCAATATCCAAAGTACTATTTTTTTTTTTTACACGAGGCCCTGAGGAAAACAATTGCACTCGGGACCTTTGTCGTCTTTGGGAATGGTGTGTGGAGGATCTTTTCAGAGAAAGGAAGGAGAGGAAGTTCCGATAAGGAAAAAGAAGTGAGTGGTGGGTAGGAATCTGTAAGTCAGTGGGTGCAGGAGTGACAGACGTACGAATCCATTCTTCCCACTGCGGTGCGAGGCGGGGTGGGTCGAGATAGTCCGGCTGGAGAAATCAAAAGGTCTCCTTCAACCAGTCTCACGATCCGGCCCGCCACGCAGTAGGTGCGCAAACTTATCCGTCTCCAAGATCTAGACAAACCTCACCCCGTGAACCCGGGTACCACTTCTAAGTCACCAAACGTAGCGAACCACTATTATTATTTACTACGGCACGAGTGTAGATTATTCAATAAGTGGTTCCCGAGGCGGCGGTACCCATACCCGCCTCCCAAGTTGCTTTCTAATAATAAAAAAACAACCCATTTGCGTTCAGCAACTAATCACTTAATTTACAGGAAACTTTAAGATAATATCTTTTTATGTCAATAATAATAAATATAACGGAAAATTTTATAACTGGAATATGCGTAGATGATTAAATATGTCATATTGTACAAGTCGGTAAACTTTATGAAAAAAGTTTCCAACAATTTTGTCATAAAACTCTCTTCATTATGAAACAAGTTTTTTAAGAACCCACTTTCGTTGGTTATAAAAATGTTAACTCCGAACAGATAGAAGTTGAAATATTAAGACCGTCACCAAATTTCCCAATATTTTAGGTAATAATGGCCTGAATGATACGATTAATACATTGATTAGAAATCTCGAGGTTTTGGTGAAGACAGAATATTAATTAGTTTTAATTTTACAAAATTTTATTTTACAAATCTTACGAAACTGATCAATCAGTCTGATTGTAAGAAATCTCTCATTTTTTTCTAATTATTTAATACAGTATACTTTTCAGTTTTACATAGTATATACTAAATATAATACTTAATATTAAAATAATAATTATTACGACAAACTAATTATTATAATGTTTTAATGTTTATGAATTGCGTTGTAGTAAAAATATTTTACACAGTACAAACATACGGTGAGAAAATAGATAGGAACTATTTTATTTGATTTCATGTTCTTCGGAGGTAGAAAGATTTAACTTTTGTTTTGATTTTTGAATAAGATGTCTCATTTTTGATATTTTCAGGTAATGCGTTAAATATTTCCGGAATTTTATGACTTTTTGTTCTATCTCAGTATACATTTTGAGATTTATTGACAATAAACATTTGTGCTTCTCTATGCCTAGTAGGGTAGTTGTGGTTTACAGGTTTTTTGAATTCTGTATTCCAGAATTCATCTAGTGTTAATTGGTAATTTACCTTACTGTGTATAGAGAGGACATTACACAAGGAGAACATTTTTTTATAATCACTAACTGGACCTTTTTTTTGCCTGATATCAATTTTAGGAAACGGATTTGTAATTGTTCTATTTTATTTAAGTATGTTTTGTACGTTAATCCGTAACTATTTATTCCGTATCCTATAATCGATTCTGCTAATGCGTTGTATATACAGTATAATATATTTTTATTAACAAAATTTTTTAGGTGGTAAAATTTTACTAATATGGATCTTAATCTATTACATACATTTTCAATATGATTTGACCAGTTAAAGTTGACATCTATTGTAAGACCAAGGTATGTATATTGGTACACTTTTTCTATATTCGGGCAATTACACTGCTGGAATTGGTTTTTTGTGTGCAAACAATCATATGAATGACTTTTTATATGTAATTCCTTTTCCTGACAATTTGCATATGATGAGTGTATAAGCATATATTTGGTTTTTTTTGCGTTAATAATAATGCCATTGTCGTGGGACCATTTAATTATGTTATTTAGGTCTGTTTGTAAAATTTCCTCAATTTTTAGTGGATCTTTGTCAGCACATATAATGCAAGTATCGTCTGCAAACATGTAGCATTTACAACGTTTTATTACGTTTGGTAGACTGTTTACTTGCATTATATAACATGTAGGCCCCGATATCGACCCTGTTGCTACTCCGGTATTTGTTAACATTTCATCACTAAAAATTCCGTCAATTTTAACTTTAATTTTTCTATTTAATAGATAATTTTTAATAATTTTTTTTAAAGGACCTCTAATACCACATTCCTCCATTGCCTTTAATAATGTTTTGTGGTCCAATGTGTCAAAGGCCTTTTTAAAGTCTATAAAAATTATACCAACATAATATTTTTCATTTAAATGACAATTTATATGGTCAGTGAATTTAGATAGTAATTGGGTAGTACTTTTTTCTTTTTGAAATCCGTATTGTATGGGATTTATGATTTTATTTTTTTCTATAAAAAGTTGTATTTGGTTAAAGATAGCTCTTTCAATAATTTTATCAATACATGAGAGAATCGCTATTGGTCGATAGTTTGTGAAATCTTTGTGGTTTCCTGATTTATATATAGGTCTGATAATGGATGTTTTAAGTTCGTCAGGCATAATACTTTTACTTACACAGAGGTTAATTAATTTAGTCAATATTGGAATTATATTATCAGCAATTAACTTCAGGTCTTTAATTCTTATTTGATCATTGCCTTCTGATTTTTTAACATCCATATCATTAATTATTTTTTTAACATCTTTTTGTGATACAGGTCTAAATCTCATTGACATACTAGCAGGAGTTGTATACGTGTTACGATCTAGGAATTTTGTAGTACAGTTATGTCTTATGTCTTTTATTTCATTTACGAATGTTGTAGCAAATTTATCGCATAAAAATTTTGTGTCTCCTTGACCTCCCACATGTTGAAGGATTATTTTATCTAGATCTTGTTTAGGTTTTCCTATTAGGTTCTTTATTTCGTCCCAGAGTTTCCTCGGATTGCCGTTTAAACTATTTATTACGTTTTTGTGAAATGTGTTTTTAGTAAAATTAAAATGTTTATTTGTTTTGTTACCTATTAGTCTTATATTATGCTTGAATTGTGTTTTCTCTTATTTGCTTGATTGGAGCGACTTGTTCACTTCAAGTGCTTACTTTAACAATGCCCTTAGCTATAAACTTCAAGAATGAAATTAAACCGTCGGAGAGGACGTTGCTCGAAGTACGTCCATATTAGTTATTTATGAATGTTTGTTGTTTGTATTGTGATTCTGACCGGCAGTAAGACGAGAAAATCTCATATGATTAAGTATTAGACGTGGTGTGTTTGCCCAGGATGTTTACGCATTATTTATTGCCGAAGTTCCAGTACAAAGTCCACAATAATTCTGGCTTTCCCTAAACTCCGGGCGAGGTCTCTGCTCCGGCTTGTTTATTCATATAACACTCATTGGTACACGGGGCTAGAGCAAACTTTACCTTTTCAATTGGTCCACAGGGCTTATATTATTATTATTACTACCCACTTTACCTACCTTACCTGCCCTTTGTCCGATTTCACTGTCCTCTTCCGTGAAGTTGTCGACAGTCTTTTGTGATATGGGTTCCAGGTATTTAAGTATTTGTGCTATTTACACCTCGTGTTGGTGCTAGGGACAGTTTTGTTTGAACGCGTATTTATCATGATATTCAGATACAAATACTAGACCAATAGATGCTAAGAATTTCTTAAAGCAATAATATCCTTTTACTCGGGACTGTAGTATTTTTAATATATCAATGGGCAGCAGATCAATCAGCCTAATTATAATAAACCAGGAAAGCTAAGGCATTTCACAATATTATAAGAAATTGCTCTGAAAAAGTCATAACATATTTGGTCTTTATTTTGACGTGGAAAAGTTTCCTACGTAAATATAAAATATTATTTTTCTTATCCACTCCTTTATGGAGAAAATTCGTCGACTAGGAGGTAATTATATTTTGGTGGGATTCGATGTAGTAAGGTACCTATTCATAGCACCCTTCAGAAATTATTTGTCCGTCCTGTTTTCACCGACATAATTAGCTTCCGATTGGCTATTGTTTATTTTATTTTTCTATTTATGCGTTATATGATGGACCTATCTATTGTGCATTTCGAAAAGATATTCTTTTATCATTTCTTGTTACTTTGTAATTCCTGCTAAATGTTTCACACATTTATCAAGCCAATCCGGACATTCGGACACAAAGACGCACTTATTTAAAATCTCAGCACCAAAAAATCTCAGATGGTGCGCTCTGGTGTCATGAAATTTACAAAGTTTTTTGTCAGAAATTTCTATGTCAACGTAATCCCTTTCAGCTGAAATGGTCGTATTCACTAAAGCTTCGATTACATTGAGCGAGTACAAGCTACTAGCCGGCGAATTCTCTATCTGCTAGTAAATTTGTTCGATGTAAAATCTACTAATTAGTTGATAAATATGATTACACTGAGCGAGTTTACTAGGAGATAGTGAATTCGCTGGCTAGTGGCTTATAAATTCGCTCAATGTAATCGAGGCTTAAGGAATTTTGAAATATTATTGAAGTTAGGGTCAAAAAATAAATATTACCTGCATTTTAAACGTTAACTATGAAAACATATATCAAAATAAGTGTTCTTTAAATCTCCTGTGAAGCCGGGTAGTGAGACTAGTAATTAAATTTAATTTAATAATAAATAAAAAAAAAAAAACGAATCGACTTCCATAAAAATAATTTTAACTCCTCGTAAAAAGGTTCAGGTTTAAGATGAACCTCAACAAATTATTTTTGCCCATTCGAAGTTGGATTCACTTCCACCCTTACGGAATAAGGTTGTCATAAATTTGAGTAGCTTATGGTAAGAATTTTGATTGTGCCAAGGTGTTTTCAAAGCCTCAAGCCTTCAGCTATGATGAAGATGTCGAGCGTGCTAATGTGAATGCTGCTAGGCCTAGGTTCCCCTAGAGTTGGGTGAGATTTAGTTCGACTCACGTAAGTAATTGAAATGAATTATGGAACATAAAAAATCTAAAACTTAAAAGGAACCCGCAGGCTCGGGGTGGTATAGTAACATTGGTGTCATAGAATAAATAATCTATTATCATAATATTGTAATATACATAATTATTAAATAATTTCCCTCAGGTCCTACGTCATCTCTGAGGATGCTGTGGGGAGGGTCTTTTTATGGAAAGGAAGGTGTGATCCTGGGTCTTAAAGAGATCCATGTTGAAGGAGGGAGGAAACGCAGAGCTCTTCTCTGTGTCTCTGTGTCTCGACAAAACGGTGAACTGTGATTTAAGAAAAAAGTCTTCGAAGAAACTCTGGTACCTACCTACCTATCTTCACATTACACGTTCCATTAGGATTTACATTACATCGTAGGAAACATATTAAAAATATGAATACTGAAGGCATGCAAATAAAATAACTGTTGACAAACTCAACACACACATTTCTTCAAACGTTTAAAAAATAAACATGATTTTTATTTTGATCGAGATTTTCTAATATTTTTAGTTAAGTTTCCGTACTAATGATTGATTTATCAATATTGTATTCATTATTGTACTTATAAATACGTCAATTAGATGTCAGCCGCAGATGAAAGGAAATTTTGCCGCGGCTGTTATATCGCCCGACAAATATGAAAATACTTTATTATTAAACTTACCTACTAATATTATTTCTACTCCATATATGATCAATCACATAAACAAAGAGCTCAAAATATACAATCCTGGGGACAATTATATTACGATAAAATGTAAAAATGCATTCCGAATTAAATTTAATACAAAGTTTGGTATTTTTTTTATGATAGCCATCGATTAAACTAAAGGCTCACCACCTCTGAGTGGCTGTAAAAACAAACATTTGATTGACGGGTAGCGTAACTCAGCGGTTGTGAAACGGATTACCTTTACGTTACTTGACGAGTAGAGCTAATCGACACCCCCCACTTTAAGGGAGCTCTTATTAGCAAAATAATTTACACATATGGCCAGTTGTTTCAGAGAATTTAAATAATTCTTCAAATTTCAAAGTTAATTTTCTAGATCTGGAAAGTTTCTATCAAGTTCTGTTATTATTTTGTCATTGGTCAGTCAGTTGTTTCGCAGAAATGAAATAATAACAGAACTTGATTAGAACTTTAAAATTAACTCAGAATTTTGGTGAATTGTTTAAATAACAAAATCTGGGAAACAACTGGCCCAAATATTTTGTAGTTCTGTACAAAGCGATCTGATTTTTTTTTGTGTTATTGAAAATAGCCTAAATTGTGGGGAATCGTGTTACAACTATCAAGTGGTAGCAATTTAGAAAAAAACATTTTTGGATATGCTGATGTTCATTGAACATTCGTCAGTGGACCTGAAATTGAATTATTACTAATGAAACCGAGTTCCAAAAGGTCATTGATCTATACCTATACTATCCGTGAAACAGTTAGAGATGCAAGATCCTGTCTGGGAACGTGAAGCTACGTTGATACAATACCATTGTCAAATCATTGGCGCCGGACAATATCTCGAAGGCCAACTTGCCGAAGGCCAACATTTAAATATTGTAGAATACAGAACTAAGATCGTTAGGCCATGTTCGATCAGTATAGATAGTGGTCTACTGGCAGAAAAAAATACTTTTGCCAGTTTTAATTTTTAATTCATTCATTTTGGAGACAGTTGGTTGGTCTGTTTTCATTAGGTCTCTTTCTTTCAAATTGTGGTTTGTTCTTGTTTTATTTTATTTATTTAATAGTTAAGTGTTTACTGAAGGTGTATAAAGTATCGATAAAGGCTTATTTTTAATTCATTATCCTCGATCTCGGAAAAACTTTTTTTTTATCAGAGAGGGAAAGCACTCCATTTAACCCAATTATCCATTTATCTCTCCTTTGAAGTTTTCTCGTGATTAATCTTTTCAGTTTGCTCAAAGTTGCCTACAACAAAAACCTATGGTACCTAGGATATGTTGTCTTTAGCTACCTTATTATCTCGGGAAGCTATTAAACTAGAGACAATAGCTTAATGTTACTAATGGACCGAATAATACCCCCGATAAATAGGCTTCTGCTGGTTACCTGCTAACTGGGTGTAATTAGATAGTTCAAAGAACGTTCAGTTCGCGCTGCCATTACTTTAATTGCTACAAAAGTTGCCAATTTCTTTGTCGAATAATCTCCAAGGCACTATGCTAGCGTAAACGAGCAAGTTTTTACGGAAATGTCTTGCCGGCAAAGTATTGTCATCAAGATTTCCATCAGGCAATACAGCACAATTTATTAATATTTTTTATTAGAGTACGTCACAGGAGTCCCGACTGCTCCCAGCTATCTGGAGCTTTTGAGACTATGGCATCTCTAATTGGGGTATGTTGTGAGACTGAAGGTAGTGGGGAGGGAATGAAATGAGGAAAAGAAGAGGCAATTCAGATCTGGTCACTAAATACGGCTAAACCAATTTCATTTCTGAATGGTGATCTTACATCAAGGCGATACTGAGAGTGTCTTCCAGTCTGGAACATACGGCAAATATATTATGTATTATTTTTAATGTTGTGGATTGCATATTATTCTCGTCGACATATTGCCCTGTTTGGCCGGTGATTTCGCTCGGCTATCGATATTACGACAAAATTGCAGGGCCAAATCTATTTCCTTCTCGTTGTGCCTATCTGTTAAAAAATCAAAACTTACATAATTTCGAATGCGAATATTAATAAATAATTTATAGATTTTGATACCAAGTATTTAATACTTAACTTGGTGAAGGTAACGAAAGAGATCGTTTTATGTTGTGAATTTGTCTTATTTCGAGCATTTGGTTTATGCTCTTGCGATACAGGCCGGTATTGACTTTGATAGATCATTACCGCAAATCAATTGTTCGACAGTAGGCATCAACAGGCAATTTATCTTTTGTGTGTACGGGACTTGACGCCAGACTCCAGTTTAATTTATGTATGTAAAGAAAAAGTATTGTTGTGGTGTCGGTTAAAATGAGAATTGTCACTTGTTTTATTATTCTATGATTTTATTTGTAAAGTGTCAGTTTGTTAGAAGAAACCATAAAAAGAAAGTGATATAATAAACATAAATGTCGTTTCTTCGTTACACAACTTAGCAACACAAGTGTTTTATTTATCAATTAATTTAAAGAATCAAACATCTATATTATATGTATATAATTTCTTAATTCGAAGTTTTCATTTTCAATGACTTATTTAATCATATTTATGTATATAAGACGCATGTTTGTAACACATTTTTAAATTTTTGTTGGGGTTGAGTGACGAATAAAAAATAACTTATAAAAACTGCTTTGCTTTTTTGTTTTTTTGGCTCGCCAAAAGAATTATATTATAAATATTACGGCATTATGGGTATATTACCGCGAACGCAGCATAATTGCGGTTTTTGATGCAGTTTTTAGAAAATTTCTATATTGTTTATTAGAAAATAAAATTATGTTTAGAACAAATAAATTATTCTTCTAAATGATTATAAAATAAAACGTGTTAAAATCTTTAAAACAAATGCGTAAAAAAATATTTACAGAACCTCTAAAAATAGCTTAAAGTTCGATTATATCTTTAATTCTAAATACAAGAGAATTATAAAAAATATACATCATCACCACATCAATGTTTTCTAAATGACTGTAGTATAAAATTATTTTAAAAAGCATTAAAACAATACATAAATAAATAAAAACAGTTTTTTCAATATAACGATGTTGTTTCTCGCATCACGTTGTTATATAAACCACGACGCTAGCTTTTTGCCGTCAGTACGCGAGATGGTTTCGAAGCGGGCGGACGTCAAATTTTACAAATGGCACATCAGAAAAGAGGTCAAACTAAAGGAACGTCGTTATGTTATTATGTATTGTTTCAGAACCAAGTTGACTTTTTTACTAATAGCGGCGGCTGTCTAGTCTAGAACCAGCGCCAGCGGCATATAATGTTTTAGAGTGCCCCTTCAGCAGAATTGTAGTATTATTATTCGAAGTATGTATTTATTTAGCCCTACTGGGCTTTTACTTAAATTTCTAATTATACAGTTATGTTAGTTGTAACAATGATATACCTTATAAATTATGTTAAGATAAAATGAGTTACAAAGTTATAAAAAGTAACAAAATTGTAAAATAGGTTGCAAACAAACAAAAAGAAATCGATCGACATACTCCTAAAAATTAAATTATTGGATTAACGAGAAAAATTGTTGAAATCTATTTAATATAAAAAATAAATAAAAAAGTGTGTGCGTGGAGTCCGCGACAGAAGTCAAACTTCTTGTTTATTGGGTATGGATAAAGAGATAAAAATTAAGAAAAAACACGAAACGATCCTCACCATAAATCTCCCGGCATGAATCTAGCGAACCTTGCAAGCAATAATTAAAACTACCAAATGTGAATAACCAACAAATTGTGCTATTTCATATTGAAACATGTTAGTTCACATTGCTGCCGCAGGTTTTTAATGTAAACTAAAGAACGTATGAAATATTTTTGTAGTTTCCTAGGCCATAATATCAAGGGCATATCTTGGGATGTAACTATTTTTTAATATTCGCCTCGGAAATCGGAATTTTCGTGACACTCCAAAATCACTCAGACGCAGCAAAGAAGTTGTTCAAAAATACAGATCAAATTAAGGAAAAACATATTATTTACTAAGGAGTGGTATTCTCTTATATTTCAAGAAGTGTTTGTGAAGGATTGCTGGTGACGAGGGAGGGGAAGGCGGTGAAGGTAGAAGGGGAACGCGGGAGGGGAATGGGGACGCATGGGAAAGGACATTTATTTTATTTATTTATTTATTTAACGCCCAGATCGGAATTATTCCGGTAGTCCCAATTTTTTTATATGTTTTATACACTCATCTCCCGATGAAAAATCTGAGTTTTCGACCTTGGCGCACTTGAGCTTTTGCCGCCATCTTGAAAAAAACTAACCGAAATCGCACCAAAATCTAGTTTTTCTCAAATATCTCATTTTCAATAAAAATTTTGGCTAAAGTACACTTGCAAATTTAGTAGAACATAAAATTACCTATAATTTTTATGTTAAAATTATTCTTCTATCTCTAATAAATATCGAGATACGCAGTCGTAAAAATGTCTATAAGTTTATGAAAACAGGTAAATTGCTCGACTCCGTTTGGTTTTTGGTGCGTACCTCTTTTCCAATACAATTTTATAAAAAAATTAATGCAATAAATTTTGTAGAGAAGAAAATTTGACAAAAGACGTAGATATATGTTTAATGTTTTTATCTCAATTAGATATCGAGGTTCTAATGCAAAAATTACACTAAAATTAGGTCAAAAGTGTTTTAATCTTGATTATTCTTTTTTTAACAATTGTCATTGAAATAACACGTTAAATACGCCTTATTTCAATGACAATTGTTAACAGAAACATTAACCATCAATGTTATCACAACAAATAAATAAAATTATTAATAAAGGTACATAGATGTGATAAAAAAGAATAAAAAAATATATTTTCTTAAGATTTGTGACTATTGACTATAGTTTCTTACTACCACTTTCGGGCCCCGAACAGCTTCAATTTAGTCATCATCATGAACGAAGGCTTCCACAGCATTCTCGCACGAGCTGCCATTACAGTGAATTTAGGGTATGGAGCATTTCAAACCCGACTTTCTACATGTGCACTTTCCAGCGCAACCTTTTTTGCGTTGGCATGATATAAAATTCAGCAACGATCACTTTTACTTTACCAACTTTTTGGTAATATACGTTTGAGGGTGAGAGGACTGTGAAGAGTACTAACAGGTCGATATCCTGACCAATGATTATGACTGCATCATGTTGAGATGACAACAAATTTTCTGTGGTTATTATGAGAACGTCACCATCCTATTCAGCTTGTACTGTCGTTATTTGCGATCGTTCAAATGAGGCTTCGAGTAATGAAATTAAACGAGAATGGTTCTTTCTGCACTCCATGAAAAGATTTCAATTTAACGGAACCCAATTTTCCCACTAGTTCCCTTGATAATAAACGCTGTTTACGCTGAATGTTTTGATCTGGCCCTACAGATGTATTAAGGGTCACAGCTACAATCCCTCCCATTGCATGAAATGTTTTACGTCCATCCAAAGAGTCTATATTAAAATCTACATTATGAAATACAAATTGCATAAAAGCATTATCTTAAGTTGGAATTTCCGGATGAAGAATGGCAAACTGTTCAAGTCGAGTTGCCTGTTTGTAAGAACATGAAAATCCGAGGGCTGAGGTAGCAACAATAAGCTTTTTTGAGAAAAAAATTCTGTCTCGTCGTATAAGCACCTACGATAGCAGTGATAAATGAAAGATGATGCTGATATCAGTGCATGCATTAAGCCAACACATTTCCTTTTCCATTCTGCTGTCTCGCCATGTTTGCTTTTGCCTATCACTCTCTCATAAAACCCTGTCCGTGGAATCATGGAGTTAACACCTCGAAGAAAGTCATCTGATGGACTAATTTTTCAATGTGTACACTTTGGATCGAATATCTTCTCTAATAATATATGTAGCAGCTTACAATCCCAAAACTTCCCTCCAGGGGGTTGGAGCTCCTATCTTTATACCACTGGTTAGTAATTATTTTACAGCCTGTAATTTTGAAGCACACTACTACTTTTCTCTAACAAAGAGCAGTTGTGCCTTTAAAGTCTCGCTCTGACAGTTTTTATGTTAGGCCGAAAGACTCCTTTTAAGACTCCATTAACTGTTCCTGTGAAAACTGACAATCTAACAATGACAATGAGGGGGAGGGGGGAGTGACCCCCTCTCTTGTAAATATTTATTTACAAAATGTAAAAATGTAATGTAAACAAAATTCGAATAACGTGGTAATTAATCGTGATAAAACTTCTGTTTTCACTTACCGATATTTGTTTATACTTTAGTATAAACATATCAGTAAAAAAAATACAAAACCTTTTTTTTTAGAAATTTTATTCTTAAGTCTTTTTTTTTTAGAAATTTTATTCTCTACAAAATTGATTTCAAAAATGTTTTCATAAAATTGTACTGCAAACGAGGTACGTACAAAAACCAAATCTAGTCGTGCGATTTACCTGTTTTTATAAACTTATACGCATTTTTACGACTGTATATCTCAATACTTATTGGAGATAGAAGAAAATTATCTTTATAAAAATTGTAGGTAATTTTATGTTTTACTAAATTTGTCAAACTACTTTAGCCAAAATTTTCATTGGGAACGAGATATTTGAGAAAAACTAGATTTTGGCGCGATTTCGGCTGGCTTTTTTCAAGATGGCGGTGAAAGCTCAAGTGCGCCAAGGTCAAAAACTCAGATTTTTTATCAGGAGATGTGTGTTAAGAATATTTCTCAATTGCATTGAATTCTGTAGATCGATTTTTATTGGTCTAGGCTTGCTACTTGATAATTTTCCAATTCTGTAAAATTTTGAAATATTTTCATTTGCTGATTTGTCGATTTCACTGATTAAACTGGTGACAGCTGCCTGGTCATCCAAAATCCTGCCGGCTTCTGTCCATCCAATATGTTAATACTTTCAGGCACATTGCAAATAATATTATTTTTAGATCGCACTTGTTCATTCATTACCGAAATCGACTCGCAAATACTAAAGTTATTTTGAGAAGAATTTGCTCTAATATCCTTGTAATGGCATTGCAACAATATTAATAAAAATTGAAAATTACCGATATTTTATTTATCTTGCCAATATATTCAGATATAATAATGATCACGTATTATGAAAATGATGCGTAATTGAATACCGTATTGTTTTGACAACTGTCAATGAAGAACATATCGGTTACGAGTCATAAGCTACTGCCTACCGTCTAGCAGTGTAGTTGATTGTATCGAATAATTTATCAAACAAGTTTCATCGAAATCTGATAAGAATCATAAAATCATGAACTTTGCCAAGAAATTTACCTAAAACACGCACATTCAACTAAATAAACATAATTTGAAAGACGCCCATTATTAAGCGTTTCATGTTCAAACCTTACTCAAGGGTACCATCTAGTCTGATGGATTTGTTCGCTGCTTTGACTTCGTACTGTTATCACCAAGCGCGTAGCAGGTTCCCCGGTTCAAATTACTTCATTCCTCTACCCCGAAATATTATTTCGGTTTTCGTTAATTCCCCCTTATAATTTATTCTTACATTAATTTACAATTTGAAATCTGTTATAGCGATGATTCCAATCAAAGGTGAGCACGTCATTCATCTCAACATTCTTAGTATGACTTCAAGTTGTAATACATAATAATAAATTAAATTACAAGTATGTACATAAAACAAACAGAATCAACATCAAATGTTAGTAAATACACACTTTCATCCTTCCATATACGTGTCCACACACATATATAACTGATTTACCTACATTTTAGATTTAACCTCAACCTTTTTATTTGTAGGAATTAACCAATATTAACCTTACTATAAAGCAGAAACGTAGTAGGTAATAGGAGTAGAGTGTGGTAAGGCAGCATACATACAAAATAAAAATTACATTATCTTTTCTGTCGGCATTTTCTTGGTCAACGCAGATACTATTAGTTCGCCAAGTCATGAACTAGAAAGCTGTGGAACAAAGAAATATAAAAAAAAAAAATAATTTAAAGCCTTTTTCGAACAAAACCTACATTTGGATTTGAGGCCGTAATACCCAACCAAACTGAATAATAATGTTTTTAAGTGGGGCAAATATCTAGTAAGGATATATTATGCTATTTTTGTGTGTTTTAAATTATAAAGTAGTAGTCTTTAAAGAATTCAATTTTTCATGATTTCAGACGCAACTTTGGGTTTTTTGTGAGTTAATAATAATTATTGAAAACACATTCTTATTCAATAATTATATATAATGAAATAAATAAAAAAAATTAAGAAAATAACATCGTAAAAGATGGGTTAGTTCTTTTGGGTGCAAATTCTTTTAGTTGCAAATTATATAAGTACGAAAAATGTGTATGCAAACGTAAATTGGTCATTTGTAATTTAATATTTAGCCAATCAACTTTTTTTTTCAGTACTATTTTTTAATTTTATATTTGCATGGTAGAAAGGTAAAAGTAATATATTTTTATATTTAATAATTATCATTAACTCGGATATTATTGCCAAAGTTGCCTCTAAAATCGTAAAAAATCGAATTATATGGTTTATATTTTATAATTAAAAAAAAAATAGCACACATCCGTACCAAATGCGTTCTAGATTAAAAATATTTATAGTGATTAGGTATTGTGGCCATACATCCAAATTTAAGTTTTGTATGTATATGGCTGCGCAGCATTACCTTTTCATCCCTACATTCTGTAAACAATTCCTTACTGTGGAACTCCTAGGTAAGAACACTCGGTAAAGAGATTATTACCCAGACTAAATTTATGTACGAGAACCGGGAACGACGTCTACTAGTTGTGCTTGGCGCTCCCGGTGGTGGAAGGGGTCACCAAGTACCGATAACTGGATGCTTGGCTAAATGAGAACTGCTATCCTAAAAGCGAGATACGGGACATAATAAGAGTAGAAACGGCCAAAGGAGCATTAACCAAGATGTCCCTTTGTTACGGGAAAGACCTCTCCACTTGTCCCCGAGGTAGCAAAGGACCCGATGCTTTATGGCGTCAATTTTCTCGAGACTTAATAGGTCCTCTGAGGGATATCTTGAAAAGTGTGAAGAAGGAAAACGGTAGGTACTCCACGGACTATGACCTCCGGGTTGGTCCGGGCATACCTTGCAGGGTGAAGATTACTTGAAGATAGCCAACCTTTTGTGGGATAAGGAGAAGAAGAAGTTGTCCTTATTTATACAATAATAGTTGCATATATTATACAAGTAACATATAAATACAATAGTTGCATATATTTATACAAGTAGTGGTATATAATATAATATACACTAACAAGATTTGCTACCTACCTACCAAAAATGGTGATAGTAGATATATTTTAAAGAGTGGAAGGAAGAGGAAAATAAAATTTAAAAAAAAAACAGATTAGAGATTTTCGTGGATGCGGTCTTCTAGTTAAAACTAGTGAGGTCTGAGAGACGTTTGACATGATAGAAAAATTGAAAAAATCTAAATATCTATACCTAACTAACAATTTATAACATTACCTAAAAACTATTATGTTCTTCCATTTGAAGTCTGCATATGATTTACAGTCGTGATTTAAAATACTGATACGTTTTATCTACCAAAATATGACACATAAATTTTAATCACTGAAGACAATATTAGTGACTCTCAATCGAAAATTAAATTTGAAACAGAAAAATTAGAAAGGATACGGTCGCATCTAGGAATTAAACCCAGAACCTTAACCTGCGAGGAACTAAGGTCTTGGGTCAATTCCTATATGCGACCGTATCTTTTTCTTTCTTTCTTTCGAATTTTACATTAAGATTCACTAATAATTAAATATTAAAATTTATGTTTTACTCAGTCAGCTTTTCCAAAAATAAATGAAAAATGAATTTTCACCAATAACATTCGTCATTATTCATGAAATTAATTTTAAACATTTTCAGCACGCAAACTCGACATTGTTATATTTGAAAGTATATGGATACATTAAGTTTCTGATTTGAATGAAAATTAGTTTAATTTATCAAGAGGAAGAAAATAAAATTTAGTTATTATTACAATACAATCTTAATTTAATGGTTCGCAATTAATATTTGTGTGCAATGATAATTATCATTATCCGATGACCTTTACACAATTCAAAGGCAGCGCGTTAGTGAACTTAATTATTTCCAAGTCAGATAGATGGGATCTCACCTAAGTAAAAAAGTGGCTAATATCCATTACGCTTTCACCATATCATTTATCTTATGGAGAAAATAGTTTGAGGCTTAGTTAATGCTGAAACACATTCTTGAAATTGTATTCCCTGATAAAATAGTATCCAGGAATAAGGTTTCATTAAAACGCCAAGCAGGTGCGGTTCAGAGATCAGAAATTCGTTGATTATGAACGTATTTCATACTGCGGGCCTCCAAAATGTGACACGTGTTAAGCCTATTCGCCTAACATTGCCAATTAGTCTCAGTAACCTTATTCGTCGATTAGTATGGTGTTGCCATGGCGTTTTCAATATACATAATGCGTTTTCAATATGACGTGCCTTTAATTCTAGGCAATTTTAGAAAACTTAATCATAATAATCACTTCTAACCTTACACATCCTAGCTTGACATAACCTAAATTATCTTGTAACCTTTCTTATTGTTACATAATGTATTCAACTTCACATAACATAATCTAGGTCAGTATAAAACTTTATTTGATTGAAGAAGGAAATTCCGACGTAGGTACATCTACGGTTTTTGAATTATTTTCAAGCCTTCAAGCTATTCAGAGTTAAAAGCCCAAAACAATTTTGAGAATTCAAATTACTTAAAATCTGCTCTGCATTGAAGGGCGATTCTGTATCTTTTATATTATGTTACATCAGCGTTATGAGACAATTGAAAAAAACGACGTTAAAAAAAAATTGCGTTTAAAAAGAGACGAGACAATTAAAAAGGCAAACTACGTTGGATATCGGAAGGCGTCCATCATGCGTTATCGGCTGTCAAATTTTTGTGATTTTCTATCGTTTGTCTATGCCTATATGATAATTAATTACCTACATAAAACACTATTTATTAGTTATTAAAACCACTTACATGTAAAATGTAAACTTGACTCATAAATGACTATCCGTTTGTCGTATTATTTTGAAGTTTGCCCGCGATGGTGACCCGATATTTCCTTTGAAATTATAATTTTTAATGCATTTTTTTACAATTTAAAACGTAAAATCGATTTCAAAAATACCCTTAATAATAAGTTGGTATGAATATCAAACGATTTATTTAGAGTGTAGATTTTTTGTACTTACGCGCTGGTATACAGAGCATATAGATGAGTAGATTTTTCCTTGATGCATTTGAATGAAAATATGTTATATACTTTGTTTTTCGGGGGTATATCCTCTCTGCACATTCCTTCGGGGTCACTTAGTTATGTTTTATGTTATATCGTATTTTCCCCAAACCGACTGCGTATTGTATATAAGTATGCCGGGGGGCCAATTGTCAACGGATCAACTGTCGTGGAACCGCCCGTGATGACACTCGATTCGCAAATTTTTCCCGCGACTGATATTTCTTAACGAGGATTACGCGGCAAAACGCGCCATCATCTCCGGCGTTAGGGAAACTAACTACTTTTAAGAGTTGGTGTTTTAACGCAAGCGTAATAATTAGATTAGCTAAAATTGTCAAGTGTCGTATTTTTTTGTTTGTTTTACAGTTAATACCGCACAAGAGTCCCAACTGCTCCCGTCTGGATCCAGTGAGACTATGGCATCCCCAATCGGGGTATGTTGTGAGGCTGAAGGTAGTGGGGAGGGGAAAGAGATAGGGAAGAGGAAGGTGGGGAAGAAGGTGTCGTATACGGCCGATCCGCTGTTGCAAAAGACAGAATTATCATTTTGCTCTCCAAAACAGAAAAATTGGAGATTGTTAACAATGATATGTTTTTGAACTACATTACGTAACATGTTGTGAATATGGATTTTCGAGTTTACTTTCACATAACAAAGTGTCTCGGGAAAAGTAGTTACAATCTATTCGGAAAGTTATTCTACTTGATAGTACTCGTAGGTGTAAAATAGGAAACTTCAATATTTTCGTAGATTACGAAGTTTCTAAGTAGTTTTGTAAGATATTCGTGTGTTGCCTTCATGCGACGTTCATTGGTATGGGTATTGGTATGGGTTCACCCTTCCCGCCTATTACCTAGTGTACTCGCCCCGTTGCGATGCTTCGTGCCTCCATTTTCCTGCATATTGTCACTAAAGAAGAAAATCACGGATGAAATTTTGCAGTTTTGAGATAATTATCTATGGCATTCGTACAAAGCCAAAGTCCTACACGAGTTTAATATTTGGCTTCTAACATCTAGAAAATTAAGACCCCGACGTTTTTACCGTAGGTCTTCGATATATCGATTCCCGTGACCAGACAACTCAGAATGAACACAAACAACACCTCGTTTGAAAAGTGACGAAAACAAACATTGGTTAAATATGTGACGTTAGGTCAGTTATGGGCTATTATAAAATTATTTTTTTCATAACTTATAATGGCTTTTCAAAGAAGTGTTGAGTTGTTTTGACTTTGAGTTGACATGGAACCATTGATTCCATAGGTGTACGCCTATGGAAAATATAATTTCTTACAATAATTTAACAAGATAGATACGGACATGTCGGTGTTTTTGGAATCAAAAATAACATTGTGCATTATTATGTCGTAAACCACAAATTAAAAAATTTTCTTCTGCGCGATTTAAAAAAATGTTTACAAAATTAGTTCCAAATACTGAAGGTGGGAAATTGAATGCACTAGTGTTCCAAGCCATGCCATATAATATCTAGTGGAGAATTTATTACATGATCCAGAAGCCCTGATTTAGGAAAACTTCTAAAGGGGGAAATAGGTGTAGGACGGCGTATTTTTAGTGATTTTTTTAACACATAATGAAAATATATATTTATTTATTTTTTATTTTATTTATTTATTTATTGAAACAAAATACATATACATTATAAACAAATACTTTGACCGTCCAACTAGGAGATTTCCCGTTTTAGGACAGTCAAATTTCCTGGTTTAGTTCACATTAGGTAGTTGTTGTTTTTTGTAAAACATAATATTGTATCTAATAATTACAAATGTAAACATCATTTCAAGTACAATGTTATAAAGGCCGTAAAGCAGTTAAATATAGTGATAGTTGTAAAAGTACTGAGAAAAATTACAAAGTTTAAATAAATAAAATGATAATATATTAAAACTATAAAGAAAACCAAAATATAAACTCATTGTTTTGTGAACAGAAAATAAAAACTAAATCTTAAAAATAAAAGCTTAATCTTAAAAATAAAAACTAAATCTTTCATCGATATATTTCCTATCCGAATGTTCAAACAGGAAATATATCGAAGTTTTTTTTATTTTTTATTTTTAAATTGTTTTTAAGAAAATATACGATAGGTTTGAGTAGAGGCAATCTCATTATTTTTATGTATTAATAATTTCATGATCTATCTTATATTTTAATAAAAAAAATATATAAATATATATATATAATAATAAAAATAATTTAAACAGTAAAGTGAATGAGAGATATCGAAGAGTTCTTCTCCGTAACTGAAAATTGAGAAAGATTATAAGTCTGATAGTACTAGTAATATAATTCTGATAGGAATAAATAGTTCTATAATTCTCACAGTGTTTATTACATTGGAATCTCAATCAAAACTATATCATGTAAAAAAAAGAAGGCAGGAATCGTTATCATTTGAAAAAAAAAAAATAAGTCATAGAAATGACATATTTGCATAATGCTTTCGTACACAATAGCAAAAAACGAATAAATAAAAATATAAATATATATTCCAGTTATTTTAATCTGTTTGTTGTTAAATTGATAATTTTGTTTATGTTTCCATCTGTTAAATTATTTAAAATTATATTACACACAGTCTTGTTAAATTTCAATATATTATCAATGATACAAATAGTAACTTTAATCTAATTATACACATTTATATAAAAAAATACATTCATTAGCTAATTGAATGGTTGCTGTGTAGTAAGTTTCCTAAACAAGGTGAACAGAGTAATCCAGAATCCAGGTATATGCTAACATCAGGGAACAATTACCTTCAGCTTTACAATATGAGATATATAAATGAGGTACGGGTCACAAATTCGCTGTTTCTATGTGAATAATTTGTGTACAAATTTATTTTTTAGAGAGTTATTTTGATTTTGATTTTTATTTATACTTTGGGTTCATTTTACACATATATTCAAGAGTATATTCTAAAATTTTCCTCAAAAAACAACGGAGATATCAGCTGCCACGCATTGTAAGTCGCCTTTCGGCTGGGCAATTTGTGTAACTCCTGGAGGTCACAATTTACTTACACTTAAAATCAATTTCTCAAAAAAGTGTTTCTTCTAGTTGAACCTCACTCTTCATAAAAAAAATCGAAAATTAATGTGTTTTGAGGAATCTGAAAATTTAGTACGATTTTTTACCATTCTTTTGTACGTTTTTTTGCAATAAAAAAATAAAGGTACTCTTTAGGATTGAGGTTCAAACAGAGCACATTCATGTTAAAATATATATATATATGCTAAGTTTGATAACGATTGATAAAAAACTGTAGGAGCTAGAGGTTACGCTAATTCGAAAAAAAGTGGTTTTGAGAAAAACGCGTTTGAAAATAAAAATGACAGTAGTAGTAGTTCGACCGAAGGACATTCACTCAAACGCTTATTACTTTTAAACGGCTTGGAATTTTGGTTTGAAATTTTCAGAATATATTTTTGAATATTAACTATCGATTTATGAAAGAAAAAAATTGGATTTTTTGAAGTCTCTACACCTATTTCTCCCCTCTTAAAGTATAAAACGTATAAAACTTCTTACAACACTAATAATGTGACACAAATGTCCTCACTCGATTTCCTAAGACAGTAAATTTGTTTTAAAATAAAAATTTATTATTTTATCGCAACTATTTCGCATTCTTGAGGAGTGCAACGATCCATGGTCTGTCAAAGTTTACTTATCTACTTACTTCACAAATTTCAGAGTAGTGATGACATTAGATACCCTTTAAAAAACTTCCGATAGGGGGGTGACTTTTATAACACCTACATAGTTTTGAGAAGCCCCATAATTAATCCCACATCACTGCCCTTTATATACTATTGCATC
The DNA here is from genome assembly GCA_936435175.1 of Glyphotaelius pellucidus. Taxonomy (NCBI): domain Eukaryota; kingdom Metazoa; phylum Arthropoda; class Insecta; order Trichoptera; family Limnephilidae; genus Glyphotaelius; species Glyphotaelius pellucidus. The sequence continues at coordinate 17,940,177 of OW386540.1, read as the reverse complement.
ATAAATAAACAAATGTTCTAAAATAGTGCTACTTCGCGTATTTTCATTGTTCAGAGAAACACCTATCGAGGTTGCAAAAGGACTGCCGTATTCACCCGACGAAACATTGTTTCCGCAGAATAATACATGCTGAAGAAAAGCCCGACTGGAATCTTGAATGGAGAACTGTATAGTAGCGTACAGGGTACAGTGAACACTGTACAACAGCCTTGCTTGGCCCCGTGGAGAAATCGATTGTTCCCTGCACGTGAAAGCGTCATTAACTAAACAACGTAGATGAGCTTGAAACTCGTTGCATTGTGATAGATGTGTATCGACTAACGAGGACAAAGATTTCCCGGAATAAAAAGTCTTTAGAGATTAACGAAAACTTACGCTAGATAACTTACCAAAAGGGTTGAAGCATTACCAAACACGTCAAAAGGAGTTCTGGCAGAACCTATACCTACTGGAGTATTTAGTAGTTATAACCGACAGACGTAACATTCGATAATGAACCTTGTTTTCTGATCTGATCTATTTGTTCCTACACGTAATACTAGTACTTTCTACATTGTTATTTTGACTAATCACAAGTTACGCTTGTGTCAGACGACGCTATACAATCAAAACGTCTTTTGAGCGCGGCCTGCACAGATCATATGTTGTATTGTCACTCGAAATTTATAATATATAAAGCTCCCGTGACGTGTGACCATGGCAGTTCCCTGATTCTAATTTTCTAATTCATCTGACCCCCTCTCTCACAGTAGGCAGGAGAAGGAGTTGCACCATATTCAAATATCTCGACCACGCCCACACGTATAACATATTATTATATTATCTCGTGTGACACGTCTGTAGGTACAGCATGGCTAACATATTATGATATTGTCTCGTATGACAAACATGTCTGTAAAGTATGGCTAGCGATATGGTGATATAGGCCAGGCACAAAAAAACGCTTTGAGAATATAGCGTCGTGTGAGAGAACCATCAAATGATTAGTGACGTTATTTAAATTAGGCAAAAGCCGATTTAGACGTGTGAAAAACACCATGATAGTGTTCTTGCTAATGATAGACATCCCCTAAAAAGTGCTCTAGTGTATACATACATTTTTTTTTTATTCAATATTTTTTGTATGTTTTTTACAATAAACATACAATTTTTACATGTTATTCGGTGCTTTATAGAAAAATAAAAATTAATATGTGTTGAAAAATTTATTGAAAATTTATTTAAAATTAAAAATTAATTATTAAAATTTATTTTTAATTAAAAACTAATTATTAATATACATTTGCGAATTTTGTAGAAATAAATATGTGTTCCTTTTATTGCCAAATTGATACTGGCACATTTGCACAATATGCCAACCCGGGATTATATTTCGAAGGTTATCGTCATCAGCAGTAAGCAACTCCACCATATTTCATTTTATTTGTTATTTTTTCGTTAGCTCCAAGCTTTTAATTTCAGCAGTCCGTTAATCACTCAAACGGCTCCAATATACTTTATTCTGCTTTAAAAAAGCTGGAACTTACGACATATTGCTTTGACAAAGGGATTAAGTCCCAAGGCAGTGATCAATTTATCAGTCAGTGTCTCCGTGAAGTCGAATTAATTCCACACAGTTTGCCCATTTGGCCGGGTAAAGGACTTGTGTATTCCACACCAGCATTTTGACACATTTAGACACATTATGGAGATTTTGGGCGTAATCCACACAAAAAACTTGAAATATGTTAGTTGTTTGTCAAACTCACCCAAATGTCTAGAGGCCTACTTTTAGGTTATTTGGGTGCCAAGGTTCAAGGGGTTAACCTCAAATTAATATAACTGTAATCCACTATCCAGGGCTTGCTGAAATCTACCACAAAGCTTTTGATAAGAAAATCGTTTTCACGTTTGTGCTTTGATTTAATATCGTTAGATGTCGCAATTTTCACCTCAAATTATGCATATGACAGCTAAATTCCGCGTTTTATTGTTAATCATAAAACTGATTTATTGCCAGATAAGCAATCAATATGTGTGTTTTACTATCGATCAATGGCGAAAACGTGCACATTTTTTAAACGGCATGAATATTTTCTCCTTTTTTCAATGTTTTATTTATTTAATATTTGTAAAAAATGGTAGCCGGACAACTCAGAATGAATTCAACTGAACACCTCATTTGAAAAGTCACTAAAAGTGATAAAAAAATATATAAAAAATTGATTAAATAGGTTACGTTAGATTGGGTTATGGGCTATTATTTTTTTTCATAGCTTTTAATGATTTTTCAAATAGGTATGGAGATGAGTTGATTCTGAGGTGTCATGAAACCGTAATAAACATAATTATTACATGTATAACAGTTGTACTGTTAACTATGTAGTTGTATCTGTTAGTTTCCAATCATTAATACAACTTTAGATGTGTTGGGTAACTTCCAAATAAGTTTGAGGTACGCGTGATTGCTAGTTGATTTATTAAGTTATTGGAGATTTCAATGAATAAGTGTACTCGACGTCCTTACTTGAGTAGGCCCTTAGTAGTTCTGCGGCTGCCAGGTGGCTGACTGAAGGTGTTCGCCCAATTCTCAGATGCCTTCGACAATCATCATAATCGTTCGTACATAAGATACGAACTACGATAGATGGTACTCTCCTGAAATCTGTTGAGATGTAGCAAAACTTCGAAGTACTAACTATACTAACGAAATCTATTGAAGGATGCTAAGACTACATGATTAACCTATACACTACAAATATACAGGAAGTTCTACATAGCTATGGCATATGTATCAGGAGGTACTCAACAGACTTCAACCAGGGATTCCTGAGATTATTTGGAGAAAAGTATAGATGTCATTTTGCTGCCCGGTGACCAAATGGCAGTGGCGGCTATTATTTTTAAACATTTTTTGGCGGGACCCACTACCAAACTACTACTACTAAAAGCAGCTAACATTATCGAGTCATCCAAGAGTATCATTAGTTTACCTTTTTTGTAGTTGCTGATCTACCTATTTTTTGAAATTTTAAAATTTATTTAATATTTTTATGTGTTTCATAACGCTACATTGAATCTCGATGGGTTTGTTCTGTTTCACTTAGAGAAGGCCAGAATTCAAACCTATTGGTGAATTCGCACGGGGTACTAACACAGGCTGATAGCTGCCCAGCGGACAGCCGTCGCCAAGGAGACAAAAGTGTATTGTTCGGAAGTCTTCATATCGTATCGCTATTGTCAACATTCTAACGTTTTTATCGTGACATAAATTGAAACTCGCAAGGTGAAAATACCGCCGTATTTCCCCTTAATCGTTACAAAACTGACCATCGCAACTACCTGTGGTTCATCCAGACGCAGAATAGCTAAATACCGACCACGAGGGACCTCAATTCGGGCAAGATCGCCAACTTATCGTGAGTACCCTTGTGATCCTACCTTTGCTATTTGATTCAGAAGATATACCATATCGAGATCTACAGGTATAGCTCTTGAGTAGAGTGAACATCAGCTTCACTCTAACCCTAATAAGGTGGTGCCATCAGCGCGCCTGCCTTATTCATTATGTTTTTTCAATAAGTAGACATTTTTTATATGTTATACGTTGTTATAAAGGAATATAAAAATAACCTTTCCTCACCATAAAGAGACAAGGCTCATGTGTTTGGTGAATTATATCTGTACTCTCATGGACAAACCACGTAAGTCCATAGCTAAGTCTATAGCTATGTGTGGTTTATCCTGTTATATAAAACATGTGAGCAAGTAAATAATAAAATATTGTAAATAATTACAAAAAGGTACGTGAGAAAATCTCAAGATTTATCAATCGTAGATTTCAAGATTTATAAAAGAAATTACAGTAATAGATATGAACTCTTATAGTTGTATCAGGTAATTTTTCAATTTATGCTGGAATTCATGATTATTTTTGATAATTTTTAGAATTAACGGAAGGTCGTAGAAATAAGTCATACCTAGATAGAGATAGCTATTTTTAATGTGCTTGGTATTAAATTTTGGAATTTTAATATTATTCTTTTATCTTGCTGATATATTGAATTGTAAGTTATTTAGCTATATTTATATAAGAGATGTGCTGTCCGCAGTTTTTACCCGGTGGGACTATGTTTCCTGACGTCGCCGATATTGTTAACCAATACTACTGGACACCTTAAAAAATCAATTAAATGAACAAATTATTTCCGTATTCAAACTATATTGTCAACCAATACTACTGCACACCTTCAAAAAATCAACTAACTTAACGAATTCTTTCCTTATTCAAACTATTCCCATTGGATAGTAGGTAGTCTGCCGACTATGGGTAGACATCGTAGAATATCTGTTGTATTTCAATATCTTTGATTTCTTTGGAAGTTTCTAGTATTGAATTTTTTAAATATATTTTGTCTATTGTAGGTACATTAAATGCTCAAAAGATTTTTTCAGTAGAAAATGTAGATGGTTTTTTCAATATAACCTTAATAATCTTTGAACTGTGCTGGGTGGATTAAAAATAACATCATATATTCCTCCACAACCTACCATACCATATTTCAGCATATCTATGAAAGTGTTTTTTTTTATTTTTAAATCGAACCCCAACGTTATTAAAATGCATCGTTGCTGTCTTATATAATGCTCAAATAGAAGTAACGATAATAACCCAAAATACATCACGATCAAGCAATTTTATTAAATAAATAACTTATTATGTAAATCGTAAATTTCAGGTTTAAATTTTTTATTGTTACCATGCAATCCTTAAGCTTTGTCGTCCTGGTTGTGTCAGTTCCCTTAGAACTTATTTGTATTGTACCGTCGACCTCCCCCTGTTAATGCGTACGGCCGGGGATTTCTCTTCTTACTAAGTTTTACCCCGTTGAATTATTTTTTTTGATTTATGTATCCACAAATGCTTTTTTTTCATTTTGATGGCTTCATCTAACAGGTCAGTCTTTCTTTCTCAAATTATGTTTATCACTATTGTCATAATAATTTGCTAACTTATCACCCTTACACTATTTTCTAACTGCATCTAGGGTCTAGAGCACTTTTATTGTATGTAGCTTCATTAAAAATAAATAGGGTACCTTTGAGGGCATCCAGGGCGGGAAAGCGGTGTGGTCTTGCTGGCCGCTGATTAATTTATAAAAATGTTAAGAGTTTTCATAAAATGTAAAAGTTAATTAGTGTAAAATTGGGAAATGTTAATGACCTAATTACTGTTATCTCATTTCTTCTCGTGGTTCCCTCTCATAACGGAGGTTGGATATCTTCATGGAAATATTCAACGTGCCGGCAACGTTAATCTTTTAGATTTGGATACGTTGCCTCAGTTACAGATATATTTAAGAACGGACACGCATATTTTTCGAAGAAGAAAATCTGTTATAAACAGCCACATCTCTCTAACAGTGAGCTCTGGCGCCCTGCAAGGCACTAGTTTAAAACTGGAAACTTCATTTCCACCATGGGCATTGGAATTTATATTTTTTATTCGTTTTAGATGTCAAAAGGCAAAATATATTTTTTTCCATGTGTTCACGAAAATTTGTGTAGAATCTAAAAATAGTCATTTAATGTAGTTTGCTAATCCGTAGAAACTGTACTTTTTCTGTATTTATAGTGAGATCGTTTCAGCAATCCTTCGAGGTATTATAAAGTAGGTTAAGTGCACCTTAACTTCAGTTCCATCCGGGATGACCGCGTTGGAGGCTTTCGGCAGATGGCATTTTCTCCCAACGAACCCTTTCATTTCAGCTACCTAAATACTTTATTTACCTCTATAGTACAATGCGTGACACATGAATTAGAAGTTTAATTTTTCTTTCTTTTCTTCAAGTTTTTTTTTTAATACGAAAATTACTCAAGTTGTTACAATAACGTTTAATTTATTTTTTATTTACCCCAATCATTAAAGTTTTTAGATTTAGCGTTTTTTTCTGAATGGTTATCTCATTTTATCCCTATTTTCTTTTGATGTTTGTTTTTAAGGCTTTTGATTATTTCGCACATATGCATTAAAAACTGTGATGAAACGAGGCCAACATTTATGTTCTGGGAATTCAATATTTATTTAATAAAATTGCTTAGTCGTCGTGTATTTTTGGTTATTATCGTTACCTCTATTTTAGCATTATATAAGACAGCAACTAATGCATTTTAACGTTGGAGTTCGATTTAAAAAAAAAACACTTACTACAGGGTCCAAGAATTTGATGTTACGCCACTGAATTCTTGCTTTAATATTTTAAATTATTTGTCATGTATCAATTTAAAATATATAATATATATTATCAGGTATAATAAAATTATATACAGACAATTAATTGTCTATGGTTGGGTAGCTTTGTTTTTTATACAAATCTACAGTTTTATTTCTAGATTGACGATATTTTATTTACTCTTAACCTTGATAACAAGATGAATGTCACTGTCTACAGAAGATTACTACACGATTACTATTACCACATGAAAAACCAATCCTTATCAATTTATCCACCCCTTAAAGCATAACAAAGCCCGGACAACGCCGGAGACTTCAGCTAATTAAAAATAATAATTAATGTTTGCATGTTTTCGCAATAAGTACATTTATTTTACATGTTTTAACAGTGTTGCAATGAATATAAAAATAGCCGTCCTCACCATAAAAAAACAAGGCTCTTGTGTTTGTTGAGGGAATTCATGCTCGAATATGTGTAAGTAATATAAAAATAAAATATTTCAAATAGTTTTTTTTTTTTTTTTACATTAACTCCACACAGGAGGCCCTGAGGAAAAAATAATTTCCCTCAGGGCCTATGTCATCTTTGAGGATGTTGTGTGGAGGGTGTTTTTGAGGAGAGGAAGGAGTGAACATGGGTCTTGAAGAGACCCATATTGTAGGAGGGAGGAAACACAGAGGCCGGCAAATCGTTCCACAGCCGAGCTGTTGAATTCAAGAACGAGTCGTAGAAACGACCCGTTCTCATGTGACTAGTACTAACCGTGTACAAATGTTGAGCGCGCGTTTGGCGTGTTTCCCGACTATGCACCGGTGCCGAGGGGATCAATGACGCTAGTTCCTCGGAGCATCTTCCATTGTAATATCGGTAGAATAAGGACAGCATTCCCACCTGGCGCCTGTGCTCTAAAGATTGCAATCCGTTAGTTAAATTAGGAGAATCTATCAAACGGACCGCCCGTTTCTGCACAGAGTCAAGGGTTTTTTTCAGGTATTTTGGGGCTCCAGACCAGAGGTGGCTGCCAAATTCAACCGTGGGGCGCACTTGCGATTTGTACAGGGCTAGCAGTTGTGTACTATTAAAGTATCTGCGTGCCCTGTACAGTATGCCCAGTTTCTGAGAGGCTAACTTAACTCTGGCCTCGATGGAGCCCCCGTACCTGAGCTGGTCACTTAGAGTTACACCAAGCATATCAATGGAAGGCCTGTTCGGGAGAATGCTTCCGTTGAAGGAGACTAGATTATCATTTCGATCCCTTTTAGACGTGATCAGACATGATTGGGTCTTTGAAACATTAAATAGTGACAAAAAGATAAGTAAGATAACTCAATACATAAAGAAAATGTTCAATATATTTAAAAAAAAAATAATATTATTAGATATGAACTCTTAAAGGTTTTCAAGCAATTTTTCAATGTTGGAATTCGTGATTATTTTCGATAATCTATACTTCTATACTAATATTATAAATGCGAAACTGCTCGAGTTTGTTTGTTAAATAATATAAACGCATTAACTAATATAAAGATTTTTAAAATTCTTACACCATGCGAGGACTGTAGACTGTATATAATGATAAGCTCTGGCGTTATGAAATTATAAATATATTATATTTATTATACGTTTTCTGTCGCTAACAAAAGCGAGTTATGGCTAACGTCAGAAAACCAATCGTTGCCGTGGAAACGATGTAGATATATTTGAGGGAAATTTTATTTAACACATCGTAGTTAGTATCTATCTATCTAAACGTATAAATAAAAATGAATCTCCGAAATGTTTGTATGCGCATAACTTCCGAACGACTGCACCAAATTGGATAATTCTTTATTTTTACTACTCGTGAGTCTTGCATTATGACATTTAGGTGGCACGCGAGGTGTTTGAAAACTGAATGTACCGGGAATGAATGTATGGAATGTGGGAGGGGGGAGGTGAAGGGGTGGGGGGGGGGAGTGGGGAGAGGGGATAATTGATAAGTGCAAACGCTACAGTAATTTCCCCCTAATCCCATGCGAGCGAGGCCCCGGGTAAAAGCTAGTTTTTAATAAAGCAATGACTTTGTTTTGCACCAGATTATCCTATTGTTTGCTCTAATACCAATCGGGTCTCGCCACCACCTGAGTAGGAAAGTATAATATTATATTTAGATATATTTATATTACATTGTATAAAGTCGGGATGGTTTTACAAAAAAAATAAATTTTTGTACAGAATCTTTTATAAAACCCAAGAAAATAATTCGCTGAGCCTACAACAATAATCTACCTAATCACTTCACATTACAAACTAAGTATACCACCAGACTAAATGCGATAAAACTTAACACTGAAAGGCAAAAGAGCAGAATGAATATGACTGTGTGCGTGATTTTCTAATAATACATTATCGTGCGTTTGTTGATAGTCGATATGCTCGATAACGCTATTATATAACAGCGGTTCCCAAACTCTTTTGGCCAACGCCCCACCCCCCCCCCCCCCCGTTAAGAACCGTTAAGTGTTGACAATAAGCAAACAAATCTTCTCTTCATCTCTATTTTGCAATGTTGAAAGCTGAACTGTATTGTATTGATTAGCATTAGGAACTTAACACAACTTCCGTGTGAATAAAAATGTGTCACAATTTTTTTATTTTATATTAAACTTTGCGCCAACCCCCTGACGTTGTTCAGGGACACAAAACTCAATTTTAATTTTCCGCGGACCCCCTGAATGATTCTGAGTCCGTACGGACCACTTTGGGAATCATTGTTATAAAATATTCACTCAAATATAGAGTGTGCCAAGAAATTATATTCAAACTGTCACATTCGGGAGTCGAGCATAACATCACATTTGAAAGTAGGTACTAAAACTTCATCCAAAATCGGTGTTACCGCAATAATAAATAAACCTGAGTTCAATTTTTTTTTAAATTTTTATTTTATATCTTATTACGTAGCAATCCCAAGAGTTGTAAAACTAATTTTATTAACCCGTCGGGCTAATTTATTCGCTTTTCGGAACATCATAATATATAGATCTCATAGAAATCATTGTGCCTCCCTTACTAACGCAGAGAGACACATAATATGATATAAACGATGTTTGAAAGAGAAAACATCATGATTTATATTCAAATACAAAACACAACCGCAAAAGAAATAAAATGTGGACCTTTATGAAACCAAAGTTTTGGACCGTAATTTGAAACTTAAGGAATTTTTTATTAATTTTTTTTACATGAAACGACAAAAAAGTTAGGTCACTGTAGCGTTTATAATATATTTGTCAAATTAAATAAATTATTGTTTTGATTTTTTTTCGTTAACACTAATTTTAGTTAGAAAAAAACGTAAATTGAGCCTTTTTTAAACATTTTATGTTTGCATGCAAAATTTATATATTTAAAAAATTGTGCTTATTTGGATTTATAAAATTTGAAAGCCTATTTTATCACCTTTCAAAAACAATTTTTAGTTTTCGGATACGTTAAAAAATATTCCATTTATTTGGACTTTATTGCAAAGCGGAAATATTTTGACCCTCTGACAAAATATGGTTGAGACCTGAGGACTTTCCACATTGCCGCAACCTGGGAATAAACGCAAACGTCGCGAAATTCGTAAATGAAATCCCGGCCTAGCTTTAGATCCCTGGTCTCGAATTCGTCTATTTCATTTTTTGGAATTTGAGTAATATGAAGTAAATTGAGCCCTGTAAATCATAGGGACGGACCGTTAAGGCGAGAATTACGGTGCGTATCCCAAGCTACGTCATGGCCCCTAGAAGGACCCACTTGGGTCGCTAATGGGCCTACTTTTGGGAGCTTATTTCGATCGCAAGCCCTTCGACAGGGACCAGATTTTGCATTTTCAAATTACCGTTTTCGAGAAACGGCTAATGTCCAGAAAAAAATACGGTTAAACGATTGCTTCAGCGATTTTCGTAGGAATTTAGACATCAGTTTTAGCGTTTAGTCAAAATGGCTACTTTTGGAGTCTCTTATGTAAAAAAATTCAGCGCATTTCTGACAGTTATACAGTAAATGGTTACTACCCGTTTCGCCGAGTCTTGAGGCGGCGCTTCCCGGCTCAAAAAGAAGAAGATGGAGAGATATGTAATTACGAATGTGGACAGAGCGCGCTAATATTTTAAGTGATAAAAATGAAGCGAAAATTGCAAAAATGCTTAATAAAACATGATTCGTTTAAAATACAGCAAAAATCTCGTGGAAGGTATCTTAAGTATCATTTAAAGAAACATTGTGATTTTTTTCACTAATATAACTAGTAAAATAACTTGTTTTTAATAATTTTCGGAGCATACTTTGCGATTTTTTTCTATGGAGGGAATTTCATATAATTTCCGTTTCGGCGTGGAACGTATCTAGATATTATCTTAAAAAATAATATGTATTTTTTTAAGAGCTTAAAATCTTCAAATGTTTAAGAGAGATATGTAAGAAATCGGTTGAAATTCGGATAGCGGCGGCCTAAGGCCCGGCTGCCCGCATTTATTACATATTATAGTAGACAAAATACCCTTTTCTATATTGATAGATGTAACACCAATTCCAATCAAAATGAATTTATACAAAGGACATGCAACTACTATAACAACAAATTTGCAAATATAGACACACGTGCTGACGTATTTACTGCTAGTTACTGTCGCTACAGAACTTCACTGTATAACATTCTAGGTGCGAATAACACATGAATTAATTGTATCTAATATTTTTATATTACTTGCGTGGCAACTTTCCCTTATCCCTCTCCTCCCCTTACCCTTCCCAACCCAAATCCCTATTTTGCAGTCTATTTCAGTTATAATCACACTTATTTTAATGTTGTGTATTAGTTTACCATTTGTTGAATTCACATTTGTACTCTTATTATTTTTTTTAAATACCTATTCTAGTTTATATTAAGTTAGTCTTGTTTCTAAATACCTATCTGTGAACATTATAAATTGGTCTGTTTTTTTATCATCCTCTTATGTTTATTGTATTACCGAGACTGTTAATGTTCCTTAAATAAATAAATAAATAAATATTTTCCTTATATACTTAAAGTTTTAAAGCTCTTAAAAAATTGAAGATAATATCTAAACATGAAATTCCCTCGATAGAAAAATATCTCAAAATTATTATAAACACGTTTTTGAAGTGAAACTTCTTTAGCAACGTTAGTAACTTGAAATTCGGATAAAACGGAAATGCGTCACAACTCAGTTCTACACAAATACTCGGTTCTAATATAATGCGGTTAATTCTCACTTCGGCGCGTGGGCAACTCAGTGGGCAAGGCGCCTGAAAAGTTTCAGCGGCCAGAACGACATGAGGCGAACGGAGGTTCGAATCCTACGATATAAAAAAAAAAACATTTTTATTTTGTGAAATCAATATCCAATCTTCAAACCACTTTAAAATTAAAAGGCAAAAGAAAAGACATCTAGCGACTGTAGTTTCACTTCTACCGAGTGTTAATTACACCCTCTGATTTAAAAAAAAATATTTTCAAAATTTTAAAAAATTCACAGTGTTTTATTAAATGCCTTTTTAGACAATCTCTTCGAGATTTTTGCTCTGTTATAAACGAGTCGTGTTTTAACATTTTCACAGTTTTTGCTAAAATATTATCGTGTTTAAAATTAGCGCGCTCTCTCTAACATTCGTATTTACATATCTCTCCATCTTCTTTTTGTGCGGGTTTGCCGCGCCTTAACAATCTTCATTTATTTCGAATCAATTAAAAACAATATGGCATCTTTCCTTAAGGCGGCAGAAACGCACGGCGCTGAAAAAGAAGAAGATGGAGAGATATGTAATTACGAATGTTGGACAGAGCGCGCTAATATTTTAAGCCGTAGAATAGCAGCGAAAATTGCGAAAAAGCTTAATAAAACATGACTCGTTTAAAATAGAGCAAAAATCTCGTGGAACGTATCTTAAGTATCATTTAAAGAAACATTGTGAATTTTTTCACAAATATAACTTGTAAAATACAAGAAATAGACTTGTTTAAAATAATTTTCGGAGCATACTTTGCGATTTTTTTCTATCGAGGGAATTTCATATAATTTGCGTTTCGGCGTGGAACGTATCTAGATAATATCCTTAAAAATAACATATATTTTTTAAGAGCTTAAAAACTTCAAATGTTTAAGGGAGATACGTAAGAAATCGGTCGAAATACGAATAGTAGACCCTTAATCCCTACTTTAAGTTTAAATTATATAAATTAAAACGCTTCATAACTCATGACGGAAATGTAGTTAGGTGAAATACTAAAATATTTTTTGCTTTATAGTTAAGATGTTGAAAAACTTGTAAAAATAGGTAACCGATCTGGTTTAATAAGTAAAATATTAATTTTATTTTTTCTGGAATAACTAAAAATAATTAATTATTAATTATTCGGTTTATCATGTAAATAATTCTTTTGAAAAAAATGTACCTACTTACATTGTAATTAACCATAACTAGAATAATAACAATTAATTATTTTTGGGTCCCCCTTTATTTTCTTTTCCCTATCAAATATACTTACACATACACATAGATATCTGGTAAATAAATGTACCTACCGATTCAATCCAAATATTGATAAAAACGAAAATTATCATCTAATAGATAACAGACGCCGAAGAAAATGTCATTTACGTAGAATATTTTTAAACTAGATGGTAATAAATGTAGTGAAGTGAAACGAGGTTGTGTTTTTTTTCAACAGTATTCTATAACAATGCTTAAAAAAGGTAGAGCTCCGTTAGCACCAGTAAGTTCACAGTTTGTTGTTCATAAAATAAAATATTAATTAAACCTAATCTCTCAAATCGTCATCGAAGTGACGTTTAATGCTAGGTTTTTATCATTCTGGTGTAGTTTTTTTATTGCCATAAGAAAATATTAGGAAATTTTATGTAGAAATAAATAATTGTCGTAAACATATCGCATGATAAACATATTTATACTCCACACTACACAATCAAATGTATCATTTTAATTACTAGATATGTAATTACTAACATCAAAAACAATACAAGTAATTATTTTACTGTTACAATTAGTCTGCTGAAAAAACCGATAGCAAAAATATTATACATTGGCGCAGCCAAGTGAAAAATGACAGGATATTAATAATTATTATAGGATTTGTGAAGCATAAAGTATTTATAAAATATTTGCCTCAGAATCCCATGCCTTTCAAAAATAAATATTGTCAATATTCTTTACAAGGCTTTTATAAAATTTAAAATCTTCTAATCTTCCATTTAGGTATGTAAAGCAGAGTGTGGCACTCGGGCGGCGTGGAATGGATCTGTTTTACAAATCTACTGATTTGTAAAACAGATTTATGAAATTTTGCACACTTGAACTTCAAAATAAGAGGAAGGTCACTGCTTATATGAATTTATGAAAAACTCTGCGAAAAGCCTGGGCAAGGCCGGGGACTACTGCAGTTATATTATTATTTTTTACTGATCAATAAATACCTAATGTACCTTGAATGAACACAGTCAAATAAATTTTATGAAGAAAAATAATAATAGCTTTTCCTCACCATAAAGAGACAAAGCTCTTTTGTTTAAATGGTGAGGGAAATAAAACTCCAATAATGAAATTATTAATTATATAAGTAATACAATAACGTAGGTTAGGTTATTAGGTTGTTACCTATTAAATATGAAACGTTCAAATACATATAATTAAAAAATAAGACATGCTTCAAAAGGAGATTTATTAATTAAATATATTTAATACATCATCTAAATTATGTACCCGAGTTTCCTCATACTTACGTTTATCCATGAACTAAAACAACGCATGGTTTGAAAATATTTTGTACCGCGCTGAAATAATGTGAAGAGCGTAGATATAGTATTGTACGAAATAGAAACATGCACAATAGCGCCTCTAGCGGCGAAGTGGAGTTCTAATCGCATCTGTCATTTAGATGGCCGCGTAGTGTGTTTCGTCGGACTTTATTGTGTTTTTTTTTACACCAATTTGCCAGGTAAGCATCGTGAGGTGTGTTTAAAATGCGCTTTACGCAGCCCTTTATTAGTTTCACAAAGGATTTTGCGGTTTAGGGACTATAATATAGCGAAATCATTCACATTTGTGAGGTTATGACAAGTGGTAAATTAACGTTGGTGGATGTTTATCTGACGTCACGTACGGGCGTTTGTTCATTAATTGTGTTTAATTTCATCGAAAGTGTTTATATTTTAAACATGGCATATTCCAAACAGTTTCTTTTGTCATTTTCTGTTTATTTTTGTAAGGAAGAAGCATATTTCATCATGTAGTCTGAATGCCAATGTGACATTTTTGTATTGACCACATTATCTGTTTATATTCACATTTTGATGAGTAACCGCCTTGCCTTAGGTAGGTACTTCTAATAAAATATGTAAAAGAATCCTTTTCTCTAAAATACTCAAGTAGTCTTCAATTATTCTGAATCACTTTGTTCCAACTTCAGCAGACATAGGTTGCTGTCATTGAATAATTTTATTTTACAAATCCCCGAAGATTTGTGCAACACGTAAATTCAATCAATACATATTTACTATCTCTTTCAAAAAGATAAGATATATGATCAAGATAAAATAATACCAAATTTCTTGTATCATTACTGTTAGTCATGATTTTGGCAGCGGGCAAATGTAACTTAACTTTATATACTTATCGTATCCTCAAAAGGTAAAAGTTTTAAAACAATAGTTTCCTCCAATAATGTTTATATTACACAAAGATATTGTTATAAAATGTAATATTAGTCTGTTTCTTCTATTTTTTTAAAGTTCTTTGTTGCCACTAGAATATTTTCGCCAAATACTTGCATTGCATCTATTTTATTTCGTTTTAGGTGGTTCTCAACAATAAAATGTCATACCAGGTGCGAGCTCTATATGACTTCCACGGGGAGCCGGGCACCGCCGAACTCTCCATCAGCAGCGGGGATCTGCTGATGGTGAATCGAGTGGATGTGGGGGAGGGCTGGTGGGAGGGATGCAACGCTCAAGGCCAGACGGGGCTCTTCCCTGCCGCCTACGTGGAGAAGGTGGTGGCCGGACCCCCGGAGCGCCCGCCGCCCATCCTGCCTCCCGACACGGCGGGGAACAGGTACGACCAGACTGCCGATGACTGGGGAGAGACTCCCCAGACCACCCCCGACCAGAACTACGCCCGGGCAGATGGAGACGCTTGGGAAGATGACTGGGATGATGACACATACTCGGAGATCGGTCCTTCGGGACAACCCATCGCCAGCCACGGTGCACGCGCCCCTCTCAGCGCATCTAATACCCCGGAAGCACCCAGTTACCCGTTACCGGGAATGCCCATCAACGACTACAACAATGAAGATACGGTCTCCAACTACGGCGGACCTCACTCCAGTGCTGTCGCCAAGAAGAATCTTAATAGATTCTCGACGTTTGTGAAAAGTGGTGGTGAAAGTTATATTTTAGGCACTCTTAATGTGACCGTGTCGGATGCGGATAAAGTTTATATCGGTCAAGATGAAGAGGGTTATGCGTGGTCACCCATCACTCAACCTTACAGCGTCATCGTCGCCTCGCCCAAAAAGGAAACCAAGTTTAAAGGTATCAAAAGTTTTATCGCTTATCAACTGACTCCTTCATTCAATAACATTCAAGTTTCTCGAAGATACAAGCACTTTGATTGGTTACACGAACGATTGACTGCTAAATTCTGCTTGATTCCTATTCCCCCGCTACCCGACAAGCAAATATCGGGACGCTACGAAGAACAATTTATTGAGCATCGGCGAGTTCAGCTGCAGGAATTTGTGGATTGGGTGTGTCGTCATCCTGTGCTGTCTCGCTGCGAAGTTTGGCAGCATTTCCTCACCTGTACTGATGAGAAGCGCTGGAAAGCGGGCAAGCGTCAAGCCGAGAAAGATATATTAATAGGCGCTAACTATTGTATAACCATTTTCCCGCCGGAGAAGGCCCTTCTTCAATCCCAAGTAGAGTTACAGACGGATCAGTGTAATAATTTTATTCACAGTATGGACTCCGCTGTAAAAAATTTGATGGCAACTTGTATGGATCAATCGAAAAAACATCAAGGTCCTTATAAAAGGGAGTATCAAAAGATTGGAGAGACATTCTATAGTTTGGGAAATGCTTTAGGCTTGGACGAGGGCACAATCATCTCTACTTCGAAATTGACGATGGCAATGAAAAAAACTGGCGGAGCGTATATAGAAATTGGTCGATTGTTTGAAGAGCAACCACGGTTTGACTGGGAACCGCTAAGCGACAAGCTTCACATATACAAAGGTATTATCGGAGCATTCCCAGATTGCTTGTCGGTACAAAGAGGAGCTGTCCAGAAGAGAAAAGAATGCGAGCGTCAAGTATCGGATCACAAGATGGAAGTCATACAGTTGAACGAGGTCATCAGAAGAACCGATGTGGTTTCGTACGCCCTGTTAGCTGAAATAAACCACTTCAAAGCGGAGAGGACAACAGACTTGAAGGCCGCCATGCAACTCTATCTAAAGGAGCAAATCACTTTCTATCAAAAGATAGTTGACAAACTTCAAAATACGCTTAAGGAATTTGATGACTAGAAGCCAAAAAGTTTGTTTGTGAACCAAAAACATTTCTGCCAGTATAGAAAGAGAAGTGTGCCGTTTCTCACACGGAAAGCTTATCGTGATGTGTTATAATAATTATTATAATTTACAGTCATTTACTTGTTATAATATTTGCCACGAATTGAGAATATTCCAATCCATTTTGTTTTATGGAAAAGTATGTCATGTTCAAATTTGTAATCATTTAGCATAGCCATGTGCCGGTGGACTTAGTCTGTTGCAACAATTGTTACATCTATGGACTGTTTACACTGTGTTTTATATTAATTTCTAGGTCTTAGGAATTTTTAATTTACTGTATCTGTCTTCCAATTTTGTTTGAGGAGTGATATAATATTATTATAAATGTGTTTGCCTACATTTACATATGGATGCGTGATTTCCACCGCTAATTATATTTTAGGTGAAAAGCATAATCCTGTTTTAATTGTTTAAACAAAACAAGCATGTAATTAAGTAATAATGTTGTTTATTGGCCGGAGATCCTATGCAACTTTTGATTTGTAATATTTATATGCATATTTGCAATGCATTAGAGTTTTCTATAATTATGTAGCTCAAAACATTGGTAGTCATTTATAAATAATTAAAATTATTTATTCTAGATTTGATTTTGTATTCAAATTATTTTAAAATTTTTATTTCATTTCCAATCATTCCACTCTGAGAAATTCAAGACTCCTTTATTAATGATTTTATTAAAATAAATAAAATCTTATAATATTGGTAAAGAAACATTTATTTATACATTATTGGCTGTCAACATTATATTGGGCAACTAAAATCCTAATTAAGACATCGATGAAGTTTATTTGTTTTTGATTAAATTAATCATATATTTTTACATAAATACTACCTGCTATTGCTACTTTATGAATTATTCACTTTCTGATTGCTCGGATTTTTAACACACAGTGTAATATTGCAATACATTATATTTTTCTATTTATATTAGAGACAATCTTTGTAATACATAGGTCTTATATTATATGTATGTTTAATAAAATTTTAGACAACGCACTGAATTTTTTTCTTTATTTTCTTCAAATCCAATTTATTTATTCATTATGTCTTTTTCTATAATTAGTTAGAATGGGCCCTTTAATAATTCCTTAGTCTACGGAATCGCGACGGCCACGGCATTTTATTTATTTTACTTGTCAGAGAGATCCATAATGATTACATTTTTCCTTAGGGGGAAGCGAACACACGTACTCCATTGTCTTATTTTCAACTACCCACTATTATTTAGTGCATAAGAAAGAGCTGCGGCATCGTTGTGATAACACTCTAGTGTTCGGTTTTTGATTTGGCCATTAGATTTAATTATTAAAGCTCGTTCACACTATAATATATAAGATCATCGTATGCCAAATAACGCTCTCTGTACAATCCCTTCAGACCGTTCACACCTTTTATTAAATGAAGAGTCGTTCCATAAAAAAAAATTTGAGTCCTTGTGAGAGCCCTGAAGGATTAACCTTCAGTTACTTATACCGGGGTGGGTATGTGGTGGATAACCTCCAGACCGTTCACACCTAAGCGGTTTAAACGCAGATCAATCATAGACAATACATATCTTACGACGGAACCGCTCCAGAGGTGATATACTAATAGATAAGCGCCCCCCTCTCCGACGAAAACAGGAGAGGGGGTCATTGTAATTACGGAGCTGCCTAGACCGGTGGATGACAGATTTCAGTGCAAAAAATGTGCATTCCGGTGCCGCTCCCTAATTCATGTGACTCCCTCTCCTTAGGAAGAAATATTTGATAGCGTCTTGTGAAAGTACAAAAGATAAAAGTTTGCGGTTCAACGGATATCTGCTCGCAGTTTTATAGCTGTATGTGAATGAGCTTTTATCAATACCTCCAAATAGCAATACGGAATCATGAATTCGCTTACTGCGGTTTAAAGTCAATTAATCAACTTCGATTTCTCCATTTATCACATTTTTGTAGGTTCTATAATATATATTTTTAAAAAGGTTAAATTTAGCATTAAAAAAAATGCACGTACCCAAATTCGGGTAGCCATCGCTCAAGTGGTTAAAGAATGTTCATTTTGTTATGTTTGTGCCGTTACATGAAGCCGTAGGAATTATAAAAGCTCCCAATGTATAAATATATTTATCTACCATATTGCTGGGGTAACTAGGTACATTTTCAATGTTGCCGCAGTTTTGCGCAGGGTCCCGAATGGTAACTCTGCGCTGTGTATATTATATTGGAAAAAGGTTTAGAGATCTTGTCCGCGCTTCAAAAGATAAATGGCTAAAGCGCCAATCATTTATTCTTTACAGCTTCACATAAGCTGACATTCTTCTTATTATTGGATGAGGTGGTATTCTTCTTTATTATTGCAATATTTTAAAGACTGAATAGATGTTTTTTAAGTAATCCATTTTTAACTCATTTCATATTAATTGTGTTTTGATGTTGAAATTCATTGATAACAACAATATTAGTTATTTTTAAGAGTTCTATTTCAAGTTTCTTGGGCTTATCTGTTGTAATTGGATTATAATTAGACATGTAGTCATTTTTCACCATAATTATGTCTGTAGTATTGATTATGAAGTAAACCAGTTGGTAATTACTTACTTGTGTAAATATTTGACTTCATTATTATGAGGTATTTTTTTCACAACGTCAATTGCCTTTTTATTCTTTGTTTTGAACTTTATACTTGCAGAGTAGGCAGCCAAACTGCGCCTGGCTCTAGTAAAACTTCGAGGGCGCTGTTTTAACCACTCCGACCCAAAAGCTTGTTTTCATGTGGCAAATTCAGTTTTATAATAATAGAAAAAAAAATTATATTTATGCCTGAACTTTACAAAATAAAATAAAATATGCATTTTCGCGTTGTTATTTTTGACATCAGTCAAGACGGCCGGTACTCGACGAATTTGGATTTGTAAAGTGAACCTTATGCCATCGTCGTAAGAACTATCATTTGTCACACCCATTTTGTTTCAGTTCCGCCCCGCCCGCGACGGGGAATAGACGTTCCTAGACTCCGTAATAGACTCCTTACAATGAAAAATGCGTAAGAAAGGAGTTACGGGCCTTTATGAAATCAACCTGTAAAAAACAACTCTCAAATACCTTTTCCAACCTTTCCAAAAGCTTTTTCTCAAGTCTTGTCAAGTATTTTTAAATCCTGCCCAAAAATAGGCGTTGATTCCGATTTAGATTTTTTTCCTGGACTATTTGATCAATGGATTGGATCAATTCAATCAATTGAATAATGTTTAAAAAAATTATCGTGCATCAATGAAAAAAATTTATAGCCTATAGAGGCTATACAACCGAACCGAACCTGTGAATAGTCACAGGTTCGGTAACTGAATAGTAGGTTAACTCTGACTTGTAAATAAATAAAATGAAAATATATTATCCTATGGAAAGTGCTTTTGACAGCTTATCGAGAGGATGGTGAAATTCCCCGTTAGTCTTGAGCCTAAAGATTAGAGTAAAAAACCACCCTAGAACTTTTCTATCCTATGATTCCCACTAAAAAGCTAACGAGGAATGAGGACTTATCCTCCATTTCTAGTGTTTGAAAAATGCCACCATTTGAGGCACTATATCATTGGCTAAAAAGACTTCAGGCTAATTTATAACTCTTCTCTAATCTAAATGCAGTTTTCTGTCGATCTGTGGTCTAGGTAAAAGGTACACTTATCCAGTATCCACACCCTAAATATAAGAAAACTGTAATTTAAATGTTACCAATTTTTGAATTGTATTAATCTTAAAGTTATTTCAATTTAAATATTACCTTTGAATATTTTGTATTTCACTAGAACTGGCTGTCTTTATATCATGTAACTAATCGCGGCAGAGCAACGTGGCCAGCCACTTGTGGATTTCCGCTCGTTGCGTCTAGCTACTACACAACTACACAATATATGTAAGGCAGAGACAGGGCCTGCCTCCGAGAGCCGCTGATTTCACGTAGGTTGAGGGGAACGGGGAAGTCGCATGGAATCGAAATGTACGGTAGTTGACACGGTCGCGCTTTGCTTAGTCTGAGGCGCGCCTCAAAAAACGAACACTTCCAAAGTACCGATCATTTACGATTAGCTCTGATTACTAAAGTTTTGTTTGGTTTGCGATTATTCGTGATAGTATGCGGCAGTAGGTAACTACTATCTGGCTATTTGAATTAATTTAGTAGGGCGAATTTACAGTTGACTGTCTCTATGGGATATAGGTACTACATTATATTTTCTTCTTTTTCCAAACCTCTTCTCGTTATTATCTTAACACACTTTAAATTTTAGTTCAAATTAAATCATTAGGCTATTTGCTGAAAGTATTGATCAAAAAATGTATTTGTACGTTATTATTATAGCATTTTTCCGTTGTATTTTTCTAGGTATAGGTAGGTGTGTAGGTATGCATAATACTTTCTTTAAAAAAATGTTTGTGCCTCCCCACTTTCATTCCCGAAAATCGCCACTGGGGACTATAATATATATATTATAATCGACACTGGGGACTACTACCATTGGAGACCCAAATGACCCATTAAATACTCACAAGAAACCATATATTATGTAATAGGGTATTTTCACAGTTTTTTTTTATTATTGAAAAAAATGAAGTAAAAAATTACGATGATAACGGAATTTTTATTTTATTTTTATGACAACGGATAAATTTTCTACAACGTTTTAAAATACGCCTTTTTAAACGGCGGCCAAAACGATGTTTTCGCGCCGAATAACTCTGTGACGTCACCCCCGCCGAACATCTTGCGATCGCCGCGGTAAGTAACTGTAGTTAGTTGGTAAGTTGTAGCTGGTGTTATTTATTGACTTCCAGTTTGCTCGAATTATATCGTTATAATCTTCCCACTTGCTAAGCATATATAATTTGGTACACATGCGTACAAATACTATAAGAAAAACCTAAAATAAGATGTTTTAGATCCTTTCTAATGCGACAAAAACCTTTTCTAATTCGACCGTGTACAAATGTGCGTTTGATGTGTTTGAAGTGATCAATGAAGCTAGTTCCTCGGAGCATCTTCTATTGAAATACCGGTAGAATAAGGACACCATTCCCACCTGAAGCCTGTGCTCTAAACATTGCAATCGGTTTGTTAGAGAAGAAAATCTATCGAACGGACCACCCGTTTCTGATTTCTGAGTAAAGGGTTTTTCAAGTATTTTGGTGTCCTAGACCAGAGGTGGCTGCCAAATTCAACAGTGGGGCGGATTTGCGATTTGTACAGGGTCAGCAGTTGTGTATCTGTGGGCCCTATAGTAAAGCTTTGTGAGAAGCTAACTTGACTCTGGCTTCGATGGAGACCCCCGTGCCTGCTTTTTTTGCAGATTTGAATTTTAACATTACAATAAAAAAAAACATTTAGTTATTGACTATTTATATTCATAATTTAAACGCGGAAACACCTTTGAATACAGTCGTAAGATGGTTATCTACACAATAATGACGGCCTCTGTGGTCGAGGGGTTAGGCTCTCGACTGGCAATCCCGGCGTGAACAAGTAAATTTATGTAGATATATATATTTTTTAAGAAAGACAAACATTCCCGAGTTACGAATAATCTGACAATACCTATGCGAAAATCTCCTACTACCACCACATAATAGGAAAATGTTGCTTGTGTCGTGATATAACACTTAGCCAGCCGAGGAATCAAACCCGCAATGCCTGGGTGGGAACCAAACGTGGTGCCAACTCATCATATCATATAAAACTGTAGGAACATAACACAAGCATCTTAAAAATGAAATAAAACCGTCAATAACCGCGAACAAGTCGAGAATGTTTAGACATTTGTTAGTAACATAGTGTTAAACCTCTGAACGTTGACGGGCGTGACGTCATGATTCGATCAACCAATCATGGGCCGCTTACCTAATTCAGCCGTCAGGCCTATTTTGAAATCGATAATTATGAATGAAAATATTAAAATTAAACATTTTTAATGCGATATTCATAATCAGAAAAATAATCTTTAAATCTTTCACATGTTTTTAGCGGTATCCCTGGTTTGTGAAAATACCCTATTATTGTCTGTGATCACACCTTGTACCAACAGTATCACTATGCAAAATCTCTCGAATCTGACATCACCATCATAAAAAAACTCTTTTATGCGTGTATTCTGGTATATTACTTACAATTTTTTGCCATGTCTCTTGTCAATGTGTCAAATACTTTGAACGAGAAACCGAGAATAAAATGATTTACATATCTTTCATGATAAGTAGGTAGGTACACGTCAGAAAAACGAAATTTCAGTTTATATCATTATTTCGATCTCTGGAGGAAAATATTTATCAAGTATCAAGTATCGAGATGACATTTTATGACGACTCCATTAACGACCAAATTCTTGTTACGATTCGAAGATTCAATCGTTATAAATCGAAAAAAATCTAAATACCTAGTAAGTAATCTTGCTATCGTAACACAGACAAGTTTCACTGATTTCTGAGGATTTCCACGTTTTTTTGTGTAATTTATGTTTACGATATAATTTATAAGAAACATTTCTTAAAAAATTTTACCACTAGTCCCTAGTGTTGTTAGTACTTACATTGAGTCGTAAGGTTTTGACTTCATTTTCTGTCGCTACACTAAAAAGGTTGAGAAACGATTTTCTTATCTTTTTGTTCAATCTGTTTGAAAGAAGTGAAGAAAAAACAAACTTATCGACTTTGCGCGATTTGTACTTGTTGAACATAAGCAAAGCATTGAAAAAATAAACGCCTGACTCACTTGAATGAATTTCGTTTCGATTACTAATTCATTCGAATAAATTTGAATCGATTATTTCGAAATAGATATCGGTAGCGATTATGCACATCGCTAATTCCAAGAAAATTCAAAGCATAATGTGTAGACCTATAATGGGATCATGAATAGCGTAAACTCATTAAAATGCATTCAAAACAGTGCATCGAGTTGTTAAACGGCAAATGAATCGATTTACGCTTTCGCCACTGCAATAGTCGGTACCTAGTATGTGGGATGAATCTGTTGTTATGATCCTGCCGCTGAGAGTTCTGTTGTGCTGTCTCCTTCTGTTACATTCGTCGTTTATTTGAAAG
This sequence comes from Glyphotaelius pellucidus, assembly GCA_936435175.1. Lineage (NCBI taxonomy): Eukaryota > Metazoa > Arthropoda > Insecta > Trichoptera > Limnephilidae > Glyphotaelius > Glyphotaelius pellucidus. Next base: position 17,916,250 of record OW386540.1, on the reverse strand, counting down.
AGTGGGAGGTTGACATCTATCAACGGGGAAGCTATCAACGGCAATATCGGTGCAATTTTCAGTTACAAATGCCTTACGCGGTGCGTCACGATTGATGACTCATGCATTCTATAATAATAATAATGTATAAAGTCGAGTTCACAAGCAGCAACGTCCAATCACGTATAAATAATAATTATAAAATATTATATTTCACAATTATAACAGGGATGGACCGGTAATCAAATTTTCTGAGAATTTAAAATAACTATCTTTCGCATCGTAGAGTAAAGATTATTTATTCTATTTCCGGATGGAACTTCTCAACTTCTTTTTCTTCGTATTGTACATCCTCTTATGTTCCTCCAACTCTAATCGATCAAGTATTTGATACACTTGTTTGTGGCAACTCTTCCTCGGGAGTCCCACTTTTTTTCCACCCACTTTTATCAACCGCAACAATTTTATAACTGGAACCATTGTAATTTTAATAGTGTACCTATCGAAGATGCCTACTTTCAGGATGAATGGTGAACTCTGGAATTTTGCAGCTTTTCCTTCTAAAATTTTTCAGTTCCACCGAAGTTTTTTTCTTTTTCGTTGTTTTTGGCATCGCCGCCTCGGGAGCCATTTATTGGATAACCAATACCTCTGCCACAGATCACCCAAGTGGCTCGCTACTTTTGGTGATTTAACAGGTGCTCGGGTTCGTAGATGTGAGGTTGAGGTGATGCGTCTGACACCAACTGCGTAGTTAGCCGGATCGGGAGAGACTGTTTGAGGAAGACGTTTTGACCTCTCTGACAGGACTCTCTCGGAACATCTCATCACAGTGGGATGGATGGATTCACACGTCCGTCACTCCTGGACAAATTGATCCCCAGACCTACCCTACCCGCCTACCCATCTACCCACCTCTCATACATTTTACCTTCCAATCACTTTCTATCCCTCTTTTCCTAAAAGACCCCCACACAGCATCTCCAAGGATGACATATATGACATGAGTCCGAGGGACATTATTATTTTCATCCTCCTAAGTGGAGCTGGTGTAAAAAAATTACATTTTTAACTGTGCAGCCTTGAAAACTTTCATAAAATTTATTTACATGTACGAAGTATAAATCAGGACGTTTTAGTGCTTGTTTCATACGTTTCAGTTGCTCTAATAAGAATACATACACGGTGTAACAGCACGTACCTGAAGAATTTTAATCAGAGTTTCCTGAGCACAGGAGTAAAAAATGTAGATGCCGTTTGGCAGGTTAAAATTCGTCGGTCAAGTACAATGTTACAGCCTGTATACATTTTTGGAAAATTGTTTAAACTTGGGCAAAGATGGTAGCAACTAAAAGCGTTGTTATAAACGACAAAAATAATTTCGTGTTTCAGTTCAATTTTGACGCTCTCAATATATCGATCGTCCATTTGATTAGTCAGACATCTCCAAATAATAAGTTTTGGAAGGAAGAGAAAAGCAATTTTGGAATGCTGACCACAAGTCAAATTCGTTTTACATCTGTCTGTGTTTTACATATTAAATATGCTATAAAATAATACCGGGAGGCATAATGGTACGGTACATTAGTATAGCCCCTCGGGTTTGTAGCTCACTTCGATATTGTTCAGGGAAAAACCTTACAAGTAAAATGAATAAAGAGTTATAGTGTCATTATAAAGACAATAAAATTCTACAGGGTGTAGTTGTGAGGTGAGTGAAGTGTGTACATAAAATAAATAGATATTTACGTTATCTCGAATGTTGTAACATTTCTTCATCTCCTGTGAAGTCCATGGTCTGCGGGCTGCGTTATAGTGTCATTACTTGTAAGGTTTTTCCCTGAACAATATTGAAGTGAGTACAAACCCAAGGTAATTAGCCCACTGGAATTACCAAAATATTTAGAAATTCGACGGTCTAAAACGACTTAGTAACAAATGTAATTAATATAATTGATTAAAATCCTTTAGACCACCTCGCTTCCCCTCCCTCATATGTTGTGTATATAAATAGTCTGTGTTGATAGTATTCAAATCAGGCGCAGGCACCATAAAAGTATTACCCGTCAGCCTAAACGATACAAAAATAGCTGAAAAATTCGAGGTCAAATACTTAGGACACATCATAACAGCGGACCTCAACGATGACTCGGATATTGAGCGATAGAGAAGATCACTGTGCATTAGGGCAAATATGATTTCTCGAAGATTCAACAAGTGTAGCCCAGGTGCAAAAAGCAAATTTTTAATACGTACTGTACGAGTCTATATACCTCGGAGATGTGGGTCAACTTTAAGACAGCATCACTAAAAATAATGGAAGTACAGTACAACAATTCATATCGAACGGTTTTTGGATTGTCCTGGTACTGCAGTGCCACCGAGATGTTTGAAGAAGGGTGCGTTCCCGGATTCCGAGCACTAATGAAAAAACGGATCACCAACTACAGAACGCGACTAGCCTCGAGCGAAAATAGTATTGTGATGGCAGCATTCCACTTCTTGCAGGGTCCCATCTACAAGCGATGGATCCACTTCCTGAGGACATAGAATAAACAAAAAGTTTATTTGTTCATATGAAGCAGATACTTTGTGATGAGTAGAGTTCTGTACTGCCCTGAAGAAGCTACGGTGGTAGCGAAACCCGGTCGGCATTAAGTACATACAAAATAAAAAGTGGTGTTTACAAAGTTATTGTTTTATTTTAAATTAAAAAGTTTATTTTAATTATTTATTATTATTATTATTTTCTTTTAATTTATTTTGCCATGTAAATATTTTTTTATGTATCCTTTTTATATCTTAACTTGTTTATTATATATGTATAACATGGAACTCGGGACTGCACCACCCTCCCCGAGATCTGGAATAAATGATTAAAAAAAAAAAATAAAAAAAATAAACAGTAAACTAAGAATAATTTGTACCAGTCTGAAGATGGCTCTAGCGAGTTGAAACCGGTTACGGTTAATAAAATTAAACTGGAAAAAGTTTTATATTTGTTTTTATTATAATATATGTACATTTTTCATAAACTGTTTACTCAACTCCAATTTCAATTTTTTCTAAATGTCTGACTAATCACTGGACGATCGATTTTGCGCCCGGTGCCAAATACCCAGCTGCTGGCTTTTGATCTAGCCCCGTCCCAGTCTCACCTTTGTTGCTTTTCAGATTTTGACTCCCACATTCAAATATAATAAAATTTCTCGGCTTTCCCGTTCTCAGGCGTAGGCTCTAAATATTAAACAAATATTTGATTTTCGAGATTACGCTCTACACTCCCCGTCCACAAGGCCCGCACAGAAACAATGTGTAACTTTCTATGCATTGTTATAGAGAATAATTGAGAATTCAACAGACGGTTCCTTATCTCGGGAAGCCGATGTTTATTTAGTAAATTGGACAAAGGCTTTTTTAATGGAATTTGAGGGCATCGTTCCTCTCGATTCCCCCACAAAGTGGTGTCATCCAATTTATGTAACGACCGGTTTGCCAGTGAAAAACGTTCTAAAAATAGTTTAAAATATTATGAGAAATTAGATTTAAGCTTTTTAATTAAACATTTTTAAAATTGAATACTTGCTATTACGATATATCTAAATATCCCAGTCGATGAACGGTTTTCTCATGCAATGGTTACAAAAGCTTACGGTGCATACGGAGACAAAAATAATAATATAATTAATATTCTAAAAATATTAATAAAAATCATCTTAAAGAAGCCTTTACTATCCAACAATAAATGTTTTCTCCCGGTTCCCCCGCTTACAAAAATTTATGACAAAATTGCACTACTACAATTACATAAAGATTTCTTTAATAAAAATAATATACCACAATTAAATATTAGAAAAAGAATTAAATCTAATGGAGGACTAACCGTACCACTAGTACGAACCATAACAGCACAGCATCACTGTAAGTATATTCAAGAGTATAAAATTATTCAATAAATTACCCCTAGATATACAATCGGAAGAAAACTACGACAAATATAAAAATAAAAAAAATTAAACACTATGGTACCACCTCATAACTTATCTTATTGCTTAGATTTATATTTTTGCTTTATCAATCTATTGTATCATTTATTAACTAACTTGTATTCTTGTTATTTTTATCGTATTTTCTCATAAAATTACTAATAGTTTTTGTAATAATATTTTTAATTCAATATATATATCTAAAAATATTTAGTTGTCCTCTCCTAAACACAAGCAGCTGTTTTATTAGGAGAGTGATTTAAATATTTATGTTATACTAGTGGTCGCCCAATGGTCGAAATTCGACCATAATTTTAATGTTTTTTATGTTTGACATTCAGTAAGACCATAGACAAATAATATTAAAGACAAACAAAATTAATCTATTCTCAATTTGACCATAGACTTTTATAATAAACAATAGAGTAAAGACGCGAGTGTGTGTGTCAAATACATGGTAGTGTGTGTAATGTTTTTGTTATTGATTTAATCTATTTTTATGCATAATTTTTAAAAAATATTAGCATTCTGCACTCCTCCTCTATATAAACTATAAGTGTGCGAAATTTCATACTCCTCCGTCCGCGCAATTTTCGTAAAAAGGGGTACAAAGTTTTGGCTTCACGTATTAATATATTGAGTTATTATATTATGTTGTAAAATTGTAACTTTAATAAATGTTTCAATTAACAAAAAAAAATATATAAAAAGCATTAACTTTGTGGCTCGCTATAATTTACAATAAAAAAATATACATTTGTTATTTTAATTTATACAGACTACTTTTATTTTTTCATACTCTACCGGTTTCGAAAGCACCCTTCCTTCGTCAGGAGGATAAAAGAACTGAATTGTTGTTTCCTCCTATTTTGAACGTGAAGTTTGCAAAATATCACCAAGAAGGATCAAAATTCTGCTTTGGGATGGCAAAAGGGGATAGAAGTGTTTTTTTTAAATCTCACCTTCTTCATTTGAAGGTTAATTGAACAAAATTTTTAAAAAAATTCTGTAAAATACTAATCAATTCATACATAATAAGCATGCATCCAAAGGATTTAAACCAGCAATTCCTGAGCATATTTGGAGTAAAAAATAAAAATATCATTTTGCTGTCCGATGATTTTTTTTTTCAATTGAAAACACAAAACATATTTTTTATGACACGTCGCAACTGAGTAGTAGGATGCAGCCAGCACGTAATATGTACTCCGTCTCGTTCCAGCAGCACGGAAACAGAAGAGAGAGAACGCTTATCACTGATCCTATCGTGACGCTTAGCAGTGAGATCAGTGGCGACGTGCGATAACGTATTTATTTTGTTTTTAATTGAAAAAAATATCATTGCATCACAAAATTTCCTCGATGTTTTTTTTTTCTAATATGCCCAGGAATCGATGGTTTAAACCAGTGATTCCCAAAGTGGTCCAGGTGGACCCCCAGGGGACCACGGGAGACTCGACGGGGGTCCACGCAGGCGTGATAAAAAAATGGGGGTCCACAAGTTGTAAGTGGGTGTCCACGAAAATTTATCTGGTTTCGATAGTAAAGAACGAAAATGTTGGCTTGGCTTTACCTGTCAAAGTAGGCAGATAGTACACTAGTATTTCGGTGAAAAATGGTCATATTGAGACCCATCCCGTGCCCATATCCCATCCCGCCCCCCGTCTCATATCACTTTAACCACCCCCCCTCACGTTGTAACAAACCACAACTCCAGCGTTATATTAAATATTCAGTACAATGCGTGTTGAGTTTTGGGAATATGATAGAAATGTTGCAGCAGGGGGTCCACCGAAACCAGTAAAATTTTGAAAGTGGTCCACGAGAAAAAAAAGTTTGGGAACTTCTGGTTCAAACCTTTCGGGTAAGTGCTGTTACATGCTGTATAGATAGATGTTTATGTGTATACCTAATGTAAATCTAAAATTTTCTGCTAGATTTGTTTTACGTATGATGATGGAAGGGGTTCTCAGGAAATGACTTTAGCATTAGTTGTTTGGGGCACCAATTTAAAATGCACGTTTCTCAAACATATTTTACCTATTTTATTTTTTTTTAAAGAAAGACAAACATTCCCGGGTTACGAATAACCCAACAATATTTGAAAATCTCCTACTACCACCACAGTAAGCCGAAAATGTTGCTTGAGTCGTGATGGAGGACTTAGCCAGCCGAGGAATCGAACACGTGACGCTCGGGTGGGACACAAACACGATGCCCACCTAGCCACTGACCGGTCATAAATTAAATATTACAATTAATTAAAAAGCACGGTGATGGCAAGCGAAAATCACTTTAGATCAGATAGTTAGGAACTTCTGTGCGAAGAGTTTTCGGTAATAAATAAGTTTAATATTATCTCTTTGTCGACTTTCTAACGATAAAGTCGATAACTTGTCCTCGCCTCTGAGCACGACTGCAGATCGCTAATGTACAAATAATAACTTCACGTCGAATAAATTAAGAACACCTAGTCATTGTGAACTGTTGGTTGTTGATAACGATGACAAGTTACCGAAATCTTATATATAAAAATCAATATTTGTTTGTTCTTTTATGTACAGCCATACCGTTCATCCGATTGCGATGAAACTTTGGTGGTTTGTTGTTCGCACGCCCGTGAAGGTTATAGGCTATAATAGTAAAATCTGGCGTTTTGTATATATTATGTCATGTATGAAAAATACGTTATGTGTGAAATTTGTATAAATGTAAATGTGTGTATTTCATATATTTTAGAGCCAGGGAGGAAAGGCAGGAGAGGGAACGGGGGAAGTGGGGCTTGCGGGCGGGTTGACGAGGCGGGGAAGGTGGAAGAGGAACGCGGGTGGGGAAGGGGACTTGAGAGGTGAACGGGACGCACGGGAAAGGACATGCAGGGAGAACCAATTTATTTCTTTGAATGGCATTGTAACGCATGCCGGGTACCAGCTAGTTATCGATAAAACCTTTATCGATAGACCGTGCTAGCCCCCCTACAGACAGTGCTTTTTTTTTTTACGTGAGCTCCACACAGGAGGCCCTGAGGAAAATAATTTCCCTCAGGGCCTATGTCATCCGTTGGGACGCTGTGTGGAAGGTTTTTTTTAGGGAAAAGGAGGAAAGGGGAGTTCTGGGAAGGAAAAGGGTTTAAGGTGTGGGTAGGAATCGGGGGTTCAGTGTGTCCTGGTCATCCGCCTCCAAGACCTAGACAAACCTCACCCCATGAACCCAGGCACCCCTGCTAAATCACTAAACGTAGCGAACCACTTGGGGTGACCTATGGCAGAGGTGTTGGTTATCCAATAAAGATTCCCGGGGAGGCGGTACTCATTCCCGCCTCACAAATTGAAGCTTTATATCGGATAGTGTGTAAGGCCTGTACTTTTACCTTTTACCTTTCGGAATCTTGTGTTGAAATTCACCTGTCACCTAGGAATAATAAAAGTACATAAGTAACTACCATCTATAATTTACTTCGTGATCTAAAAAGGAGTTATTCCCCGATAAAAAGTATATTATTCAAGAACATTGTGATATCATAAGAAGACACCTAGACCCGTCATGTGGGTGGGTAAAGTGAGATGGTTTACCGATGTAGTAATAATATTATGTATGTTTACCATGTCCATAAAATCACCGTTGGAATATTTGGTTCGACGGTGCTCGAATTATGAACCATGTTATTATGGCGTGGCTTACCACCATTAAGTAGGCATTATTACTGGCTTTATCAGATTAAATAAAGCACGGCTACTGTATTTAATCGAAGGACTGGTGGGTGTGTAAAAAATCACAGTGCTGCATTGCAGTTTTAATTTTTTTGGACACTGAAAGTAGTAATTATTATTGAATTAAATTGACATGTTGCCATATATAATGTTTCATTAAAAAATGGTTGAAAAAATATGGAAACATGAATCAAGATTAAATTTATGTAAATGATAACATACTCTATATGCATACATGATTAGTCGTGTATTCTTTAAGCCCCTCAGTCCTCGAACGTTTTTGGCAGAAGGTCAAAATATTTCCGTTTTGCAATAAAATTCAATAAATGAAATATTTCTGAACGTATCCGAAACATAAAAAATATTTTTGAATGGTGATGAAATACGCTTCAAAATTTTATAATTCGAAAAAGACATATATTTTTTATATATAAAAAATGGTTCACCCTACTTTTTTTCTAACTAAAATTACCTACTTAACTGATAACGAAAAAAAGACACATGTATTTAGACAAATGTATAATAATCATTATCTTCACTACTTTTTGTCGTTTCATGTGAAAGTACAAAATTTAATTTAATTTACAAAATTCCTAGAGTTTCATTTTTTCTTTCAATTGCAGTCGAAAACTTAGTTTCACAAAGGTGTACATTTAACTTATTTTGTGGTTAACTTTTAGAATTGAATATAAAGCGTGTTGTTTACTCTTTCTAATACTATTTAGATTATCACCATGATATTAAAGGAGACACGACGATTTTTATTAGAGCTACACGAATTGATCCCGAAAGCGAACAAATTAGCCTGAGAGGTTAAGTTATGGAAGGTGTAAGTGATTGTTGGGACCGATGCAATGCTTTCAAAGCTATGTAAGTAAAGTTAGTTAGTTAATAATAGTATTCTTATTTTGTTATTTTATTTAAAATTTAAATTTATACAGGTTCATTAAAATTTATATGAGTAGTGAAAAATCAATCTTTTTGAGTGCAAATAATTAATTTAGCCTACCAACAGGGCGATGTTACGAGGCGGGTAAAGTTTAAAACGACTCGTTCTCATGCTGCCGACACCAATATCAACAGCTATCCCATGATAATAGACCCAGAACTTACACAATGAAGTTTCTAGATAAAATATTTACTTTCTGTCCTTCCAGTGTTGTCTGTTTTGAACGCCGAACAGACAATCCAAAGAAGCGTGATTTTAGAATTATATCGATTTGAAATAAAACAGCCATAAGGGGTTGTTCGGAAAGTAACCACTGTTAAGCTAAAAATAAATGTAATTTAAAAACCGTTATAGATTCAAATATTTTATTACGGACCTCTTAATCTACAGCTTTTCATTATTTTTCAGTGTAGTTTCTATTTTGATTAAAGCATTTGTCATAGCGTTTCACCAATGCTTTTTCAATTTGCAAATTCCTTCTGTATGAAATTGTGGTAATATAGCCTATCTGTCTCAGCATTTTGAATATCTTCATTATCATCGAAATGCTGGGCCCCAAGTGACTTAATTATGTGAGGGAACATAATATGGAATCATTCCTCGTTCCCCTACAACCCGGTCTTAGCTCTCTCTGATTTCTACCTGTTCACTCAATCGACCAACGAATATCGATCGTTCACTTACGTTAAGAAGTGGCTAGGGGCTCAACACTTCGATGAAGATGAAGATCTCCAAACTGATGTGACATACGTTGGTTAATTATATTCCCAGACGGCCAAATATCATGCAGAAGTAATCTGCAGGTTCGTGGAACGTATATCAAGTGCTTGAATTTATGACATGTTGAAAAATAGTGGAAAGCCGTAGTTTTAAGAGGCTCTTCATCAAATATTTTTTTGAAATCTATGCTAATCAATCGTTCTAATTTCTACTACACTGAAAATGTTGGAGCTCATTTCGAGCATACTGACAAGTCCACAAGACACTTCTATTGGTTTCTCTCTTCAGTGGCTTTGATCCAGAGCCTTCAATGTCGCCCACTGTGGATGTCATTCCATATTTGAAATTTTCAGACAATAGTGTAATGTAAATTACAAGGTTTTGGGAGTAGTGGATGGCGAAATATGCGGATTTCGCAGGGTGTCCATTTGTTTTATTACTTTGGATGCTGTTAATCTGCGTTTCGTGACATTATTAAATTTAACTGAAATAACAGAAGTTTATAATTAATTAAATTTATAGCATCGAAAGGAACATGAATAAATATATAAACAGTTGTTTAATTGTGTGCAATGAACACATAATCAAATGAACAAAGGATTTGTGTATGATGGAGATATTTATACAGAGTACTACCGAACCGAATGTCCCAATCACGTTCTACGTGCTACGTAGTAAAAGTTTATGAAAAAATATTATATCAAAGTTTCATAGCTCTCGATCGAAATGAATTTCTGACTTGAATATAATTTTATTTTTATTTTACATGAGCTCCACACAGGAGGCCTTGAGGAAAATAATTTCCCTCAGGGCCTATGTCATCTTTGGGGATGCAGTGTGGAGGGTTTTTTAAGGAAAGGAAGGCGAGGAGAATTCTGGGAAGGAAAAGGGTTTAAGGGGTGGGTAGGAATTTGGGGTTCATACATGGTTATTCTGTGAACTGACCGAACGGTTACTCTCTATAAAAGTTTTTAATAGATAGGTACTTAAATGCAATAATTACCTATTTTATTATAATTTCACCTATTTTATTTATTGTTTTTTATGACACCTAATAACTTTATTTATTGTTCAAGTTGATTTTATTATAATAAGTTATTATTTTTATTTCTTTTAAAACGTATTCATTATCAAAATCTATTATAAAACTATTTAATTTATAAATCAGTTGTTTATAAACAAGTTCTATGTAATAATTATTGCGCGTGACAGCTGTTTCGTTTTCTTTTTGTTACATTAGCTCCATACAGGATGCCCTGAGGAAAATAATTCTCCTCAGGGCCTGTCATCTTTGAGGATGCTGTATGGAGGATCTTTTGATGAGGAGAGGAAGTTCTGGGGAGGAAAAATATATGAAGAAAAATGTATGAGGAAAAAGGTATGAGGTGTATGAAAAAGTGTCTCAATGAGTGACGTAGGAATGAATCCATCCCTCCCACAGCGGTGCAAGGCGATATTCTCAGAAAGTCTTGCTGCAGAGATCAAAAGGTTTACCTCAAACAGTCTCTCCCGGGCTCAGCTGGCGAGCAGATGCGTATACCGCTAAGACCCGGATAAACCACACCCCATGAACCCGAGCACCCCTGCTAAGTCATCAAACAAATTTTATTGAATATATATATTTAAAAAAAAAACATAATAACTAATTAATCACCGTCTTTTGTAATGCTTTTTGTCTATAGATACTTATTTTCTCTACTTGTTTGTTTTTTTCTTTAGTACGTTAATGTTTATCCTGGCGAGGAAACCACTAGTTTTATTTTGATGAAATAGTAATGTATACAAAGTTATCCATTTTTATTAAATTAAAATGATGCCACAAAGTGAATTTGCGATTATCGAAGAAAGAATTTAAAACAGTTTATTTCAAAATTTAGATTGAGGATTGTTATTATTTTGCATTTTCGTATTAGTGCATTGTTTGGCATTTTATGGCTACATTTCACGTTTCCATCTTCTTCCATCAATCATTATTTGATGGTGATTGTTAACAAGCTCGCGAGTCACGATCCGCAATTATTTGCATCTGGTTTTGACCTCCAACTCTCGCTGCATCTGACCCAATATCGTTCCTCGTGACCCCAGAGACCAACAAAGTAACCGAAGAGCTTTGTTTTCTATTCACGAACAGACGCAGACGTTTCGTCAAACATGTGGCATGATGTACGGTACTTAAATCATTTGTCTGTCACCCTCGCAACCGTTAGAACAACCCAAGGGATAAATAACATCAATACATATTTTCTGACTTATTCCGTTTAGTATTTTAACGTCTTTAAAAAATTGGCGACATGGGAGAACAACCTGTTAGTTATACATACAGCCAGATTCATCTTAACCCATGGAATTAATTGCATTTAACAGCAAGCCCAGGCCTTCAGGAGCTACTTCAGTTGAGACGACAGTTGGTGACTATTTCACGATTACATTTAAATATACCTAATATCGCCAGTTTTACCCCTCTGATCCTGGACTAAGGTTTTAGATTCACTTCATCATTCAGGTTGATGTCACAGTTCCACATGCTCTTGGAAGTTGTGTCTCTCTTGCGGTGTTCACACACAAAATATATAAAAAATACTAGCTGGGTTACCCGGCTTCGCTCAGGACAGCATTCGAGAGTGTTCTGGAATGTTCCACAATTTATTTTATTTATTTATAGCGGACCCGACAGACGTTGTCCTGTACACAACTGTCGGGACAAACTAAAATTAAAATAGAATAATATTGAATATTCGATATTGCGATGGTAGCGCAGTCTGCCGATCCAATGTAAAACGTTCCAAAATCAACTCCTTAGAAACAAAAAAAAAATAATTTAAAGAACATTTTCCAGTGGACCACATTGTGAATCTAAACCATTCTCGAATCCCCTTGAACCCACACAAAAAATTTCATCAAAATCGGTCCAGCCGTTTAGGAGGAGTTCAGCGACATACACACGGACGGAAGAAATATATATATTAAGATATATCCATTCATCAGTACCACGAAGAAAAGAATATGGTGAAGCCAGAACAAGGTTTCTAAAACTTATATTTACTTGAAAATCACAGTTGCGGCGAGAGCAAAGTTAGGGTACGATGACTTTTCAACACACTCCAAACTTTTATTTACGTGTGAAGTGGCGAAGGGGGAGGAGAAGTGAATGTTGACGTTTCTTAAGTATCTATCTACCTGATAAGTCAGATCTGGTCATCACATAGAACTAAAACCGAATAAAACAAATTGGTGATTTTTTGAAAAAAAACAACATTTTTTGCAAAATTAATAATAAACTTAGTTTTTACCACTTTTATTGTTTACAAAACCAACATGTTTCCTCACGAAACCTCCTCCTTTAACTCCTTTAACTCCTCCTCCTTTCCTCCTTAACCAACATGTGAGCTCACGAAACATGTTGGTTTTGTAAACAATAAAAGTGGTAAAAACTAAGCATATTATTAATTTTGAATTAAAATGGTGCCACAAAATAAGTTTGCTGTGTTTGAAGAAACATTTTCTTTCGCTCTCGAAGGAATTTGAATCTGAGTCCTCAGAAACCAGAGCAAATGAGCTTACAACTCTTCCACAAGGTTACCAGGCTTGACAGCGTCGTAAAAATTACGTTTAGTACGTTTTGCTTGATTACCGATGTTCAGCCGCCTGCTGATTGTATAAAATCTGCATAAAAATTATCACAAACAGTTCAAAGTCGTTCATATAATAACACGTACCTAACAACCTAACGACATTCTTTAAGGCTACGTGACATTTTTGTAAATGCACAGTAATTTTTAAGCTACAAAGGCTTAAAGGTGACTGTAAATATGTAAATAGGAAGTTATTTGCATAAAAAATTCTAGCGGATTTTCAATAATTTGTTGAAATTCGCTTCGTTACTGTGATTAGAATAAATAATGCTTCGCGTCGCTCTCAATCCCGGATGTTGTTCATTTTTCAGTTCTGTGATTTTCACGGAGTTGCCGAAGCACGATTTAATTTCTGACTTTACACTGCTTAAGCCAAAGCAAGATAATAAATTAATATTAAGTAGGTTGACATTTTTCTTCAGCATTAACAAAGTAAATAAACATTTTTATTGTCTAATTCTATAATTAGGTTTGGCGGGTTAAAGAATGTTCATGGTAAAGGGAATGATACAATAGGAAAAGGGTATGAGAACATTAGGATTTATTTTAAGAACATTTAAAAACTTTGAATCGTTACAAATCATAAAACTCTTGTACATTTCCCTTATTAGAAGTTTAATAGAATATAACTCCATAGTCTGGTTGCTCTTCTACAAAATTCATATTCATAATTTTGAAAGAATTAGAAAATTTTTGCGTTTCGTATAATTTTAAACATAACATCCCTTTAGAGCATATAAATAACCAAACGTTAAAGATTTTTTTTAAATATTCCAACTTCAAAAAACAGACGAGAAATAAACGACTTAACCTTTTTATTAAATTATTCAACTCTTAATTCGATTGTTGTGAACTCTTATATATACACGTACCTACACGATTAACTAGATAAACATTAACATTTAAAATACAATAAACATATCATTCCAACTATAGTTTGCATTCCCCAATACAACGTTTACATAGTCTTGATAATAAATAGTTAAACAATATGGATGTATTTGACAATAATGTGTACTTAGCAAACTTCAAACGCCTCATCGTATTTGCAAAATAATTCTATCTATTTTCATAAATTATTGTGAATACCAATTTTAAAGAACATTATTAATAATATTCTTGATTTGGAGGATATTGGCAGATTATCTATTTGTACTTCACTTATAATCTATGTTACCTACTTTTTGTCAACTCTAATATTTTATATAACATATTTGTTTCTTATATTTTGTGTTACCCGTATTTTTTGAGCTCTTTATCTCCATTGTAATTTTAGAAAAAGAGTACTTCATTGCATGTAAAAGCCTTATGGGTGTTAAATAAAGTTAAAAAAATTAAAAAATAAATTGAAAAAGGACGGGAAAAATTGATGATTTACGGAAACGCGGACTCCCTTTTTGGTAAATGTACATCACACGACAAAATGTTAGTCGTATTTAGAAATGTTAGGTCAGAACACAGAAACTGGTTTTGCAAAAGATAGTTTGAGATTTCTACGGCTGAATTATCGTGATTTATTTTAGGGGTATTATTATGCTATGTTGCGCTACCTCTGTCTTTAGCCAATGTTTCTGACAGTGTCACGTCTTACAATGTCCATCACCGGCAGATGTGAAATAAAGTAATCAAAGTAATTACACATCTGCCCTGATGACGGACACTATAATGCAATAATCCATGCATTGGTGACGAGATGGAGTGGCAGTCTCCCTAGGACTATCCTATGATTTTAATTAATAATGTTTTTATTATATGTATTCATTACTTACTAGGTATGTTTTTAACTTTCTTATAGTAATAACTATTTGTATTTCATGTCATATGGCAGAGTGGGATTGCACTATCCTCCCAGCCGAGGTGCGTTAAAACTTAAATTAAAGAAAAATATGAAAAAAAGTTAAATTACCATAAACAACGCAATTTTACTAAGCCAAATAATGTGATAAAGTGCTACTTTATTTAGAAAAATTAGAAATCAGTTTTTCAAGATTTTAGTGGTAACTTTGGCATTTTTTTGTGAGTTAATTAAAGTTATTAAAAAAAATCTTTCAATCTCCACTTATTTGATACAGTGAGAAACAAATAAAATATTAAACGTCTTTAAAATGCATTTGTTTTGATAGAAATTTTAATTTATATTCGACAAATTTGTGTTAAAAACGTAAATTGATCGTTTGTAATTTGCATTTACGCCCATCAAAATGCTTTGTATAATTTTAATTTTATATTTAATTATATTGCTATGGTAAATAAAGCAAAAAAAAAAATTAAATAACCATCACTAACTCACAAATAATTTCCAAAGTTGCCTTAAAAATCATAATTGATTTATTTAATTATCTGTATTTTATAATTTGAAACACAAATAAATAAAGTAGCACCTAACCGCACTAGATATTTGCTTTATCTCTTGATAATTTTTATTTTTTCAGTTCAGTTAACTACTTTGGCCTCAAATCCAAAATGAAGTTTTGCATGAAAAGGGCGGCCGTTCCCCTTCCGGCCCTTAGTTGTAAAGTTTGCAGGGATTCGCTTGGTTCAAGTTTATCGTTTCTTCGGCCAGTGGTAACCATGCAATATACAAGTACTTATGGTGCGTTAATATAGCACTGCACGTAGCCGGTGGGACTGTGGTATCCTATTTGTGGAATATTGTGAAACATTATTCAACATATTTGACTAGTCAGTGGCCGAGTTCGTATCCGTTTGGTTTGGAGTTGTTGTAAAAAAATATAATAAAACATCTCAAATTTTTCTAGGCGATCTAATTTTCAAACCAAAAGCACACGATTTTGGATTTTTTAGTAGTGCATCGCCTTTAAGTATATACTGGTGCAATCGGTGTTTTCTGCACTAAGAGCAAGAATAATGTAAGCATTCCTGCCTATTACACTGTGGTTCACCATACATTTTCACCTAATTCTGCAAAGCAACCTGATCACGTGACACCAGAATGGCTTTACTTTGAATGCAGTTAGGGTTTCAATAATTTCATCATTGGGCCACGAGCTTCAAACTCCTAATTCCAACGAGTTATACCATCAAGTTTATTGTGTTAGCAAAGTTCACACACAACAGGGAGAATAATGTTACGAACTTTAACACAATTATTGCTGGCTTCTCATCATACTTCGTATTTCGCCAAAGGGTTACTCCGCAACTTAGACTCTTGGGGAATATGGGGAACATCCCCCAGAGAATGCTGACATATTAACATATATCCACTTTCTCCGTCACTCTCGACTAAGTGCAATTTGGGAGGCAGGAATGGATACCGCCGTCCTGGTAACCATTTATTGGATAACCAACACCTCTGCCATAGGTCACCCCAAGTGGTTCGCTACGTTTGATGATGTAGCAGGGGTGCCCGGGTTCATAGGGCGCGGTTTGTCTGGATCTGGCGGCGGACGACCTGGACACACTAAACCCTAGATTCCTACCCACCCCTCTTACCCATTTCCTTCCCAAGACTTCATTTCCTTAAAAAGACCTTCCACACAGCATCCCCAAAGATGAAATAGGCCCTGAGGGAAATAATTTTTTCTCGGTGTGAAGCTAATGTAAAAAAAGTATAACCTTTCATCGTTGTTTAAACCCAACTGCCTTGATAAAAAAATCACTTTAAAAATACATATTTTACTTGTGAATTTTTCAGTTATGCATTTGCGTTTATTGTATTTTTATGGTTTCATGAGAAGTATATTGATACTGAAGTATATTGTTAATGTTGAATCAATATATTATATTTATTATTTTTGTGATATTGTTTGATTGTTTACCGTTATGTCTGGACTAAATATATCTATTAAAAATTTAAAAAAAACATTGCCAATATTTCTAATCTCGAATGAATGAGTGACAGCGATACGCATTCCCCACGCGGTGACAAGTTTTGTACCGGCGTTAATTGATGTTATTATATTTGAATGAGACATAAAGCGAAAAAATTGATTCCATTTTTTGATCTCCAATTGTCCTCCAACGCTATAATGGCGAACGACCGGAAACTACCGAATCCGTTTCCCATGCACGGTTTCTCGCATGCCAATAGTTTCTCGCATGCTAATAATACGTTTCGACGCAATATTAATACGCAATGGTGCCTTTAATAAATTGCACAGCTCTCTCTCTCTCAGCCCTACCTATATATCGGCACGCGCCGCACCGTACTCATGGGACTTAAAATAATTGTCATGCTTATATACCGGCATTCCGCCCCTAAAGGGTTAATTAATGAAGTTTCCTTTGTTTTATATAGTATTGTGAGAAAAATACAAAATATCGGGAAAGAGAAAAAGTTGTCAAAGGATGATTAAGAAAAATATTAACATTTCTTCAAACACAGCAAACTTATTAAATGACACCATTTTTATTAAATGGGGGGAGGGGGTGGGGGATAAATGGCGGATATTACCTTTCATTTTTACTCTTAATTCGGGGTCCAAAAACGCTATAATTGTGAAATCGCGACCTACAATGCTAGAATGCATAAACTAACTGTATATGCGTCTATTTATGTCCTTTGCACCCACCCTCCACTTATTAAAATCAAGTCAGTTGCATTCGATCTTCCGAGAAATATGCGGAAAAATATGCTGGTTGGAATTGATTGCGAAAATAAATTCTTCGTGCGACGATGCGCCTGGCCCTTTTCAAGCAATAAATCAAAACCCCCATCGAGAGTCCGAGGTCTACTAACAAGGAAATTCTAATTTCACAAGTATATTATAAATGTGATAAATTTATGAGAACAATTTTTTTGTATGTAAACCAAAATCCAAAACATTGAAAGCTAAAAAATTAATTTTGGGCCTCAAAAAATCTTCTATTGGGCCGCAGGTTGGGCATGCCTGCTTTAGACCCTACTAGACTTTCGCAAGATTAACCACCGACACAATCCCCTTTGGTTAGACTTGACGGAAAGTTGAAACAGGTTTCACGTGCCATTACTGCTGCATCCCGAGTAATTCCTCGTGTGTGTCCGGCCTAATGAAGCGGGAGTTCCTCTCTCGTCTCCTGCCTTCCATCCTACTTCCTACAACCAACGTCCTCCTATCCTCACCCCTCCCTCCTCACAATCAGTTCCAGATGCCTCTCGTTTCTGCTTCAGAGCGTGTTTGTTTATCCGTGACATAAGGACCATTACCTGCCGAACAAGTCAATTATTTGAAAAAATAAAAGTTTTGAAAACGCTGCTGGTTGAAAATTTTGAGGTTTTATAGGTCATCGTATCTATGCACCTTCCTACATTTGTTTTTACTTAACAATTTTTTAAATGTGTGATAGATAGCCCGATGGGTAGGACACATCTAAACCCCTAATATGATAATAATTTCTTTGGTGGAAAACGGCACCACATCATTCACAAATCGATAATTTTGTTGAGTAAACAGTACACACGTCCTTCTAATATTTCCGATACGCTGCAACGCCCTCCGGAAACCGGAAGAAATTTGCAATTGGACATTACGTACGTGTACACTGTACAGTCGACCCACAGTTTTAAGGGGACCCGGTGGTCTAGCCACCATATTTTCGACGAGTTTTTAGGATTGTTTTAAAAATGAAAACTGTGAACAATGCCATTCAAACGTTATAAATATATTAAATGACTTTAATAGTATACAAAAATATTGATATTAAAAAAAATTAAAATTCTAAGTAGTTAAGGAACTGCGCTGAAGTTACCCTCCTCATAAATACGGACCTTGGTGGTGTGTCCAGTTTTGGTTATTTCACTTATCCGTAAACAAAAACAAAAAAAATATTTATGATCATTATAAGTGTATGTATCGCAGGAACTAGAATAATAAATAAATTTAAAAAAAATGACAAAATGGCGCGTTGCTGAAATTTAAATACAGAAAACAGACTGTTTTTTCATTATATTTTGTATGTAAAAAAATAGAAGTATTCAACGTAAAAACTTTGTTCTAGTTCCTGAGACAGGTTATGGTGTACGGAAAAACATAGTAAAATTTGAGACGGATCGGCCGAGTAGTTTTTTTTTTGCCTCACACCATGCAGAAAAAAGTAGTTTTTAAATAAATGAGTTCGAAGTTTTGCCCGGCTCTTTTACCTGCTTCTGCGCTCACCTGCTAAATGGGCTGTAGAACTTTAAATATCATCAATCCCATTACAAAAAAATTACAGTATATTCTTAAAGGATTGTACTTTTGAAATTTGAAATATTGAACAAAAAAAAAAAATTTTTTTTTAATTTCTAGACCACCGGGTCCCCTTAAGTTATATCAAAACGTGCAGAATGTATTGAACAGTATTCTTTTGACATTTTCGCTGCAAAAGTAAAAACGTTTCGAGAGCATTTTTGCACTATCGGATATCTATCTCATCTGCCTCATGATCATCTACTCGTATTCTATACTTGGGAAAATTTAAATCAATCTTTCATCTAGATTCTAGATACTAAGGGAATGTTTGTTAAGATAAGTTATATTAAACCTTTGAAAATCCTTTTGATAAATACGGATTTCATTAGTGAAAAATGTCACGTATAAAACGGTTTTTGGAAAGAGCACGAAAATTGAGAGATTGCAATTATGGGTTCAGAATAAAGGTGAACTGTATCGGATTTATATGTATTTCAAAGGAAAGGCTCTCAGACGAATATATCGTTATTACTTTATGCTAAAAAGTTCGATACCGATGCAATCTACCAGCAAGTTTGTTTCTTACCTCCAACAATTAAATTTTTTTTTTTAAACAATATCTTACATTTCAAGTACAATCCAGCAATATCTGCCTCACTGGATGGCTCACCTGTTCTGAGGCCTCCATTTTATAAAAAAAATATATACATAATACATAAAATAATAAATATATATGTGCGAAATTTTATTTGATTTCTTTTATAATGAAAATACTTTTTTAAAATCAGAGCGCACCATTTCAGAAATCCTCAAACGCAAACAAGTTGCGCCGATGAGTGAACAAAAAATCTATCCAACCCACCATCGAAAATGCAACAGTCGATTAATTCTTTCAAACCGTGTGTTTATTTGAAAATATATACATTTCAGAATTTTCCTTACCATCTAGAGCAGCGTTTGACAATCTTCTAGAGGTTTTTTTTGTTTTACATTTTTTTTTTTTTTTTAAACTTTATTTATTCTCATTTCTTTGTATATATAATTTATAATAGCACATAGTATACATATAATAACATAATATATATTAACAAATATTATGAACAAGAAATGAAAACCCACTAAGGCACTGCCTGTGCCTGAGTGTGGGTAATATTAAAACAAAATACTATATTTCCAAGTAATCAAAGTATAAAATAGACTTAAAAAACATATAAAATATAAAGTTAGTATTACATTGGTAAAATAAGTGAAAAGGTTTTTTTTTCAGCTATTATAAAAATAAAATAAAAATATGGAAAAAACATACTGATTTATAATTTTTTTTTTTTTAGTTATTTAACTTATTAGTTATTTAACTCCACACAGGAGGAAAATAATTTCCCTCAGGGCCTATGTCATCTGGGATGCTGTGTGGAGAGTCTTTTTGAGGATAGGAAGGAATGAACATTGATCTTGAAGAGGCCTATGTTGTAGGAAGGAAGAAACGCAGAGGCCGGAAAATCGTTCCACAGCCGAGCTGTTGAACATAAGAAGAGTCGAAGAAGCGACCCGTTCTCATATGACAAATGTCAACCGTGTACATATGTTGGGCACGCGTTTGGCGTGTTTCCCTACTAAGCACTGGTGCCGAAGGGATCAATGACGCTAGTTCTTCGGAGCATCTTCCATTGGAATACCGGTAGAACAAGGATAGCATTCCCACCCGACGCCTGTGCTCTAAAGATTGCAATCCGTTTATTAAGTTAGGAGAATCTTTCAAATGGACCGCCCGTTTCTGCACAGAGTCGAGTGGTTTTCAGGTATTTTGGGGCTCCAGACCAGAGGTGGCTGCCAAATTCAACCGTGGGGCGCACTTGTGATTTGTACAGGGTTAGCAGTTGTGTACTTTTAAAGTATCTGCGGGCCCTGTACAGTATGCCCAGTTTTTGAGAGGCTAACTTAACTCTGGCTTCGATGGAGCCCCCATATCTGAGCTTGTCACTTAAAGTTACACAAAGCATGTGGAAGGCCTATTCGGAAGATTGCTTCCGTTGAAGGAAACTAGATGACTCCTTGACTCCTAACTACAAATTTGTTGTACCCCGTATCATCTATCTATCCAGTGTACACGTGTAATGAAATACATGTTTTATTTGTGATGTTTTAATACTTTCATTGTTACATGAATACAAAGTGTAACACTGAACAAATTTGGTTCCATATCTTTTAATTTCGACGAAAAAAAATAATGTTCTCCATATACAACTTCAACTCACAAAATGTAAAGAGGATGAATTTTTTGAACTTAATTTTTTTTTTTTAACCAGAAAAAAGTTTCTCATTTATCAGTAGTTAAAATAAAAAAACCGATTTCCTGTTACATCCTGTATAATCAATTGTACAATGTTAACACACAGTCCATGTGACCCTTGAGCTGGCTTTGCAGATCAAAGTTTTACAAAGTTTGGATCAATTTCACGTAGGTAGAGCTGAGTTTTAAAACCTACGCGTAGCACAGGTTGAAAACTGCTGATCTACAGCGTTTTAATTGAATAAATTAAATCTGAACGATCAAATTCGAGGGTTTTTGTTTTCCAAATTGTTGGTATTGTTCACTATTTCTCTAAAGAAATTATAGCTAATAGTTCATTTTTATATTTTGAAAGATGATTTTTGGGTTTTGATCATATTTTTTCTTTCGATTTTTTTGTGATGTAAGTTTTGATGATATTTTTTTCAATGTTTAATTTGCATGTAATTTTTTTATTATTAAATAAAACTCAATATATTTGGGATACAGAGTAAGATATGTCATTTTATGTAAAACGCGCCTTCTGTGAAATAATGTTCTCTCAAATGAAAGAGCAAAATTTCTGATTTATAAAAAAAAAAACTTTTTTGAAATAATTTCCAATCGTTACCAAGCTTCAAATATGATCTACGCCTGCCAGTTTTAATTCAGGTCTGAAAAGGTTTGAGACCTACTAAACGCCTATACAAATTTAACGATGCCTTATCTAGTTAGTTAAGATTAAGAACCTCAGGCGATGTAACAATATTGTATAGACCTACATATTATGTAGGTCTATACAATATTGGCTGTAAAGCTACATTAGCAATGTATAATTTAATGTACCTTATAACTTGTATCATGAAGTACTATGTATGTCTAAATAAAAAAAAATAATAAAAAAAATATCTAATCCTTTGCTGTAGGTACTTAGTTATGAACAATATTCAACAACACCCCAAACCTACGTGGTGATATACCACACCAGCCTATAACCCAGAACAATTTTTAAATGAAATTGAATCTGGAGGATTAAGGAGTACTTATCTTAGAAATAAATCATAATTTGCCAGAGGCCGGAGATCAAGAGCCATTGGGCTCATCTTCCTTTTAATATAAACACGGTATTATTTCCCAAAGAGCCCCGCTAAGATTTATTACCGATTTATCTTAGTGGTTAGAATTCCTTAGCCGCGTCGTAGTATAAGTAATAAGTCCATGCTTTATCCTTGTCGACTCTTAACCCTGAAAGCCTTCTAGAATTTTCCTATCCGCCAAATAAATCAGTTTGGAGGATCAATCCTTTATTCCACAAACACAGTCCTGGATTGTGGAATTTTATACAGAGGATTTTGTACCGAAGCCAGTTTGAGAGTTCAATTCGCTTTGGTGTGATCACTTTCAAAGGTACAAAACAACGGAGAAGGATTAAAACAGGACACTTTTTAACACCTCAGCTATAACTATGGAATCTACCCACCTCAATCTTGTCTAAAACCTGCATCAAACTTTTAAAAATGGATTCAACTCCATTCGGTGTCCTGGAATGGGTTGAGGTAGGTTTGGTCTACGTCAATTTATTGCTGAAATTTTGCAATTTTCACCTTCAATTGATTGGAACTTTAAAACACCAACGTAAAAATACAAAAAATGGAATTCTCGCAATAAAGACGAACGAAATATTTGTCCAATAAAGCATTGAAAATAACGCATTTTTTTAAAGAATTTATTTGCTTGAATAAGGTTGGATAGCGTTGATTACTCGAGGGTATGAAACTTAAAAGTATTATAAAGTCGGAAAGGGATCAATTATGTATTATTTCGCACTGGTATTTACTTGAAAACTAATATTTTCTCAAAGGCACTGGCGTCCTGTGACCCTTTTTATGCTAGAGATCTGTAGAGATTGAAATATTAATTTTCCTCTTTCAAAAGACTAAGTTCTTTCTTTGGTTTTTTATTTCTGATTTTACAGAGCTGTACCAAATTTTTAACTATTTTCTTGTTGCAAAAACATATTAATCCTGGTTACACGGTACCTGGTATACGGGCTCTCAACCCATGGGTTGCAAAGTAGTGTCTCAATGGTTGACATCGGGGGTTACTGAACTTCATCAGGTGTAGCTTCAAGTATCGTATTAATTTCTATCTAAAGATGTTTCTTTACCAGATTTTTTAAAACTTCTTAACGTTGGAAATTTGAAATAAATTCAATGTCTTCTGGAATCGCATCGTGCAGCATCGATATGTCACGAGGAACTGGACACCCTTCAACGATTTGCTCGGTGGATTGGACTAGTTCAAATTCACATAGATACATTGTAATAATAAGGGACTACTTATGTCTGACTATCTGTATGCAATAAAATGGAAGTCTGTAATTGGCCATACGTGCAATCCTCGTATAATAAAAGAGTTCAAGTCCCATTTTATGCATAAAGGAATAAGAATTGACTGGCTCCGTGTTCGAGCAAAATAAAATCCCAACGTGCGTAAACTTTATTTTATTGATTTATGTTTTATGTCACAATTTAACCATTTAAAATATTATAAGGTATATTGGTGGCACATTCTGGAGTGGATGATACTTTCAGTATCGCCCTTGTGTAAAACCACCACTCAGAATTGAAACGTTGTTTGAAATGCTTTAGCTCTATTTGGAGACTGAAGATCTGAATAGCCAGATACTTCCACACCTTCCTCTTCCTCGTCTCTTTCCTCTCCATACTTACCTTCAGCCTCACTACATACCCCAATTGGGTAAACAATAGTATCACTGGCTCCAGACGGTTGGGCGCACTTGGGACTCTTGGTTTGAAAATGTAATCGCTTAGAAATATTATAGTAATATTTCAATTAAATACTGCGAGTAGAACACATCTTCAAGGTTTTTTGTAAGTCTCGAAAAAATTAAGTGTCAGGCCTATAAAAAATACTTTCAAGTGTAAAATCTCCTACTAATGAAACCATTTTCGGTTAAAGTTTTATAAAATAATTTGTCAAATTAAGTTTTTTAGAAAGTACCTGAATAAAATATATTTAAAAAATAGAATGGAAGTGAATAAACAATGAGTCCCATTATTTTGTGATAATGGAATAGAGTAAGTAATATTTTTGTGCAATAAAATAACGTAATATAAACCCCCCATTTTCTTCAATTGTAAGAATAAATTCAAAAATGTTGTGAGAGATAGACAATTATTTAAAATGCCCTCTTAAAGGGTAACTGGGCTAGCATATTACTTAACTATTACATACATATAAGGGTGGGTTGGAATTCATAAAAGGTTGGGAACCTGTAGGAATCTCTAGCACGTGAAGGTCATAGGCCGCCATTGGGGGGTTTTTAGAAGGTAGGTACCTACATTGTATGTCTAACATGCAATATTTGTTATCTATTAAAACTTTGAACCAGAGGCTTACCTCTTCGTGTTTTATGAAATCCCACGTTTCCAAATTTCACAAAGGGCTTACTGAAATAAATCCATTATAACATGGGTCGGCAACCTTTTGTTGTAAAAGGGCCAAAAATTGTATGTGGGGATTAGTGCGGGCTGCACTTGGGTCACATGTCATTAAGTATTCGTGATATTTGGTGACTTATTAGGGGTGCCCGAGTTCATGGGGTGAGGTATGTCCAGGTCTTGGCGGCGGATGCATCTGCCCATCTGCTGCGTGGTGGGCCGGATCGAGAGACTGGTTGAGGGAGGCCTTTTGACCGTTCCAGCCGGACTCTCTCGACTCATCGCCTTGTACTGCAGTTGGAAAGATTGATTCATACATGCATCACTCCTGGACACACTGACACCCAGATTCCTACCCACACCATCCTTTTTACCACACCACCATTTTTCCTTCCCAGACCATCCAATCTTTTCCTTCCTTAAAATGACCCTCCACACGGCATCAAACGTAAATCACGACCCTCCGGAACGAGAGACTGGTTGAGGGAGGCCTTTTGACCGTTCCGGACTCTCTCGACTCATCGCCTTGTACTGCAGTTGGAAAGATTGATTCGTACATGCATCACTCCTGGACACACTGACACCCAGATTCCTGCCCACTTTTTCCTTCCCAGAACTTCCATTCCTTTCCTTCCTTAAAATGACCCTCCACACGGAGAAAATGACCTTCCTTAAAATGACCCTCCACACGGAGAAAATGACCTTCCTTAAAATGACCCTCAAACGTAAATCACGACCCTCCGCACGGCATCACGGTAAAAAAAACTTTCAATATTTGTACAAAAATTTTAGTTTTAAAAATAAAACGCTAATTGTATATTTTTACATTTATTGTAGTTAATAAAATCAATGAGATTTTTGTGGTTGTATTTGACTTGCATTTTTTAAGTAGAGACGGTGGTTTTGCGTCTAAATGTGAACCCGATAAACGAGAACACTGTATTCTCGATAATTTAGAATTGAAAAAGCTTCCTCACAAATTTATGTACTACCATGTATAGTAATTATTTGCTCAGCAAACCATTTTAACTCCTTTTAGTCTTCGGAAGGCAAACTTCCATAGTAACCCACCAAGTAAGTTTTTCTTTAAGCCATTTTAAGTGTGGTATCACTTTGCAAACCTATCGATTTGCTATTCGCTCCACTTCGCTATCCCTTCGCTCCCTTTATCATTTCCTTTCACTCCGTTGTGTATGATATCGTCCATCACGTGCGTTGCGGCGAGAATCTTGCGGGACGCACCAAGACGACCCGCGGGCCGCATGCGGCCCGCGGGCCGCAGGTTGCCGACCCATGCATTATAACATTGCTTTTCTACAAAATATTATTACGAATATTTTATACATGGTACTAGTTTTTAGAATATATCTCCACGAAAACAATAAGTATGTATGTATACATTTGAAATGTAGATATTAATGAATCTTGATGTAGTAAAATTAAGTAATTTTTTTAAGAGTCAGTTAGTTATTTATAAAAAAATTTATATATTAAGCTTTTACTTGAGAGGTGTTTTGGAAACAGAACTAAATTATTTTTTTAAAATTAACTCATTTGTCTTCTCACACTTCACCGCTGAGATAGGCTGAAAGGATGAAACGTTATACAACTCTCTTTTGACAAGTTTACTTTGCTTCATTCACATTCATAGCAAGTCTCACAGGTATCCTTTAGTACTTTCGAGACTTTGATGTGATACCATTTAAGAATATGAATCATTTGATGCAGGGCTGGCCCTAAGCCAAACAGCGCCTGGCGCTAGTAAAAACCTCAATGGCGCTGGATTAGGCGTTAAGTGTCATCAGCGCCTTGGCTTCTTGGCTCCTTGGCGCCATGGCAAGTTCGCGCCCGGAGCCGACTCCTCCAATTGCGCCTGCACAGGGTCGACTCTGATTTGATGGTATACTTACGCCTGATATATTCTGCTGGCTCCTTATTTTGTCGTCAATCTATTCCATATATTAAAGCCCTTACATCGGTGTGGCGTTTTTAAAATTCTCCTTATTCTCCGTAGTTTTTTCTCGTTATCCACCTAACCTACAAATCAACAATAATAATTATTTTTTTTAATTCACCCAATATTATATTTATTACTAAACTATATTTATTTATTCTTGCTTAGAAAGCTTTTACAAATATAATAAATAAACGCCTGCTCTACTTAGCGAAGAAGACGGCTACCGAAAAAAAATTTGCTTATGTATGGGTAAAAGCGGGACGTGTCTACGTACGCCAAACCACGGAATCACGAGCTATACACATTACCTCTGAAAATATCCTTCTCACACTATGACTCATTAATACAAGCATACACATATTATTTTACTCAAACAACACACACACATATGTACGTTCCCAAATTTTATCTTTGTGGGTATACTTGAATAACTTTAAAAATGTAACTATAAATGATTCAAGTATCTTTTGATATCCCCGAAGTAACCATGCTCACATGTAACAAAAATGTGATTGATAATCCTGAAGACATGAATAAATATTGCTGGGAATCGTACGGTCTGAAAATTATTCATCAGAACATAAGAAGTATTACCAACATTGATGACTTTCTAGTATTTCTCGACCAACTTAATTTCACTTTTGATATGCTAGTTTTGACTGAGTGCTGGATTAATAAATACTTCACCTCCAAAGACATACAAAATTATACTGAGTACCACACAACCAGTATAATAAACAAAGCTAGTGGTATTGTAATTTATGTAAGAGACGGTATTCAAACTCAAGTTGACGAACTCACCTTATCACAGGCAAACTGTCTAAAAATTGTACTTAACAAAAACCTATGCATTTTTGCAATCTATAGATCACCATCATTCCACAACATTGATACCTTTCTAAATTCACTCCACTCTATCATTCACAGCACAGATAACCCAGAGCATCAAATAATCATTGGAGACTTGAATATTAACATTATTCTAGACAATCATCCCCAATCCGATGATTATTTATGTTTTCTCACTGAAAACGCTTATACTCCGGTAATTGACACCCCCACTAGAGTACAAGGCTTACGTAAATCCTGCTTGGATCACATCAATGTTAAAAACATTGATTTTATAGACTCGTTTGTTATACACACAACAATTTCAGATCATTATACCACGGCGCTCGGCTTACGAAATAAGCCTTCATCTCCTTCTAAAAATAAATATATTACTAAAATAAATTACAACGATCTAATTGAGGAGCTGTCTACAGAAAAGTGGCAAAACGTAATCGATCAAACTGACACTGACCAAGCGATGCAGCAATTTATCATAAAATTACAATACTACATACCTAAACATACTGTTAACAAAGTTATACCGAACAAAAAATTTAAACTCATGCCATGGATCACCCCTGGCCTAGTCAAATCCATCCACCGACGTAACCAACTGCACAAAAATGCTAAAAGACAACCAGGTAATGTTCTAGTTCAAGAAAAATATAAGAAATATAGAAACTTATGTAAAAAACTAATTAATTCCACTAAAGAAAATTTCTACAAAAAATACATTTACGAAAACACCATAACTCCAAAACATTTCTGGGAAATATTTCGTAAAATTACCAAAACAAAAAATAGCAAATCGTCTTTCATACAATCATTGGATATTAAAAACACAAGTAATACTAACCCCAAAATGATGGCTAATTTTGCTAATCACTATTTCACTGCAGTAGGAGCCTCTCTCGCAAACAAAATCCTTGAAAAATGTAAGAAAACTGAATCTGAACTAGCCAACATACCTACAACTGTTCTTAATCTTAAAATAGACGAGATTCAAACAACGACTAATGAAGTCATTAAAATGTTAGATGAGCTTAAGTCATCGAATGCCTGCGGGCCTGACAAAATTTCCTCGAATCTGCTGAAAGTATTGAAATCACTTATAGCAAGTCCTATTGCACACATTTGTAATCTTAGTTTCAAGACAGGCACATTCCCAAACCATTTAAAACAATCAGTTGTCATATTGATTCATAAAAATGGAAACAAATCGGATATACAAAATTATAGGCCAATATCTCTACTGAATTCATTCTCAAAAATTATTGAGAAAATCGTAAAAAATCGTCTCACTATCTACTTAGAAAGTCATAAAATCTTATCTAATAACCAGTTCGGCTTTCGACCAGGTCTAGGAACAGAAAATGCTATTGCTAAGCTGGCGGATATCATTTCAAATAATATTGACCGGGGAAATAAATCTATCGCTCTCTTTTTAGATCTTGCCAAAGCTTTCGATACCATCTCTCATAAAATACTTCTAAAGAAACTCCAGGCTATAGGTATTCAGGGACAACTGTACAAATGGATGGGTAGTTACTTAGCTAACAGATACCAAAAAGTCAAAATTAATGATATTGTTAGTGATCCGGCCCTTATAGAATTTGGTGTACCTCAAGGGAGTACCTTAGGACCTATTTTGTTCAGTATTTATATAAATGATCTGTGTAACAGCAATTTTTCCAATCACATCATAACATTTGCAGATGACACTGTATTAATATTTGAAGGTAAAACATGGAATGATGCACACAGTAAAGCAGAAGATGGAATAAAACAGGTAAAACTTTGGTTAGACTATAATCTGTTGACACTCAACTCGGAAAAAACTAAATTTATACGATTTAGTGCCACAGAAGCGGGCCAACCCAAGGAAGCTTATAATATTATTATACACAAATGCACTGAGTCAACTACCTGTAATTGCCATAAATTAGAATGCGTGGACAGTATAAAGTACCTTGGTGTTATATTGGACAAATATCTTAGATGGGACGGACACATAGAGCTAGTCACTGCAAAGGTTAGAAAGCTTACATACTTGTTTATAACGATCAGAAATATCTTACGTAAAAAAGAATTGAAACTCATTTATGATGCTATGTGTGGGTCACTTCTAGACTATGCGTCCCTAGGTTGGGGTGGGTGTGCAAAAACTGTATTGGAAAAATTAGCTAAAGCTCAAAAATCACTACTAAGGGTAATCCTCAAAAAACCTTTTAGATATCACAGCGATGCACTATTTGAAGAGTTACGAGTTCTGGATGTTAGACAACTATATATGCGAAAATTAATTTTAAACACCCATAAACAACGCCACCTCTACCCATCTATTAACCACTCTCACGACACCCGACACTCACGGAGAAATCCAATTGTACCACTCACAACCAAAACGTCTCTCGCTCAAAGACACTTCTCATTCCTAGGTCCAAAACTATACAATTTCATGCCTGATGCTTGGAAAAAGGAAAGCGCAGGTGTTATTCGCAGATTGACCACAACTTGGTTTCACCAATTAGGGAGAAAAGAGAGTGAACTTTTACTTTATAAAAAATGAAATCAAACACAAATCAAAACAATAACAAAAATTCCAACAAAAATAAACTATGTAAAAGATACCTTTCTGTTCTAATCGTTATTACTATGTGCGTGTATTTAACTACCTATTACTTTTAAATTAGAATGCTACCAAGCAGCAGTTAACATTTGATTCTATCACTTCTTTTTTTTTTATTCTCTTTTATTCATATTTATACAAAATATATATGTATGCTTATAATATGTAATGCAAACACCATGTATAAGTAAACATACCTATTATTTTATTATTATTTGATAACTATGCAAGCAAAAAAACAGTAATAATCATGTATTAATTGCTTATTTTATTTTATTGAATCTGTTTTCTTTATAGTTCTCATTAGTACGACTATAATATGAAACGCAAACACCAGTTACCTTTATGCTGTAATCATTTGCCTTATTTATTTTTTTATTTTCCTTTTATTTATTATTATTATCATTTCAATAGCCATACTAAACAAACCACGGCTTTTGTATAATAATTTGTTGGTTATTTTATAATAATTTTATTTCTTTAGCTTTTTTTTTTTTTTTTTTTTTCTGTTTTTCTACTATAGTATGCAATGCATACACAAGTTATCTATATATTTTAATCCTCTGTTTTTAAGAACCTATATGTATATTAACTACTATATTTTAACTTTTGTTACTATGTTTTAAACTTTCTAACTTCATTTTTTATTATTTCTCTTCTTTTTATTTCCTCGATTTTTCCTCTTTTTTGTACAAATCATGTTCCATATGTTGTCACTAATCCTAATTTGACTGTTCTAAAACGGGAATCATCCTAGTTGAACAGTCAAAACATATCATAAAAAATGTTTATAAATGTATTATACTATACTAAATAAATAAATAAATAAAAAAAAAAAAAAATTTATTTATTTTCGGGAAATCGACAGTTTACATTTTTTCAGTTTGTACATGTTTGTATAGCCATAATAAAACCAATCATGGATTTCTTGCTTGTGACTTTACCTCCGATTAAACAGCATAATTAAATATTAGAATAGATAAATTAGAATAGAAATAAAATTTATTATAAATGAATATCAAAAATTATATTAAACTAAAATTCACATGTAATCAAAAGGTATATCAAATATCTAGTACGGATGTGAGCAACTTTATTTATTTTTGCTTTAAATTTTTCTTCTAATTGTATTTGTAAAGTAAGCACAGTAAAATTATTTTTCAGTTTGGTTGGGCATTTTGATCGCAAATCCAAACTGGCCGAAATTGGCTGCCCATACGTTTCTCTTAAGGTACTTTGAAAGTAGTTACAGAGCAATTTATTGTAGTAACTTTGTTAAAATTATTATAAATATGAATCGTGTGTTGTAAAGCAAGTTTGTAATTAGCTAACCCTGCCAGATTGGGTGTTTTACAGAAAAGGGGTAAGTTAATATAATGATGAAAGGTTCATATGAAAAAAATATAGATCTGTTACAAACGTTCTACTACAATGATTTTTATTGATTTAACTGATTGAATTATGTCATCACTAATTATTTTCCTAATTCTTTTCACCACCTCCTCACCACAACCTCTTGCTTTGTGAAATATCCAACGACCTAAATGAAGCCCCCGTTCATTCAAAAGAAACCTACAACTATTTCAAGAATGTTCGTTCTTTTAATTTGAAATCACTTGAAATTAACGAGAATTCTCGCCCTCGAGATTTCGACTTTGAACCAGAAGCAGGAAATCCAGTGAGTATTGCAACAAATCTCAAAGGAATATCAAGTACTTTTTAATCGGAAGGAAATCAGTTAAAATTCTTGTAGGTACTATAAGTAAAATAAATCATTAGTATTTGAAAGCTATCTTGTTTCTTTAACACCATTAAAACAAATGTTTTGAGGAGGTATGACCATTATTAAAAATATTATCTACTTACTTTCATAAATTATCAAGCCATAAAGATGTGTATTTTTATTAATTCAAGAAGGTACCTATCTACATACATATTACATTTTTCTTAAAAAAATTACTAGTTAAAGTTAAATTTTATACAACTCTAATGACGAAGCTTTTGATTGTGTACAAAAGAGAAACACTGCAATATCTTGGTCATATTATGAGCAACAATTACAAGATTACCTAACCGATTAATAATTCAATGGTGGAATACTGTTACGCATGAAGTACCGCTGAGGTGTTCCAGGCTGCAGACCGCTGGGCGGAGATTATTCCGATGGTAGCCGACCTTCGATTGGAGAGGGAACCAGAAGCAAGAGAAGGAAAATATTAGATTACCTAGGTAGTGTTTTATTACATAATTTCTTATTTATTTTTTACTCGGGAAAACACAAAGTTATAGAAGAAACACCATTTAAAACATTAAAATTTATTTATATGTAGGCAACATATAAGGTAAATCAAATATGTGAAAAAAAAATAAAACACAGGCCTTAAAAATATAACGTGAACAAAATTATGAAAATAAAAAAATTATAATGAGATCGAAAATGTAATTAAGGAAACAAGCAGGAAAAGTGATTTCGTAATATTAACGTTGTGATTTAATTTTTATAATTTAATAATTGATAGCATAATAACAGTAAAAAGAAAACTTTGTAGAAAATCTGATGCCGCAAAAGATTATAATTTTTAGATGAGTCTACCAGAAAGGCTATTCCTTAAAATTTGTGATAAGAGATTGTTCTCCCGCGAGAAGTGGTGTCAGATTTGTGTGATTTTCTACGGCTGTTATTTGCTTTTTCTATCGGCCGATGTCAAAATTTCAGCTGTGAGCTGTCGCGTATTTTAGTTTGGGTCGTTTTAAACACGAATTCCTGCAAGTACGCATGATTATTTATTCATTTGACAGCTGTAGAAAATCACACAAATCTGACAGCACTTCTCGCGGGAGAAAGATCTCTTATCACAAATTTTAGGGAATAGCCTTTCAGGGGTGTGTATTTTTTTCGATTACCGCAGTATCGCAAATTATCGCAAAACAATAATTTAACCATCGAAGAAAACAAAAAAATAGGTGAAAGAAATAAAGACAAAGAAAATTAATAAAGGTGACGGCTGTAAATGGAACTCGAACCCAGATCCTCTGGTCTTACAGGGTCTAGGGTCTCTACTAATTATATAACCCGGATTTCACCAATTTCTACCCAATAAATTCCGTAAATAATTGAAGATTTTGTTTGTAAACTCTCAAAATGAAGTATGAGATTGATAAAAATGATGGAGATTTTCATTGAAAAATAAAGAGTTGTACAATTACGTTTATAATGACGCGTTATCACCCGATCATTTCCTTTAGAATCTATTGTCAATTTATAGAACGAAAGTTGATGTCGATTCAACTTTTGGTTTCTATTTCGTAGAAAAGCCTATTCCACCGATCTATTTCATAGATTCTATGGAATAGGTCATAGAATAGATCAGGTGTGATCCCTGGTTGAGCCTCAATAATTTAACCATAATAAATTAAATATTTAAAAAGTAGTTACGTCCCCAAAAATACAGATCAATTTAATTCGAACAAAACCATGAAAGAAATCTAAACAATCCACGTGAAATTTTTTTTTAGTCGAAATAATTTTTTTATTGGTGACTACCTATTTTTGATCAATTAACTTTATTTCTACTTTAAAAATTTATTATAATATTGGAGAATTTACAATCTTTTGAATTATTGTGGGCCAGCAAGAAGTACAGTGAGCATTAAAGGTTTACTCATTGAAAGAAGGGCTTTGGAAGCAATACTCCGTTTGATAACCCCAAAGTATTTCTGAGAGCAAGCGAGCTCCCACGGACGAGTTCTCCGGGGATAGGATTGGGGCTATAAATTGGCTTTGTCAGTATTATTGACTTAAGACCCCTAGATGAAAATCAGTCCAGCAGAGAACTTCACTTTATGTATAAGTATAAATGTAAAATTCAAATACTTGGTTGGAGCATTTCTTTGCGATACCCACAAAACCCGGTGATAAACTTCACTTATATTTCGTTCTTTGTTTCACGCTTAAACTGCCAAACTTCGGGGGTAACACAAACATCAATTAAAGCTGTTCAAATAGATTATTTATTATTTATTTAAAATTTACGGCACAAGTGCCATTTAGAAGCACGTGTTTATTTAATAACAGTCGTAGTACATTGATGAAAGAAATTATTTTTGTTTTTGAAGTGAAACTTCTAAAGCGGCGTTAGAGTGATTAGAAATTCGCATGAAACGGAAGTACGTCACTTAATACGGGTTTAATATTTCATATTTCACGATTACTTGGTTTATTATTAAGAATATATTACCTTTTTCTTGAATGATGGATACAAAATCTGTTAAATATTGTATGCCTTTGTAAACATAAAATGTTGTTTTTTTTTACTTTATTTATTTTCATTAACTGTAAAGTAGGTTGCACCAACCAGTTCATTAGGATTTGATTGTCTCTATTTGCTTTCTTCTTTACAATTTTAAATTTTATAAATATGTTTTTTATTTATTTCAAATGGTAATGGATGTGTATTGAGGTAGAACCTGCAGACAAGCAGCCATGTGGCAGCTTCGTGGGATTACCTATTTAAATTGCCAATTCTATCTGTATTTGTTATGTTTTTGTTAGAAATAATAAAAAAAAATATATATATATATAACACAGTAAATCCTCGCCGTCGCTCAAGCCCGCCGTGGTCCAGCGGTATAGGGCGTGTAATGAAAGCAGTGGCCGTACATTTATTTGGACAACCCGTGTTCGAATCCCATAAAATCCGAAAAAAAGTGTTTTTATTTTCGTAAAATCAATATCCAATCTTCAAACCAAGATGAACAGGCGAAAGAAAACGACATCTAGCGACTCCGAAGAAAAAATCATAAATATTAATACGATGACCAAATGTAAACCATCAGCGACCTGGGTTCAAATCTTATAAAATCCAAAAAATAAACGTTTTTGTTTTTATTAAAATCAATATCCAATCTTCAAACCACTCCAAAATGGCAAAGAAAATAAAAAAAGCGACATCTATGGGTTCATGGGGTGAGGTGTGTCTAGGTCTTGGAGGCGGATGACCAGGACACACTGAACCCCAGATTCCTTCCCACCCTTTAAACCCTTTTCCTTCCCAGAACTCTCCTCCCCTTCCTTTCCTTTCCTTTTAAAAACCCTCCACACAGCATCCCCAAAGATGAAATAGGCCCTGAGGGAGATTATTTTCCTCAGGGACTCCTGTGTGGAGCTCATGTAAAAAAAAAAATCTCGCGACTCCGGAGAAGAAAACACAAAAACTATAATAATACCATGATCAAATCCTGTAGCAAAAGGTGTACTGGAGTTCGATGACAAAAATATGGAAAAAATCATCCTTCACTTACTAACTATCACGCTGTTTACCCGCAGGGCATAGGCAGAGAGGACGGACCGCCAAACAACAAAAGTCGGTCTCGGCACACCCCTTGCCTCGTTCACATACATACACCGTCTCACACATGTTTTTTTTAGTATTCTGACTCTTGATGTGGTCCGAATCAACTATCGGATTCGTCAGTAGTCGTGCCATTTTTTTATTGTTTTTTTTAAATTAGTTCCACACAGGAGGCCTTGAGAAAAATAATTTCCCTTAGGGGATGCTGTGAGGAGGGTCTTTTTAAAAGGTATTATTAGGGGTGGGTAGGAATCGGGGGGTCAGTGCGTCCAGGAGTGACGGACGTACGAATCCATCCCTCCAACAGCGTTGCAAAGCGATGAGTCCGGCTGGAAAGCTCAAAAGGCCTCCCTCAATCGGTCTTCCTAGTCTCTACTAATAAAATATGCGTAATTAATAAATAATAATAATTTATTAATTACGCATATTTTAAGTTAAGAAAATTAAGATAATATGGGTGGTTCTTAGTCGAAATATGATACAGTTAAAAGTGACCGAATTTGTTATCGACACTTTGGCGCAGTGGTCAGCGCGCTCACCCGGAAAGAGTGAGGTCCTGGGTTCGAGTCCCAGTGGTGCCAATATCTTTTTCTGATTTAACTGTTTCCAGATTTGAGTTTCGCTCATAGTGTCTTCATTTAATTAAATATTACAATTTGAGGTTTTACTCATAAAAGTTAAAATAAAAAATAATAATAAATATAATTCATTGGATTCGGGCAATCGGTATTCTTGTGCGGTGCACAAATACTTTCTTTTTACTTACGCAAGTTACCCGCGTCAATCATCTTGGCGAAATTAAGTCACAGGTTATACAGAATATAAACATACTATGAATACAAGCAAGTTTGCATATTATATAACCTATAGAACAACTTTGCAGTCATATAACATGAAAATAATGTAAAGCTGAGAAACGAGGCTGTGAGAATATATCCTGAATAAGATCTAGAAGGTTGAAGCCAATACAAACACTTATAATAATACATAGTGACTGGATTAAAAAAAAAAATTAAAAAACCTTATCTACGTAGGAAATGGAACTGCGCTGTAAAACCATGTATGATCGTGTGAGAAATGTGGAATTCACAAAGATTGTAAGCGTCATCACTAAAACTAAGAAACGGACGCTTAGATGGTTTGAGCGTACAGAGCAAATGAACGAGGAAATGAGTTTAAGCAGAATTCATTACCCGAATGTGAAAGGCAGAAGAAGCCGGAGAAGCCTGAGGTAGATATGAAACAAAAATGACAAACAAAAATTTGGTTGTCTGTAAAGTCGGTTTACGGGCGATAATTTTACGTGATAATGTCATAAGAAAACTTTTACATAAAATTTTACAGTCACAAGCCGAACGCTTAGGCCGATCATGCCTCTCTATCGCTTGTTCCGCAATCTCGCTTGCACGCTCGGCTCAGGCGGAACGTGACAACGTGACAATGAGTCATACTTTTTCGTGAGTGCTGCCGGCGTTCATCGATTTATAAGAAAAAAACAAAAATGACATTGTGAACATTGTGCACCAATTATTTCGAGTCAGAAATAACAGAAGGGTATGTGTGAGAAGATGTATGAATTTTAATAAAGCAAGAAGTGTGTGCCAATACCGTGTTGTTGTCGGTTTGTCCTCGCTGCCTACCCTGTGGACAAACGACGAGAGATTCGTTAGTTAGTTAATTTTGGATTTAGTACATTGAGGTTGAAATTAATTTTTCCCTTTATCCAGCCAACCGTTTTCTCCATTGTGATGACATTAACCATGCATGAATTTTGACAAAATTATTCGCAAAATACTTCGCAATGATATTATGTTATTTTGTACGTTTATGCGTTATTATTTTAATTAACAATGGGAAAACGAAAAACAGACTTGCGTTTGCACGCAGTGACTTTAATTGTAATTAATTTTGTTAATTTATGGCGCAATTATTGAAAAAGGGGTGGTGATATGTATTGTGCTGCTGATAAATCTAAAAAGTTTATTAAACCCTTAGGCTGGGTAATAGAAACATTTCTCTTATAACAGGCTCCCTTAGATTTAATTGTTACGCCTTTTACGTTACACACCCAGGGCCGGATATATATTATTTTGCGATACTAGCAGACATTAAACATCAACATTCCTCAAGATAACACTAAATCAAAACAAAATCTATTCATTAATTTTTAACATTTCAAACAGTGAGTTGGACTTATTCATCACAGATCTCCAAGTTTAATAATATTTATACATCATGCTACCAATTACGCAGAATCGATCCATCCCTTTTTCTTCCTATTCCCATGGGCTAATGTAACTTCTTTCTCTTTATATTCATTAAATAATTAAGAAACATCGGTGAAAACCTATTATTTTTGGTTGAATAATTTATAAATATTTAACATACATTTTAAAATATTAAACTGTTAGTTTTCCATATAAAATAAAATAGAGTGTAAAATCACCTTACTTATTTTAACCTCTCAGGCCTCGGGCCTATTTTGTCGAAAGGTCAAAATAGGAAACTAAAAACTGTTTTTGAAAGGTCATGAAATACCCGTTTAAATTTTATAAATCGAAATAAACATATAATTTTCGAAACATAAAAAATTTTTAATGCAAACATGAAAAAGTTTCAAAATTTGTTCACCTTGGGTTTTTTTAACAAAAATAATTGATAGAAAAACATACACTTGTTTTATTCGGCAAAAGCATTATAAACTTATCGTTAACTCACTTTTTTTCGTTTCACGTAAAAATATTTAATAAAAAATTCCCAAAGTTTCATAATTTTTTTTCAAATTGCGGTCGGAAACTTTGTATCATAAAGGTGTACATTTTAATTATTCTGTGATTTACTTTTATATTTGAATTTAAAGCTAGGTGTTTTTTCTTTCTAACACCATTTGTGAATATACTAATACCAGAGAGAGATCGTACGTGACGTCATAGTTCTAGTAGCTGTAATAATCGAAACACCCATGTCCACCGAATTCAATAACCAATCAACCATTTATGAAACCAATACAATAAAAAAATGTACACAACTTTCTCCAAATGCATTTACAGATTATATCAGAGTGATTTGTTTTTTGCAAATGTGCAGTAATTACGGTAAATGTTTAAAGTTTGCAAATTTGCCTGGTAAAATAATGGTTACCTACGTTTATGTAGTAAAGAAGTGCAATAATATGTTCATGTTTTAGCTCAAACCGTGATTTGCAAATGTAGTCCTTACCTGTAGTATATCAAATAGTATTAGTTAATTTGGGAGGCGAGTATGGATACCGCCACCCCGGGAACCATTTATTGGATAAACAAAACTCCTGCCATTGGTAACCCCGTTTGGTGACTTAGCAGAGGTGTCCGGGTTCACGGGGTGAGGTTTGTCCCGGCTTTGGCGGCGGATGCGTTTGCCCACCAACTGCGTGGTGGGCGGGATCAAGAGAGATTGGTTGAGAGATACCTTTTGACCTATCCATCCGGAATCTTTCTTGTCTTGCACCGCAGTGGGAGGAATGTATTCATTCATACGTCCGTCTCTCCTGGAAACACTGAGCCCCAGTTTCCTACCCTCATACCCTTTTCCTTTCCAGAACTTTCTCGTCTTCCCTAAAAAGACCCTCCGCACAGCATCCCTAAAGACAACTTAGGCCCCGAGGAAAATTGTTTTCCTCAGGGTCTCCTGTGTGGAGCTAATATAAAAAAAAATTAATATTTTTATTTTTATTTTGAAATGCGTAACATTGTCATAGAATTGATGGTTTATTATTATACTAGCTTTTCCCCGCGGCTTCGCTCGCATGGTATTACGGGAAATTACTGTAGCGGTTGAACTTATCAATTATCCCCCCTCCTCCCCACCCCCACCCCCTCCAGCATTCCATACATTCATTCCCTTACATTCAGTTTTCAAACATCTCGCCTTCCACCTAAATTTCATTAAGCTATAGCTCAAAGAAAAAAAATAGTTATCCAATTTTGTTCATTCGTTCGGAATTTATGCGCTTACAAACATTTCGGATGTTTATTTTTAATTAAATATTTGGAAGTTTGTTAATAAAATAAAAAATTACACTATTTATTATTCAGTTTTTATACCTAATCGTTACGAATTATATTTTTAA
This sequence comes from Glyphotaelius pellucidus, assembly GCA_936435175.1. Lineage (NCBI taxonomy): Eukaryota > Metazoa > Arthropoda > Insecta > Trichoptera > Limnephilidae > Glyphotaelius > Glyphotaelius pellucidus. The sequence goes on along the minus strand of OW386540.1, from coordinate 17,876,555 downwards.
TGTAGGAACTCTATCTGACATTTGTTCCAAAACAGAAGCTTGTCCAACAAAAAAAAAACAAAACATATTCTAATATTTGAATTTTCTGGAGCAGTAGCTGACCTGGGAGCTGAGTACCTACCAGCTTAGAGCCCACAAATATATCAACATGGTTTCCATGGAAACGATTTTTTTCTGACGTTAGCAAAAACTCGCTTTTGTTAGCGACAGAAAACGTAAAACAAATAAAATATATTAATATTTATAATTTCATAACGCCAGAGCTTACCATCATATACAACATATAGTCTGCGCATATAATTTAGCTTTATATTGGTGAAAGAATTATTAAAGTCTTTATATTGTGTTATGCGTGAAAAGGTCATAAACGAACTCGAGCAGTTTCGCATTTATAATATTAGTATGGATTTTTTGTTAGTAGAAGTCATTAATAAAAATTTATGAATTAGAACCTTATAAGATTTTCCGCACTGTTTAAATCCGGCGCTGTATAACGCATACCTCGGTATGTATTCATTGTTATTCGCCTCCCTTTTTTGTGTTCGTATTTCCATATTATAAGCCTCACTGAGCCTCCCCTATAAATGGAAAAGCAGTTACCAATTACACACCCTTCTAAAAACGTTTCCGTAAAAGCCTTGATATTATGTTATACTAGCATCTTCATAATTGGAATGTTCAAGTCAGTAAAAAAGGCTTTTATTATTCCTTCGCACACGTTCTACAACAAAGATTTCTTTTATCTAATAATATGTTAATTTATTTAATATATTTGAAGGTTGAAATCTAATCAGGGTTTTATAGTGTTTATGATTAAAGTCACATATGTGTTCATTTTTGTAGTCGGGTATGACGGGTACCGCCGCAGCCCCGACAATCATTAATCGGATAAACAACATCTCTGCCATGGATCATATCATCGTGGTTCGCTCTTTGGTGACTTAGAGGTGCCCTGGTTTATGGGGTGAGGTTTGTTCAGATCAGGAGGCGGACGCGTCTGCCCACCAACTGCGTAACGGGCCGGATCGGGAAAGGCAGGCTGAGAGAGAGTCGTTGACTATTCCAGACGGACTCTCTCAATTAATACTTTTATCGCTCCAGGACACGTTGATCTTTCCCTCCTTCATTTACTAAAAACTACCCTCCACATTTACCACCAAAAATATGCGATCTGAAGTTCCACTTCTAGAACACAGAAAGTACGATCTGGGGAGTCAAGCACGGTGAGAAGATAATGTTCAATTCTCATTCGAATAAGTGAGGAAAGTTCTTTTTTGGAAGAATGAGGGAATTGTTGAAGCCACGGTTTTGATGGGATAGTCCTTTAAGTTGAAGCGTAGCAGGCTCTCTTGGCTTGACTTGCCAATACTCTGCCCAAACATTGCGGGATCTTTCTTTGAGGATGGAAAAAATGTCAGATAAGGAGATGCCGTTTCTGAGGGTAACAATAAGGTTTGCAGCTTCTGTTCTGCCAAGGAATCCACAATATCGTCCCATGATGCCGACATGGGATCCAAATTAGAGTTACGGTTTTTCCAAAGTTTTGAATGGAGGCTATCGGCACCCGAATATGGCATACAAAGTGATCATCAGGATGAATACGAGGGCTGGGTTTAAGTTGTTGGAGGGAACTGAGAGTCAGAGAGAACAATAGAACGGTGAAAATATTTTTGCTTATAATATTTTTGAAAGATTCGATTATTCCAATGCGTTCATCAAAATATTGAAAATTGGATTTAAATTGAATGAAATAATCTGTCATTAGTATTGTTGCAAAAAACGTTGATACCTACCACAGTTAGAGAGTCCGGAGACTTGAAACCAGCAGTAAATAAAAGAAAGAATTGGACAATTTAGACGAAATAATGTTATTGAATATATTATTGACAGGTATGCTGGAATAGACTTTTAAGGTCGCCGATACCTTCTAAAATTTTTAGGGATCGGGTGACGTGACGTATATTTTAATTAGAATAAGGGAAGAAGATCATTTAATAATCGAATAATAGGATGCTCCGAGAGAAACTGACTTTTTTATATATGACAGGAAGAGGTTTAGTTCAAGCGGAAATTGAAGTACTTGAATGGGTAGAGTCGTTGAACAACGAGACTCTGCGGAACAAATTTGTCAATAAATAGTTGACGCCTGAAGGGATCAGAACATTCTGTTGACGGGAAGTGATGGGTGACGATGATTGCATCGCTCCAATCATTAGTTACGTTCCAAAATGTGATCAAATTTTTTCTACGTTTTTCTAGATAAGAATAACTTGAAGTTTATTTTAGATTTATGAGCAATCGCCTCTTTTTAGACACACACTGTCCGCTCGATTTCAAGATAAAAGCTAAGACTCCCGAAGGAATCCATTTTTACATCTTTTTCATGTAGCCAAAACCTTCACCTTATTGTAATTCTCTTGGCGCCATTTCCCCGTACACATGAATAATTTTGCTTTTGAGTGTGAGCAAGTCATTACCATATCGCTACGCTACGAGGAGGTACACCGTACAAGTAAAAGGTTAGCGTAAACAACTTTATATACAAAATAACACCTTGTCCCAATTCCCCGGTGATTTTAAATGTGTAACTAATATGTTGGAGAATATTTTTATTTAAAAAATGTTTACAGAGTAATAAACATGCAATGCTCAGCTTCAAACTTGCTCAAGGCGCCGTATACCAGCTCAAAAAGAAGAAGACGGAGAGTAGAGATTTATTTAAATATGTTGTTGGAGAGAGCACGCTAACATTTAAAACGATGAAATTGAAGCGAAAATTGTGAAAATATTTTAATAAAACACGACTCGTTTAAAATAGAGCAAAAATCTATAGGGGAACATCTGAAATAGCATTTAACGAAACACTGTGAACTTTTCATTACTTCTAAAATAAGTGAAATGAAAGTGTTTATATTAATTTTCGGAGCATACTTTGCGATTTTTTGTTCTATCTGTTGGCAATTTCAAATAATTTGTGTTTCGGCGCGGGGAACTCTAGATATTATCTTCAAAAATAATATATATATTTTTTTAAGAGCTCAAAAACTTCAAATATTATGTGAATATCGGTATAAATTTGGGATGCGGCGGCTTAAAAAGTATTTATTTGGGCACGACTGCGTAACGTTTTCGAGGGACACAAATAATATTCCTAAACTAATTACAATCTAAAGAATTTAAAATCATTAGGTACCTACCTAATACGTAATCACATTTTATTTCTTTTTTTTTTTATCTATTATAGTTTATAATTGTTTATGTAATCTGGCAGACTGAGATTGCACTACCCTCCCAGTCCGGCTGGAATAAAAACTTAAATAAAATAAAATTATATCTTTTTCATAAGTCGGTTCCTCGTTACTGAGGATCGTGACTCCCACTCCAATTCCCACGGTGGATAAGACTTCTGAAAATCAGAAAAATCAATAGGTACAAGTTCTGAAATAATCTGATGACCCACATCAAATGGAAGTTCATTAAATCCTCGGATCAGAACGCGAAAAGTCATTATGAACATTACACCGAAAGTTCGGAACGAGCACTGACAAAGTTTATAATAATCTAAAGCACGATAATCAGATCTGACAATTCACTACTCTGAAACCGTACGCCTCTATTTTCACAAAACCAAAACATTTGAAACATGAATATACGCACACAATAAGGAACTCCAGTGAAAAATATTATGGCTTTAAAAAAATATGTTCATATAGACCAGAGGTTCCCAAACTTTTTTTCCTCGTGGACCACTTTCAAAATTTTGCTGGTTTCGGTGGACCCCCTGCTGCAACATTTCTACCATATTCCCAAAACTCGACACGCGTTGTACTGAACATTGAATATAACACTGGAGTCGTGGTCATGGGATATGGGCATGGGATGGGTCTAAAAATGACAATTTTTCACCGAAATACTAATGTGCTATCTGCCTACATTGACAGGTAAAGCAAAGCCAACGTTTTTGTTCTTTAATATCGAAACCAGCAAGCTTATTCTCTATCTTTTGTGGGATCGTTATCGAGATAATGGACGTGATGTCCTGACAGATTTGTGTGATTTATTTGTTTTTTCTACGTACAACTTACATCAGATGAATAAATAATCATGTATTTTTGCAGGAATTCATGTTTAAAACGATCTAAACCAAAATATGTTACAGTAAATATGTAAAAACCACACAAATCTGACAGGAGATCACGTCCGTTATCTCGATAACGATCCCACAAAAGATAAAGAATAAGCCTGCAGATAAATTTTCGTGGACCCCCAATTACAACTTGTGGACCCCCATTTTTTTATCACGTCTACGTGGACCCCCGTCGAGTCTCCCGTGGACCCCTGGAGGTCCACCTGAACCACTTTAGGAATCGCTGATATAGACCAATAAACGCCGATTCTGAATATATAAGTTTTATTAAATAATATTTAACAATGCTTTAAAAAAATTATTAAAAAGTCCATTTTAAAAGGCGTCATTAAAAAACCCTGTCGAGTTGGTATTATTGAATTTGTGTGGCGTGACGCCACCGCGTCCATAATTCTCCAGTCATCTGGTATATTTTTATTGAAAAATGACAAGCCATTCAACATTCCGTGTTATTGGTTTATATAACGGTTTAGACATATAATAGTTGTTGTTTTAATTGAAATATTATTTAGGCCTAAATAATTCAGTATCAAAAATAGTGTATCTCTATTAGTTTATCTATATTATTTAAAATATTCAAAAACTTTAACTGTCCAAAAACATCCTGTAATGCCTGTCGCAGCGCTCCAATTCTGATTTTCAAAATGGCCGGCGACGAACAGCTGATTTCAGTTGCTTACAAAATTGATGCTTCGGTTTCCATAATATTGATTTCGATTCGTAAAGCTAAAAAAATAATAATTTCAAACAATTTTTATACCATTCTCCCTATAATATTTAAAAATATAATATAATAAATAAATAATTCCACCTAAATAATGTTTTACTTTTTGAATAGTTTCATAGCTTCTTCCATACAAAATGACAATATCAACAAATTTCTTTTAACTACTCTCACAGATTAATTTTTAATATCCAGCGTTAATAACTTTGAAAAATATAATTTAAAATTTGTAATATAAATTCCTTAGCACTGGAAATCCGAGCGAGGGAGAAATTATGAGAAGAATTTGTAATCCGTGCATAATTGTATTAAAATGATTAAAGAGAAATCTAATTAAATTGTTGATTAACCAGTTGAAAGTTGAACGCGGTGTTTATGTTCGCGTTTTATTTATTAAATCATGCCTTCAATATCTTGGCAACTTGAAATCTTAATGCAGTTAAAATATGAATCTTTGGTAATTATTGATGATAAAAGAACATAATTTGTGAATAACCCTTTAAATTCAGACCCCCTAACTAACAGATTTTTTTTTAAATTTTACGCAACTTATAAAAAAACTATTTACACTACATTTAGCGTGGACGTACGCTGAGACATCGGTCGCGCAGGGTAGTTCAGTGTCGGATTTACTAAAATGTGCAGAAATCAGTGGGCAACATACGCTGGGACGCAGGCGACATGCGACACAGAATCCCCATACAGATACTTCGGAGCGCGCTATTTCTAGCCACCGCGCAGAAAAGTAAAGACCGAAGGTAAGATATTGGTTTGCAGCGCGGTTCTCTGAGAGACTTTTCTGCGCGGCGGCTTGAAACTAAAAACTGGGCTGATGGCTTAGAGACAGCTTGTACATTCCACCGTTCCCTCCAATTCAGTTGACGTTCGCTCGTCGGATGGTGAGGGCGTGGATAGTGCGTGCGCTGCTTTGTGTGTGAGGGCAGCGCTGCTTTTCCAATGCGTATTATTTATTGTGAATGCATATTCACGTACCTATATAAATAAGACAAGAGAGCTGAGATTGGAACCAAACTATAACAAATTTAAAAATGAATTAAATAGTAAAGTCTTAAAATAGTTTAGCCACCTAAAATCACATTATTAATAATAAATTAACAACACCGAATAAACAATTTTTATTTTTTGTTTAGGTATCTGATTTATGTATGTACAAATATGTATAAATTATAATTTTTAACTCTTAATTTTTATCCCTTTACACACGAGTGGTAACACTCTCGTAAAGGTTATATATTATATACATATAAATGTTGGTGCAGTTTCTGATCAGTGTTGCATGTTAATGTTTAATGATTCGTGTTTGATCTGATTGAAACCTGATAATGAAATTGTTTGTGAATATATTGCATGTATTTATGTATATGTATTTAATAAAAAAATAAAAATTACATACATAATAAAATAGACATACTTACAAATAATTACAACTGGGAGGCAGATATGGGTACCGACGCCTCGGGAACCATTTATTGGATAACTTACACCCCTGCTACAGGTCACCTCAAGTGATTCATTACGTTTGGCGACTTAGCAGGAGTTTCATGGGTGAGGTTTGTCTAGATCTTGGCAAGATCGCGAAAGATTGGTTGAGGGAGACCTAACCTAGACCTCTCCAGCCGGACTCTCCCGACCCATCGCCTTGCACCTCAGTGGGAGGTTAGGATTTATACGTCCGTCATCCGGTATATATACTAATGTGGGAGGCGGGTACGGGTAGCGCCGCCACTGCAACCATTGATTGGATAACCAACACCACTGCCCACAGGTCGCCCCAAGTGGTTCATTACGTTTGGTGACTTAGCAGGAGTCCCCGGGTTCGTGGGGTGGGGCTTGTTTTGATCTTGACGGCCAATGCGTTTGTCCTCCTTCTGTGTGGCAGGCCAGACTTGGAAAGATTGATTGAGGGAGACCTAACCTAGACCTCTCCAACCGGACTCTCTCGACCCATCGTCTCCACCACAGTGGAAGGGATTAAAAAAATAAATATATATATATGTGTGTAGACAAATAATTAAACCCTTGATGATTTTGATAAATATTATTTCTGAGTGGAAAATACTCCCAGTATCGCCCTGGAACACTACCTTTCAGACATAAAACGTTGCTTAAAATGGCTGTAGCCGAGTTTGCTGACTAGATCTGAATAGCCATGCACTCCCCATCCTCCTCTTTCTCTTCTTCTTCCCCTTCCCACTCCCTTCAGCCTCACAACATACCAAAATTGGGGATGCCATAGTCTCACTGGATCCAGGTGGTTAAGAGCAATTGGGTCCGTTGTGTTGTATTCGGATAAAATAAGTTTTATTACACATTTTTTTTTTGTATTTTTCCGCCGCTGTATAATGCAAAAACATATTATAATTATTATTTGAAATGGCTTAAGTCATGTTTGGTGACTAGATCTGAATACCCAGATACATTTTCTACATTTCCTTCTCATCTCCACAACCTTCAGCCTCACAACATATCAACATTGGGGATACCGTAGTCTCAAGAAAGATCGGTTGAGGGAGACCTAATCTTGACCTCTCTAGCCGGACTCTCTCGACCCATCGCCTTGCATCACACTGGGAGAGACAGATTTATACGTCCGTCATCCGGTATATACACAAATGTGGGAGGCGGGTATGGGTACCGCCGCCTCTGGAATAATTTATTGGATAACCAACACCACTGCCCATAGGTCGCCCCAAGTGGTTCATTACGTTTGGTGACTTAGCAGGAGTGCCCGGGTTCGTGGGGTGAGGCTTGTTTTGATCTTGACGGCCAATGCGTTTGTCCAACTTTTGTGTGGCAGGCCAGACCGGGAAAGATTGGTTGAGGGAGATCTAACCCAGACCTCTCCAGCCGGACTCTCTCGACCCTTCGCCTCGCACCACAATGGGAGGGTTGGATTTATACGTCCGTTCCCGAGGCGGGTATGGGTACCGCTGCCTCGGGAACCATTTATTGGATAACTAACACCCCTGCCATAGGTCACCCCAGGTGGTTCATTCGTCATCTTCTTCCCTTCCACACTCCTTTCGGTCCCACAACATTGGGGATGCCATAGTTTCACTGGCTCCAAACGGTTGGAAGCAGTTGTTATATAAGCATCACTCTATAAGTTATTTTAGCTATGTTTGGTGACTAGATCTGAACAGCCAGGTACATTTTCCACATCTTCTTCTCCTCCCTACTGCCATCAGCCTCACAACATACCAAAAATTTGGGATGCCATAGTCTCACTGGCTCCAAGCGGTAAGGAGTTGAGTCTCTTGTATTCGGAAAAAATATGTTTTTTTTATTTTTTTATTTATTTATTGAAACAAAATACATATACATTATAAAATAATACTTTGACTGTCCAACTAGGAGATTTCCCGTTTTAGGACAGTCAAATTTCTTGGTTTAGTTCACATTAGGTAGTTGTTGTTTTTTGTAAAACACAATATTGTATCTAATAATTACAAACTAGCTTTGCCTGTTGCAGAGGCAACCAAGGGGTTAAACACTACGCGATTTGACGTGTGAACGCGGATGAAGCGAAGAGTGTGTGTTAAATAAAATAGGTAGAGAAAAAAACGTCATTTGAATGTGGATAAAGCGAGGAGTGTCCGTCTACAAAGGGCACAGATAGTTGACAGCCCAATTGCGTACGCCTGCTCTCTGGCCGCTTCGGTCACCCGGTTCAAGGCGTTCGGTACGGGCCTTTTCTCGCAAAAGCAGGCCAAGTAGCTTCCTGCTCAAATTTTCACTGCGCCATTTGGGCTGTGCAGATCGATACGCGTAATTTGTTACCCGAAACGTATAGTTTACTGTCTTAAAGACTCTTCCCACAGTGCCACATTGGTCGTCGACACTTTTAAAACGGCCCAGGAGCTTACCGCTCAATTCAGTACTGAACCAATCCAGCCGCCCGACTCAGGGCGTTCAGTTTTTCATTTAATTTAAATTAGAAAAACCAATAGAGCCTAAAAGGGTCCTCGGATTTTATCGTTCAATTTTTTCAGTCAGCCCTTTGGATTGTGTAGGTCGAGACGCGTAATTTGATATCCATCTCGGGTACTGTAGGGTGTAATTTAAAAAAAAAAAATTTTGGATTTTGGAAATTTTTGAATTTTAAATTAAAAAAAATTTGGATTTTGTAAATCTTTGAATTTTCAAAAAAAAATTTTTTGAGTTTTGGAAATTTTTTAATTTTGGAAAAAAAAAACTTTTTTGGATTCTGAAAATTTTTTAATTTTGGAAAAAAAAAATTTGGGTTCTGGAAATTTTTTAATTTTGAAAAAAAACTTTTGGTTTCTGGAAATTTTTGAATTTTGAAAAAAAAATTTTTGGTTTCTGGAAATTTTTTAAATTTGGAAAAAAAAAATTTCGGATTCTGGAAATTTTTTAATTTTGAAAAAAAAATTTTTTGGTTTCCGGAAATTTTTGAATTTTGAAAAAAAAAATTTTCGGTTTCTTGAAATTTTTTAATTGTGAAAAAAAAATTTTTTGGTTTGTGGAAATTTTTCAATTTTGGAAAAAAAAATTATTGGATTCTGGAAATTTTTTAATTTTGGAAAAAAAAAATTGTTGGATCTCGGAAATTTTTGAACTTATAACTGAAAGTAATTTTTCAAAAAACGGCGCTATAAAAATGTATTATTCAGAAATTTTAGAGACTTAAACTAAACCCAACTGGGGATGCCGTAGTCTCACTGACTCCAGACGGCAGTAGTTGAGACTCTTGTGCGGTATTCACATTGAAATTTAATTTAAAATGTATGAACCCGTACAGTATTCAAAAGGTACCTACAATATTTGGCAAAAAAAAATTGGACGATCTTTATTTAAATTTACTCATTTCATTAAAAATGTTCAGAATAAATAGTATCCGAGTAGGACGTTGTCAAAAAAAAATTCGAGTGCCGCTTACCGTAGTTTTTCAAAAAACGGCGCTATAAAAATTTATTATTCAGAATTTTTCAGAAACTAAAACTAAACCCAACTGGGGACGCCGTAGTCGCACTGACTCCGGACGGCAGTAATCGGGACTCTTGTGCGGTTTTCACATTGAAATTAAATATAAAATGTACGAACGATTAGTTCCCGTACAGTATTCAAAAGGTACCTACACCATTTCGCAAAAAAAAAATGGACCATCTTTATTTAAATTTACTCATTTTATTAGAAATGTTCAGAATATATAGTGTCCGAGTACGTTGTCAAAAAAAATTCGAGTGCAGTTTACACGCGGTAGAAGTGAAACTTTTCCAAAACAATCTCAACTAATACTTGAAAAGTGAGGTCTGAGTAGCCCAGTAAATAAATGTACCCTCTGTAATATTTTACTCCTGCGTATTATGAGCTCCTGGTAGATTTTCAATATTGTACGTCACCCTTTTTGTCATTTTTTACAAAAACGGTCCTATAAAAATATAATTATCAAAATTATTGTGTACCTATTTTTATGAGGTGTTGCTCATCCAACGAATGGCTCCCTGAGCGGCAGTGCCAATGCCCGCCTCTAACGTTGAATAATTATCATAAAGAAGCAAAATACAAAAATAAGCGTTATGTAACTTTAATATTTAAAAAAAATAAATCCCTTAAATATCTAGGCTAAAGACGAAGGTAGCGCAACACGGCATAACAGCCCAAAAAATTATTACAAAATAAATTATCCTTTCAACTTCAAATAATTTCATTAAAAATTTCCAAAAAAAAAACATATGCAATTCTTATTTGATGATTCCGAATTGTTATGTGCAGGTACCTACCTACTCAAAATAGGCATTTCAAAACCGAGCGCCTAGCAACACTCGATACGGAGATCTTTTTTCGTGAATTGAGCAAATTTCTTTCGATACAGACGAACCTGCCGATTTGAACGGATTGAAATAGAACTACAGGCGTGTTCGACAGACATTTGATTTTGTATTGCGTGAACGATCCGTACTTATATTCCGCACCGCTAGATGTCTCTGGATTGAAATCTTTAGTTGGCGGAGAGCTTTGCCCTACCGCCATTTGTAAAATTTCAGAATCCAGTGTTACCAGGTGTGAGAAAATTTACCCAACCTGAATTTATTTGTAAGAAAATTAGGTGTTCTACTGGCCAGATAAATTATGCACCCTCGAGAAAAATGCGAGTTTTGCGAAACGTCAGAAAATATCATTTTTCCGCGCGCTATTGTGTAACATTTTGAATGGTGACCGACATATTTGTCGATTTTAAAAGCTTCCTTAACTTCTATTCTTCGTATTTATTGAAAAACATTTCCGCCATAATGCGACTTTTCGACGATAACTCGTACCGCGTGTCGTACCTTTAAAGTGTCATTTTTTAGCAGAATTGCCTTTAAAATAATATGAGTAAATTTCCAGCAAATTCGTTTTGTATGAGAATAGTGCTTAATTTTTCTCCGACTTTTTCGAAATGCGAACCTGTCGGCGGGAAATATAACCGGGCCGATTTCTTCGTCGATGAGAGATTCAGTCGGAGGTTCCAGTTATCGCCGCTGATTTTGCATCAGTTTTTACCGTTAATTTTTCGCGTTTCGGTTTCGTGAGTTTTTTTTAGCTTCCTGTCTAGCGATTGTGGTCTCTGCGGTCGGTCAAACTCGAAGAGCGGAGAGGTCATTTTGGCGTGGGAGGCCCTGGACTGAATCGCATTTCAAGCGAAAGCGATCCTTAGGGTGGGCGAACTTAAGGGGCGGCAAGGTCGTTTTTTGACTGTATGACCCATGTGAGTTTTTCGAAAAACTGTGTATTATCAAGCGAAAGCGATCCTTAGGGTGGGCGAACTTAAGGGGCGGCAAGGTCGTTTTTTGACTGTATGACCCATGTGAGTTTTTCGAAAAACTGTGTATTAATATATAAACTAGCTTTGCCTGTTGCAGAGGCAACCAAGGGGTTAAACACTACGCGATTTGACGTGTGAACGCGGATGAAGCAAGGAGTGTGTGTTTAATAAAATAGATGAAGAAAAAAACGATGTTTGTAATTTGTTACCCGTAACGTATAATTTACTGTTGCAAAGACTCCTACCACTGTGCCACTTTGGTCACCGACACTTTTAAAACGTCCCAGGAGCTTACCGCTCAATTCAGTACTGAACCAAGCCAGCCGCAACGACTCAGGGCGTTCAGTTTTTCATTCAATTTAATTTAAATTAGAAAAACCAATAGAGCCTAAACGGGTCCTCGGATTTTATCGTTCAATTTTTTCAGTCAGCCCTTCGGATTGTCTAGGTCGAGACGCGTAATTTGATATCCATCTCGGGTACTGTAGGGTGTAATTTAAAAAAAAAAATAATTTGGATTTTCGAAATATTTGAATTTCGAAAAAAAAAAAATTTTTGGATTTTCGAAATATTTGAATTTCGAAAAAAAAAAATTTTTAGATTTTGAAGAAAAATTTTTGGACTTTTGAAATTTTTAAATTTGCAAAAAAAAAATTTTGGATTTTGGAACTTTTTGAATTTTCAAAAAAAAAATTTTTGGATTTTGTAAATTTTTGAATTTTCAAAAAAAAATTTTTTGAGTTTTGGAAATTTTTTAATTTTGGAAAAAAAAATTTTGTTTTCTGGAAATTTTTTGATTTTGGAAAAAAAAATTTTTGGATTCTGAAAATTTTTTAATTTTGGAAAAAAAAATTTTGGATTCTGGAAATTTTTTAATTTTGAAAAATAACTTTTTTGGTTTCTGGAAATTTTTGAATTTTGAAAAAAAAAAATTTTGGTTTCTGGAAATTTTTTAAATTTGGAAAAAAAAAAATTCGGATTCTGGAAATTTTTTAATTTTGAAAAAAAAATTTTTTGGTTTCCGGAAATTTTTGAATTTTGAAAAAAAAAATTTTCGGTTTCTGGAAATTTTTTAATTATGAAAAAAAAAATTTTGGTTTCTGGAAATTTTTTAATTTTGGAAAAAAAAATTGTTGGATCTCGGAAATTTTTGAACTTATAACTGAAAGTAATTTTTCTAAAAACGGCGCTATAAAAATGTATTATTCAGAAATTTTAGAGACTTAAACTAAACCCAACTGGGGATGCCGTAGTCTCACTGACTCCAGACGGCAGTAGTTGGGATTCTTGTGCGGTATTCACATTGAAATTTAATTCAAAATGTATGAACCCGTACAGTATTCAAAAGGTACCTACACCATTTGGCAAAAAAAATTGGACCATCTTTATTTAAATTTACTCATTTTATTAGAAATGTTCAGAATAAATAGTATCCGAGAAGGACGTTGTCAAAAAAAAATTCGAGTGCAGCTTACTGTAGTTTTTCAAAAAACGGCGCTATAAAAATGTATTATTCAGAATTTTTCAGAAACTAAAACTAAACCCAACTGGGAACGCCGTAGTCGCACTGACTCCGGACGGCAGTAATTGGGACTCTTGTGCGGTTTTCACATTGAAATTTAATGTAAAATGTATGAACCCGTACAGTATTCCAAAGGTACCTACACCATTTGGCAAAAAAAAATTATTTTCTTAGAACTCATTTTATTAGAAATGTTCAGAATAAATAGTATCCGAGTAGGACGTTGTCAAAAAAAAAATTCGAGTGCAGCTTACTGTAGTTTTTCAAAAAACGGCGCTAAAAAAATGTATTATTCAGAATTTTTCAGAAACTAAAACCAAACCCAACTGGGGACGCCGTAGTCGCACTGACTCCGGACGGCAGTAATTGGGACTCTTGTGCGGTTTTCACATTGAAATTTAATGTAAAATGTACGAACGATTAGTTCCCGTACAGTATTCAAAAGGTACCTACACCATTTCGCAAAAAAAAAATTGGACCATCTTTATTTAAATTTACTCATTTTATTAGAAATGTTCAGAATGCTCATCCGACGAATGGTTCCCGGGGCGGCAGTGCCAATGCCCGCCTCTAACGTTGAATAATTATCTTAAAGAAGCAATATACAAAAAAAAGCGTTATGTAACTATAATATTTAAAAAAAATAAATCCCTTAAATATCTAGGCTAAAGACGAAGGTAGCGCAACACGGCATAACAGCTCAAAAAATTATTACAAAAGAAATTATCCTTTCAACTTCAAATAATTTCATTACAAATTTCCAAATAAAAAACACACCATACGATGATTCCGAGTTGTTATGTGCAGGTACCTACCTACTCAGATTCTCAGTTGGTACACCTGCACATACGTAAAAAAAAAACACGCCATTAAAATGTATTTTCAGAATTTTTTATCAAATAATCATTTCAATGGAAAAAAGTTCGCAAAGTATTTATATTTATAAATAATACGAATCCTAATGCATCGGAGCCCATTTATCGGGTACCTACTTAGTTCGTCATTCGCAGACGTACAATAGTCTGCAATTATATTTTCATCGCTGGCAAGACCGAAACGAAATAATGTAGTCACCACCTCGAGCACGGCCTGAAAATCGAGTGGTTTTTAACGTTTTCCATACAAACAACGCTGTCCTGGCCCGATTGAAAAGTTTAGTTGGCGGAGAGTTTAGCCTTCCGCCATTTGTAAAATTTCAGAATCCAGTGTGCCCAGGTGTGAGAAAATTTACCCAACCTGAATTTATTTGTAAGAAAATTAGGTATTCTACTGGCCAGCTAAATTATGCACCCTCGAGAAAGTGCGAGTTTTGCGAAACGTCAGAAAATATCATTTTTCCGCGCGCTATCGTGTAACATTTTGAATGGTGACCGACATATTTGTCGATTTTAAAAGTTTCCTTAACTTCTATTCTTCGTATTTATCGAAAAACATCTTCGCCAGAATGCGTATTTTCGACGATATCTCGAACCGCGTGTCGTACCTATAAAATGTCATTTTTTAGCAGCATCGCCATTAAAATAATTTCTAGCAAATTCGTTTCGCGTAAAGGAAATGCGATTAAGATTTCTTATCTTTTTTGCAAATGCGAACCTGTCGGCGGGAAATATAACCAGGCCGATTTCTTCGTCGATGAGAGATTCAGTCGGAGGTTCCAGTTATCGCCGCTGATTTTGTATCAGTTTTTTCCGTTGACTTTTTGCGTTTCTCAAATAAGAAATTCGTGCGAGTTTCCTGTCACGCGATAGTGGTCCTTCAGGTGTATGAAACTTAAGGGGCAGCTAGGTCGTTTTTCGCGTAAAGGAAAAAGTGAGTTTTTCGAAAAACTGTGCATTAATATATACTAGCTTTGCCTGTTGCAGAGGCAACCAAGGGGTTAAACACTACGCGATTTGACGTGTGAACGCGGATGAAGCGAGGAGTGTGTGTTAAATAAAATAGGTGAAGAAAAAAACGATGTTTGTAATTTGTTACCCGTAACGTATAATTTACTGTTGCAAAGACTCCTACCATTGTGCCACTTTGGTCGCCGACACTTTTAAAACGTCCCAGGAGCTTACCGCTCAATTCAGTACTGAACCAATCCAGCCGCCCGACTCAGGGCGTTCAGTTTTTCATTTAATTTAAATTAGAAAAACCAATAGAGCCTAAAAGGGTCCTCGGATTTTATCGTTCAATTTTTTCAGTCAGCCCTTCGGATTGTGTAGGTCGAGACGCGTAATTTGATATCCATCTCGGGTACTGTAGGGTGTAATTTAAAAAAAAAATATTTTGGATTTTGAAAAAAAATTTTTTAGACTTTGGAAATTTTTGAATTATCAAAAAAAAAATTTTTGGATTTTGTAAATTTTTGAATTTTCAAAAAAAAAATTTTGAGTTTTGGAAATTTTTTAATTTTGAAAAAAAAACTTTTTTGGTTTCTGGGAATTTTTGAATTTTGAAAAAAAAAATTTTTGTTTTCTGGAAATTTTTTAAATTTGGAAAAAAAAAATTTCGGATTCTGGAAATTTTTTAATTTAAAAAAATTTTTTTTTTTGTTTCCGGAAATTTTTGAATTTTGAAAAAAAAAATTTTCGGTTTCTGGAAATTTTTTAATTTTGAAAAAAAAACTTTTTTGGTTTCTGGGAATTTTTGAATTTTGAAAAAAAAAATTTTTGTTTTCTGGAAATTTTTTAAATTTGGAAAAAAAAAATTTCGGATTCTGGAAATTTTTTAATTTAAAAAAAAAACATTTTTGTTTCCGGAAATTTTAAATTTTGAAAAAAAAAATTTTCGGTTTCTGGAAATTTTTTAATTTTGAAAAAAAAATTTTTTGGTTTCTGGAAATTTTTTAATTTTGGAAAAAAAAATTATTTGATTCTGGAAATTTTTTAATTTTGGAAAAAAAAATTGTCGGATCTCTGAAATTTTTGAACTTATAACTGAAAGTAATTTTTCAAAAAACGGCGCTATAAAAATGTATTATTCAGAAATTTTAGAGACTAAAACTAAACCCAACTGGGGACGCCGTAGTCGCACTGACTCCGGACGGCAGTAATTGGGACTCTTGTGCGGTTTTCACATTGAAATTTAATGTAAAATGTATGAACCCGTACAGTATTCAATAGGTACCTACACCATTTGGCAAAAAAAAATTGGATCATCTTTATTTAAATTTACTCATTTTATTAGAAATGTTCAGAATAAATAGTATCCGAGTAGGACGTTGTCAAAAAAAAATTCGAGTGCAGCTTACTGTAGTTTTTCAAAAAACGGCGCTATAAAAATGTATTATTCAGAATTTTTCAGAAACTAAAACCAAACCCAACTGGGGACGCCGTAGTCGCACTGACTCCGGACGGCAGTAATTGGGACTCTTGTGCGGTTTTCACATTGAAATTTAATGTAAAATGTACGAACGATTAGTTCCCGTACAGTGTTCAAAAGGTACCTACACCATTTCGCAAAAAAAAAAATTGGACCATCTTTATTTAAATTTACTCATTTTATTAGAAATGTTCAGAATGCTCATCCGACGAATGGTTCCCGGGGCGGCAGTGCCAATGCCCGCCTCTTACGTTGAATAATTATCGTAAAGAAGCAAAATACAAAAAAAGCGTTATGTAACTTTAATATTTAAAAAAAATAATATAAGGTAGCGCAACACGGCATAACAGCCCAAAAATAATTACAAAAGAAATTATCCTTTCAACTTCAAATAATTTCATTACAAATTTCCAAAAAAAAAACATATGCAATTCCCATACGATGATTCCGAGTTGTTATGTGCAGGTACCTACCTACTCAGATTCTCAGTTGGTACACCTGCACATACGTAAAAAAAAAACACGCCATTAAAATGTATTTTCAGAATTTTTTATCAAATAATCATTTCAATGGAAAAAAGTTCGCAAAGTATTTATATTAATAAATAAGACGAATCCTAATGCATCGGA
The DNA here is from genome assembly GCA_936435175.1 of Glyphotaelius pellucidus. Classification (NCBI taxonomy): domain Eukaryota; kingdom Metazoa; phylum Arthropoda; class Insecta; order Trichoptera; family Limnephilidae; genus Glyphotaelius; species Glyphotaelius pellucidus. The sequence continues at coordinate 17,859,437 of OW386540.1, read as the reverse complement.
GCCCATCTATCGGGTACCTACTTAGTTCGTAATTCGTAGACGTACAATATTCTGCAATTATATTTTTATCGCTGGCAAGACCGAAACGCAAAAATGTTGTCACCACCTCGAGCACGGCCTGAAAATCGAGTTGTTTTTAACGTTTTCCATACAAACAACGCTGTCCTGGCCCGATTGAAAAGTTTAGTTGGCGGAGAGCTTGGCCTTCCGCCATTTGTAAAATTTCAAAATCCAGTGTTACCAGGTGTGAGAAAATTTACCCAACCTGAATTTATTTGTAAGAAAATTAGGTTTTCTACTGGCCAGCAAAATTATGCACCCTCGAGAAAGTGCGAGTTTTGCGAAACGTCAGAAAATATCATTTTTCCGCGCGCTATCGTGTAACATTTTGAATGGTGACCGACATATTTGTCGATTTTAAAAGTTTCCTTAACTTCTATTCTTCGTATTTATCGAAAAACATCTTCGCCAGAATGCGTATTTTCGACGATATCTCGAACCGCGTGTCGCACCTATAAAATGTCATTTTTTAGCAGAATCGCCATTAAAATAATTTCTAGCAAATTCGTTTCGCGTAAAGGAAATGCGATTAAGATTTCTTATCTTTTTTGCAAATGCGAACCTGTCGGCGGGAAATATAACCAGGCCGATTTCTTCGTCGATGAGAGATTCAGTCGGAGGTTCCAGTTATCGCCGCTGATTTTGTATCAGTTTTTTTCCGTTGACTTTTTGCGTTTCTCAAATAAGAAATTCGTGCGAGTTTCCTGTCACGCGATAGTGGTCCTTCAGGTGTATGAAACTTAAGGGGCAGCTAGGTCGTTTTTTGCCTAAATTACAAAAGTGAGTTTTTCGAAAAACTGAACAATACTATATGTACTAGCTTTGCCTGTTGCAGAGGCAACCAAGGGGTTAAACACTACGCGATTTGACGTGTGAACGCGGATGAAGCGAGGAGTGTGTGTTAAATAAAATAGGTGAAGAAAAAAACGATGTTTGTAATTTGTTACCCGTAACGTATAATTTACTGTTGCAAAGACTCCTACCATTGTGCCACTTTGGTCGCCGACACTTTTAAAACGTCCCAGGAGCTTACCGCTCAATTCAGTACTGAACCAATCCAGCCGCCTGACACAGGGCGTTCAGTTTTTCATTTAATTTAAATTAGAAAAACCAATAGAGCCTAAAAGGGTCCTCGGATTTTATCGTTCAATTTTTTCAGTCAGCCCTTCGGATTGTGTAGGTTGAGACGCGTAATTTGATATCCATCTCGGGTACTGTAGGGTGTAATTTAAAAAAAAAAATTTTGGATTTTGAAAAAAAAATTTTTAGACTTTGGAAATTTTTGAATTTTCAAAAAAAAATTCTTTGATTTTGTAAATTTTTGAATTTTCAAAAAAAAAATTTCGAGTTTTGGAAATTTTTTAATTTTGAAAAAAAAAACTTTTTTGGTTTCTGAGAATTTTTGAATTTTGAAAAAAAAAATTTTTGTTTTCTGGAAATTTTTTAAATTTAGAAAAAAAAATTTCGGATTCTGGAAATTTTTTAATTTTAAAAAATTTTTTTTTTTGTTTAAGGAAATTTTTGAATTTTGAAAAAAAAAAATTTCGGTTTCTGGAATTTTTTTAATTTTAAAAAAAAAATTTTTTGGTTTTTGGAAATTTTTTAATTTTGGAAAAAAAATTATTGGATTCTGGAAATTTTTTAATTTTGGAAAAAAAAATTGTTGGATCTCGGAAATTTTTGAACTTATAACTGAAAGTAATTTTTCAAAAAACGGCGCTATAAAAATGTATTATTCAGAATTTTTCAGAAACTAAATCTAAACCCAACTGGGGACGCCGTAGTCGCACTGACTCCGGACGGCAGTAATTGGGACTCTTGTGCGGTTTTCACATTGAAATTTAATGTAAAATGTATGAACCCGTACAGTATTCAAAAGGTACCTACACCATTTGGCAAAAAAAAATTGGACCATCTTTATTTAAATTTACTCATTTTATTAGAAATGTTCAGAATAAATAGTATCCGAGTAGGACGTTGTTAAAAAAAAATTCGAGTGCAGCTTACTGTAGTTTTTCAAAAAACGGCGCTATAAAAATGTATTATTCAGAATTTTTCAGAAACTAAAACCAAACCCAACTGGGGACGCCGTAGTCGCACTGACTCCGGACGGCAGTAATTGGGACTCTTGTGCGGTTTTCACATTGAAATTTAATGTAAAATGTACGAACGATTAGTTCCCGTACAGTATTCAAAAGGTACCTACACCATTTCGCAAAAAAAAAATTGGACCATCTTTATTTAAATTTACTCATTTTATTAGAAATGTTCAGAATGCTCATCCGACGAATGGTTCCCGGAGCGGCAGTGCCAATGCCCGCCTCTAACGTTGAATAATTATCTTAAAGAAGCAATATACAAAAAAAAGCGTTATGTAACTATAATATTTAAAAAAAATAAATCCCTTAAATATCTAGGCTAAAGACGAAGGTAGCGCAACACGGCATAACAGCTCAAAAAATAATTACAAAAGAAATTATCCTTTCAACTTCAAATAATTTCATTACAAATTTCCAAATAAAAAACACATGCAATTCCCATACGATGATCCGAGTTGTTATGTGCAGGTACCTACCTACCTACTCAGATTCTCAGTTGGTACACCTGCACATACGTAAAAAAAAAACACGCCATTAAAATGTATTTTCAGAATTTTTTTATCAAATAATCATTTCAATGAAAAATAGTTCGCTAAGTATTTATATTTATAAATAATACGAATCCTAATGCATCGGAGCCCATTTATCGGGTACCTACTTAGTTCGTCATTCGCAGACGTACAATATTCTGCAATTATATTTTCATCGCTGGCAAGACCGAAACGAAATAATGTAGTCACCACCTCGAGCACGGCCTGAAAATCGAGTGGTTTTTAACGTTTTCCATACAAACAACGCTGTCCTGGCCCGATTGAAAAGTTTAGTTGGCGGAGAGTTTAGCCTTCCGCCATTTGTAAAATTTCAGAATCCAGTGTGCCCAGGTGTGAGAAAATTTACCCAACCTGAATTTATTTGTAAGAAAATTAGGTATTCTACTGGCCAGCTAAATTATGCACCCTCGAGAAAGTGCGAGTTTTGCGAAACGTCAGAAAAAATCATTTTTCCGCGCGCTATCGTGTAACATTTTGAATGGTGACCGACACATTTGTCGATTTTAAAAGTTTCCTTAACTTCTATTCTTCGTATTTATCGAAAAACATCTTCGCCAGAATGCGTATTTTCGACGATATCTCGAACCGCGTGTCGTACCTATAAAATGTCATTTTTTAGCAGCATCGCCATTAAAATAATTTCTAGCAAATTCGTTTCGCGTAAAGGAAATGCGATTAAGATTTGTTATCTTTTTTGCAAATGCGAACCTGTCGACGGGAAATATAACCAGGCCAATTTCTTCGTCGATGAGAGATTCAGTCGGAGGTTCCAGTTATCGCCGCTGATTTTGTATCAGTTTTTTCCGTTGACTTTTTGCGTTTCTCAAATAAGAAATTCGTGCGAGTTTCCTGTCACGCGATAGTGGTCCTTCAGGTGTATGAAACTTAAGGGGCAGCTAGGTCGTTTTTCGCGTAATGGAAAAAGTGAGTTTTTCGAAAAACTGTGCATTAATATATATACTAGCTTTGCCTGTTGCAGAGGCAACCAAGGGGTTAAACACTACGCGATTTGACGTGTGAACGCGGATGAAGCGAAGAGTGTGTGTTAAATAAAATAGGTAAAGAAAAAAACGATGTTTGTAATTTGTTACCCGTAACGTATAATTTACTGTTGCAAAGACTCCTACCATTGTGCCACTTTGGTCGCCGACACTTTTAAAACGTCCCAGGAGCTTACCGCTCAATTCAGTACTGAACCAATCCAGCCGCCCGACTCAGGGCGTTCAGTATTTCATTTAATTTAAATTAGAAAAACCAATAGAGCCTAAAAGGGTCTTCGGAGTTTATCGTTCAATTTTTTCAGTCAGCCCTTCGGTTTGTGTAGGTCGAGACGCGTAATTTGATATCCATCTCGGGTACTGTAGGGTGTAATTTAAAAAAAAAAAATTTGGATTTTGAAAAAAAAATTTTGGACTTTGGAAATTTTTTAATTTTCAAAAAAAAAATTTTTGGATTTTGTAAATTTTTGAATTTTCAAAAAAAAATTTTTTGAGTTTTGGAAATTTTTTAATTTTGGAAAAAAAAAATTTGGATTTTGGAAATTATTGAATTTTGAAAAAAAAAATTTTTAAGTTTTGGATATTTTTTTAATTTTGGAAATAAAAAATTTTTTGTCTTGGAAATTTTTGAACTGAAAGTAATTTTTCAAAAAACGGCGCTATAAAAATGTATTAATCAGAAATTTTAGAGACAAACTAAACCCAACTGGGGATACCGTAGTCTCACTGACTCCAGACGGCAGTAGTTGAGACTCTTGTGCGGTATTCACATTGAAATTTAATTTAAAATGTATGAACCCGTACAGTATTCAAAAGGTACCCACACCATTTGCAAAAAAAAATTGGACCATCTTTATTTAAATTTACTCATTTTATTAGAAATGTTCAGAATATATAGTGTCCGAGTACGTTGTCAAAAAAAATTCGAGTGCAGTTTACACGCGGTAGAAGTGAAACTTTTCCATTTTGGAAAAAAAAATTATTGGATTCTGTAAATTTTTTAATTTTGGAAAAAAAAAATTGTTGGATCTCGGAAATTTTTGAACTTATAACTGAAAGTAATTTTTCAAAAAACGGCGCTATAAAAATGTATTATTCAGAAATTTTAGAGACTTAAACTAAACCCAACTGGGGATGCCGTAGTCTCACTGACTCCAGACGGCAGTAGTTGAGACTCTTGTGCGGTATTCACATTGAAATTTAATTTAAAATGTATGAACCCGTACAGTATTCAAAAGGTACCCACACCATTTGGCAAAAAAAAATTGGACCATCTTTATTTAAATTTACTCATTTTATTAGAAATGTTCAGAATAAATAGTATCCGAGTAGGACGTTGTCAAAAAAAAATTCGAGTGCAGCTTACTGTAGTTTTTCAAAAAACGGCGCTATAAAAATGTATTATTCAGAATTTTTCAGAAACTAAAACTAAACCCAACTGGGGACGCCGTAGTCGTACTGACTCCGGACGGCAGTAATTGGGACTCTTGTGCGGTTTTCACATTGAAATTTAATGTAAAATGTACGAACGATTAGTTCCCGTACAGTATTCAAAAGGTACCTACACCATTTCGCAAAAAAAAATTGGACCATCTTTATTTAAATTTACTCATTTTTTTAGAAATGTTCAGAATATATACTATCCGAGTAGGTACCTACGTACGTTGTCAAAAAAAATTCGAGTGCAGTTTACACGCGGTAGAAGTGAAACTTTTCCAAAACAATCTCAACTAATACTTGAAAAGTGAGGTCTAAGTTGTCCAGTAAATAAATGTATTCTCTGTTAAATTTTACTCTTGCGTGTTATGTGCTCCTGGTAGATTTTCAATATTGTACCTCACCTTTTTGTCATTTTTCACAAAAACGGCCCTTTAAAAATATAATTTTCAAAATTATTGTATACCCATTTTTATGAGGTGTTGCTCATCCAACGAATGGTTCCCGGGGCGGCAGTGCCAATGCCCGCCTCTAACGTTGAATAATTATCAGAAATAAGCTAAATACAAAAAAAGCGTTATGTTACTATAATATTTTAAAAAAATAAATCCCTTAAATATCTAGGCTAAAGACGAAGGTAGCGCAACACGGCATAACAGCCCAAAAAATAATTACAAAAGAAATTATCCTTTCAACTTCAAATAATTTCATTACAAATTTCCAAAAGAAAAAACATATGCAATACCCATTTGATGATTCCGAGTTGTTATGTGCAAGTACCTACCTACTCAGATTCTCAGTTGGTACACCTGCACATACGTAAAAAAAAACACGCCATTAAAATGTATATTCAGAATTTTTTATCAAATAATCATTTCAATGAAAAAGAGTTCGCAAAGTATTTATATTTATAAATAATACGAATCCTAATGCATCGGAGCCCATCTATCAGGTACCTACTTAGTTCGTCATTCGCAGACGTACAATATTCTGACATTGTGAACCCGTACATAAATTAAAAAACTACTTTCCTAAAATGGGCATTCCAAAACCGAGCGTCTAGCAACACTCGATACGGAGATCTTTTTTCGTGAATTGAGCAAATTTCTTTCGATACAGACGAACCTGCCGATTTGAACGGATTGAAATAGAACTACAGGCGTGTTCGACAGACATTTGATTTTGTTTTGTGTGAACGATCCGTACTTGTATTCCGCACCGCTAGATGTCTCTGGATTGAAATCTTTAGTTGGCGGAGAGTGTTGCCTTCCGCCATTTGTAAAATTTCAGAATCCAGTGTTACCAGGTGTGAGAAAATTTACCCAACCTGAATTTATTTGTAAGAAAATTAGGTGTTCTACTGGCCAGATAAATTATGCACCCTCGAGAAAAATGCGAGTTTTGCGAAACGTCAGAAAATATCATTTTTCCGCGCGCTATTGTGTAACATTTTGAATGGTGACCGACATATTTGTCGATTTTAAAAGCTTCCTTAATTTCTATTCCTCCTATTTATTAAAAAACATCTCCACCAGAACGCGCTTTTTCGACGATATCTCGTACCGCGTGTCGTACCTATAAAATGTCATTTTTTAGCAGCATCGCCATTAAAATAAAAGAATAAATTTCTAGCAAATTCGTTTCGCGTAAAGGAAATAGTGATTAAGATTTCTTATCTTTTTTGCAAATGCGAACCTGTCGGCGGGAAATATAACCAGGCCGATTTCTTCGTCGATGAGAGATTCAGCCGGAGGTTCCAGTTATCGCCGCTGATTTTGTATCAGTTTTTTCCGTTGACTTTTGGCGTTTCTAAAATAAGAATTTCGTGTGAGTTTCCTGTCTTGCGATAGTGGTCTCTGAGGTCGGTCAAACTCGAAGAGCGGAGAGGTCATTTTGGCGTGGGAGGCCTGCACTGAAAAAAAAAGCCCTGTGTTTCGAGCGAAACTGAACCTCGAAACGGGTAAAACTTAAGGGGCGGCAAGGTCGTCTTTTGCCTAAATGACGAAAAAAAAGTGAGTTTTCGAAAACTGTGCATTAATATATACTAGCTTTGCCTGTTGCAGAGGCAACCAAGGGGTTAAACACTACACGATATGACGTGTGAACGCGGATGAAGCGAAGAGTGTGTGTTTAATAAAATAGATGAAGAAAAAAACGATGTTTGTAATTTGTTACCCGTAACTTATAATTTACTGTTGCAAAGACTCCTACCACTGTACCACTTTGGTCGCCGACACTTTAAAATCATCCCAGGAGCTTACCGCTCAATTCAGTACTGAACCAATCCAGCCGCCCGACTCAGGGCGTTCAGTATTTCATTTAATTTAAATTAGAAAAACCAATAGAGCCTAAAAGGGTCTTCGGAGTTTATCGTTCAATTTTTTCAGTCAGCCTTTCGGTTTGTGTAGGTCGAGACGCGTAATTTGATATCCATCTCGGGTACTGTAGGGTGTAATTTAAAAAAAAAAATTTTGGATTTTGAAAAAAAAATTTTGGACTTTGGAAATTTTTTAATTTTCAAAAAAAAAAATTTTGGATTTTGTAAATTTTTGAATTTTCAAAAAAAAAATTTTTAAGTTTTGGAAATTTTTTTAATTTTGGAAAAAAAAAAATTTTTGTCTTGGAAATTTTTGAACTGAAAGTAATTTTTCAAAAAACGGCGCTATAAAAATGTATTAATCAGAAATTTTAGAGACAAACTAAACCCAACTGGGGATGCCGTAGTCTCACTGACTCCAGACGGCAGTAGTTGGGACTCTTGTGCGGTATTCACATTGAAATTTAATTTAAAATGTATGAACCCGTACAGTATTCAAAAGGTACCTACACCATTTGGCAAAAAAAATTGGACCATCTTTATTTAAATTTACTCATTTTATTAGAAATGTTCAGAATATATAGTGTCCGAGTACGTTGTCAAAAAAAATTCGAGTTCAGTTTACACGCGGTAGAAGTGAAACTTTTCCATTTTGGAAAAAAAAATTATTGGATTCTGGAAATTTTTTAATTTTGGAAAAAAAAATTGTTGGATCTCGGAAATTTTTGAACTTATAACTGAAAGTAATTTTTCAAAAAACGGCGCTATAAAAATGTATTATTCAGAAATTTTAGAGACTTAAACTAAACCCAACTGGGGATGCCGTAGTCTCACTGACTCCAGACGGCAGTAGTTGAGACTCTTGTGCGGTATTCACATTGAAATTTAATTTAAAATGTATGAACCCGTACAGTATTCAAAAGGTACCCACACCATTTGGCAAAAAGAAATTGGACCATCTTTATTTAAATTTACTCATTTTATTAGAAATGTTCAGAATAAATAGTATCCGAGTAGGACGTTGTCAAAAAAAAATTCGAGTGCAGCTTACTGTAGTTTTTCAAAAAACGGCGCTATAAAAATGTATTATTCAGAATTTTTCAGAAACTAAAACTAAACCCAACTGGGGACGCCGTAGTCGCACTGACTCCGGACGGCAGTAATTGGGACTCTTGTGCGGTTTTCACATTGAAATTTAATGTAAAATGTACGAACGATTAGTTCCCGTACAGTATTCAAAAGGTACCTACACCATTTGGCAAAAAAAATTGGACCATCTTTATTTAAATTTACTCATTTTTTTAGAAATGTTCAGAATAAATAGTATCCGAGTAGGACGTTGTCAAAAAAAAATTCGAGTGTAGCTTACTGTAGTTTTTCAAAAAACGGCGCTATAAAAATGTATTATTCAGAATTTTTCAGAAACTAAAACCAAACCCAACTGGGGACGCCGTAGTCGCACTGACTCCGGACGGCAGTAATTGGGACTCTTGTGCGGTTTTCACATTGAATTTTAATGTAAAATGTACGAACGATTAGTCCCCGTACAGTGTTCAAAAGGTAACTACACCATTTCGCAAAAAAAAAATTGGACCATATTTATTTAAATTTACTCATTTTATTAGAAATGTTCAGAATAAATAGTATCCGAGTAGGACGTTGTCAAAAAAAAATTCGAGTGCAGCTTACTGTAGTTTTCAAAAAACGGCGCTATAAAAATGTATTATTCAGAATTTTTCAGAAACTAAAACTAAACCCAACTGGGGACGCCGTAGTCGCACTGACTCCGGACGGCAGTAATTGGGACTCTTGTGCGGTTTTCACATTGAAATTTAATGTAAAATGTATGAACCCGTACAGTATTCAAAAGGTACCTACACCATTTGGCAAAAAAAAAATTGGACCATCTTTATTTAAATTTACTCATTTTATTAGAAATGTTCTGAATAAATAGTATCCGAGTAGGACGTTGTCAAAAAAAAATTCGAGTGCAGCTTACTGTAGTTTTTCAAAAAACGGCGCTATAAAAATGTATTATTCAGAATTTTTCAGAAACTAAAACCAAACCCAACCGGGGACGCCGTAGTCGCACTGACTCCGGACGGCAGTAATTGGGACTCTTGTGCGGTTTTCACATTGAAATTTAATGTAAAATGTACCAACGATTAGTTCCCGTACAGTATTCAAAAGGTACCTACACCATTTCGCAAAAAAAAAATGGACCATCTTTATTTAAATTTACTCATTTTATTAGAAATGTTCAGAATATATAGTGTCCGAGTACGTTGTCAAAAAAAATTCGAGTGCAGTTTACACGCGGTAGAAGTGAAACTTTTCCAAAACAATCTCAACTAATACTTGAAAAGTGAGGTCTGAGTAGCCCAGTAAATAAATGTACCCTCTGTAATATTTTACTTCTGCGTATTATGAGCTCCTGGTAGATTTTCAATATTGTACGTCACCCTTTTTGTCATTTTTTACAAAAACGGTCCTATAAAAATATAATTATCAAAATTATTGTGTACCTATTTTTATGAGGTGTTGCTCATCCAACGAATGGTTTCCTGAGCGGCAGTGCCAATGCCCGCCTCTAACGTTGAATAATTATCATAAAGAAGCAAAATACAAAAAAAGCGTTATGTAACTTTAATATTTAAAAAAAATAAATCCCTTAAATATCTAGGCTAAAGACGAAGGTAGCGCAACACGGCATAACAGCCCAAAAAATTATTACAAAAGAAATTATCCTTTCAACTTCAAATAATTTTATTACAAATTTCCAAAAAAAAAAAACAGATGATTCCGATTTGTTATGTGCAGGTACCTACCTACTCAGATTCTCAGTTGGTACACCTGCACATACGTAAAAAAAACACGCCATTAAAATGTATATTCAGAATTTTTTATCAAATAATCATTTCAATGAAAAAGAGTTCGCAAAGTATTTATACTTAGTCCTCTCACAATTTTAATAATATTTTTTCTAGCTAGTGTAGGTACTACTTTCCTAAAATAGGCATTTCAAAACCGAGCGTCTAGCAACACTCGATACCGAGATCTTTTTTCGTGAATTGAGCAAATTTCTTTCGATACAGACGAACCTGCCGATTTGAACGGATTGAAATAGAACTACAGGCGTGTTCGACAGACATTTGATTTTGTTTTGTGTGAACGATCCGTACTTATATTCCACACCGCTAGATGTCTCTGGATTGAAATCTTTAGTTGGCGGAGAGAGCGGCCTTCCGCCATTTGTAAAATTTCAGAATCGAGTGTTCCAAGGTGTGAGAAAATTTACCCAACCTGAATTTATTTGTAAGAAAATTAGGTCTTCTACTGGCCAGTTATATTATGCACCCTCGAGAAAAATGCGAGTTTTGCGAAACGTCAGAAAATATCATTTTTCCGCGCGATATTGTGTAGCATTTTGAATGGTGACCGACATATTTGTCGATTTTAAAAGCTTCCTTAATTTCTATTCCTCCTATTTATTGAAAAACATCTCGACCACAATGCGCTTTTTCGACGATATCTCGTACCGCGTGTCGTACCTATAAAATGTCATTTTTTAGCAGCATCGCCATTAAAATAAAAGAATAAATTTCTAGCAAATTCGTTTTGTATGAAAATAGTGCTTAATTTTTCTCCGACTTTTTCGAAATGCGAACCTGTCGGCGGGAAATATAACCTGGCCGATTTCTTCGTCGATGAGAGATTCAGTCGGAGGTTCCAGTTATCGCCGCTGATTTTGCATCAGTTTTTTCCGTTAATTTTTCGCGTTTCGGTTTCGTGGGTTTTTTTAGCTTCCTGTCTAGCGATTGTGGTCTCTGCGGTCGGTCAAACTCGAAGAGCGGTGAGGTCATTTTGGCGTGGGAGGCCCTGCACTGAAAAAAAAAGCCCTGTGTTTCGAGCGAAACTGAACCTCGAAACGGGTAAAACTTGAGGGGCGGCAAGGTCGTCTTTTGCCTAAATGACGAAAAAAAAGTGAGTTTTTCAAAAACTGTGCAATACTATACTATGTAAACATCATTTCAAGTACAAGGTTATAAAGGCCGTAAAGCAGTAAAAGTTTTATTACAGGATTTTTTTTTGTATTTTAACGCTGGTGTATAGTGTATAAACATATTATACTTTTTACTTGTAATGGCTTTAGCCATGTTTGTTGACTGATCTATATAGCTAGGTATATTTCCCACATCTTCTTCCCCTCCCTTCAGCCTCACAATATACCGAAATTGGGGATGCCATTGTCTCACTGACTTCAGACGGTTAGGAATAGTTGGGACTCTTGCGCGGTTTTCACAATTTTGTATCATTTGATTTTTTGTATTTTTACGCTGATGCAAAGTGTATATAGGTCACATTAGACTCACTACTTGAAATGGCTTTAGCCGTGTTTAGTGACTAGATCTGAATAGCCAGCTATATTCCCAACATCTCATCAACTGGTTCCAACTATTCCCAACATCTCATCAACTGGTTCCAGGCGGCTAGGAGCCGTTGGGTCTCTTGTGTTGTATTCGGATAAAATACATGTTTTTTGTATTTTTACGCTAGTGTATAGTGATAAAATAAGTTTTATTACATGATTTTTTTTTGTATTTTTACGCTGATGAATAGTGTATAGTATACTTGATATGACCTTAGTCGTGTTTGGTTACTAGATCTAAATAGCCAGATACATTTTCTACATTTCCTTCCTCTCCCCAATACCTTCAGTCTCACAACATACCGAAATTGGGGATGCCATAGTCTCACTGGCTCCAGACGAGCATTTGGGTCTCTTATTCGAATTAAAACATTATATTATATTACCTGACATACAAAAAAAATATCTATTTATTTTAAATTACAAAATATTCTGCCCGCCTACGCACGCGTCCCGCAAAAACTGTGTTCCGGCCGCAACTCGACGCAGAGCTGAGCTCACACATGTCTGCCCGGTATGTGTCTGCGTCTCAGTGTATGTTGCTCCCTACACTTCCATACAATACAAAAACCCGAACTACCCTGCGCTGAACATGCTGCGCGACGCATGTCTCAGCGTATGCCGTTCGGGCGCAGGGCAGTAGCGTTTCTGCGGCGCACATGTCTGCGTCTCAGCGTATGTCGCTCCATACACTTCCATACAACGCAAAAACCTGAACTATCTTGCGCTGAACATTCTGCGCGACCGATGTCCCAGCGTACGCGAAGCCTAATTCTTCCCCAGATCCAGTGTTGCTGGTTACTAACTCAGACCTTGGTTTATAGAAAACCTGACAAAAAAAAACAAATGATACCTCTTCGAGGCTCTTTAAAAGGAAGAAAAAAAACTTATGTACCAACATATTTACGAAAAATGATTGTGAATAATTCCTTTCTCATGTATAAAAATAAATTCACAATTCCTCTCCTCTTCCTATTATCTTTTTACAGTATAAAATAGCCCGTTATAATTGTTTGATGAGATTCTCGAAAATATTGTCCTTTTTTAATTAACTCATTAATAAAAACCGCCCAAACGATTTATTGTCAGAAATGTGTCCTTATTTTCCCCATAATTATTTTTATTGAGGATTTGAAAAGAAAAACGAATTTTCAGTAAACTGTTTAGGCGTTTCGTGAATTACAAAATACTTTTCTTTGAATTTTTAGTTTTTCGTCATTTTACACGTAAATTTCTTTCACAAACTTTTTTTTTATAGTATGCGCGGTGATAATAGAGTTGGACATTAAATTATATAAACACGTGCATTGATTGTCGAATAATATCTACTTCTTTGAAATATTTAACACCTTTTGCAATTATAAAAAAAAAAAAATTGTGCTTATGTTTATAGTTTTGCAATCCACAGTTCACCAAGTTGTTATTTTTACAATGCATTGTGGGTGTATTGGTTTCACGAAAAAGTTCAGAACTTTTAAGTATTCGTCCGGTTAAGACGGCTTGACCATACTCGACCGGAAAATTTTCATTTTTAAATTGAATTCTAGACGTATTAACTCTTCTAGCCAAAAAAACAACTAGATTTCGAATTTTTTTTATTTTATCTAGTAAAGTAATTTAGAAAAAATATATTTGTTTTATTAAAATAAAGTTATTCTTTTGGTCGTTGCACAGATTTCTTAAATTTACTAACGAATTGTTGTATTATTTTATATTTGAAAATATTTCACTTTTTTGTCGGAACCGCACTCTTCATAATCAACGTGGCGATCGATGGTGGAAGATAGTTACCATACGGCGGCTGACAGTAGGATTAATACTGTAACGCGTTCTAAAAAACTTTCGTCTTTTGATGAAATCAAAATTCTAATTCGCTGCTTACACGCCCTTAATGACTGAAAGTTAAATTCCACTATTTAAAATCCGGTTAGGAGGATAACCCTTTTTACCGGCATTATAAAAACATGTATTTTCAAACATCATTTATTCAAACTTTATATTAGCTCATTTTGGGTGGCAAATTTAGACAGTTAAGACAAAACTTAATAAGTTTTTTAACTGAATTAGCCAAGTAGCTTTATGAAATGTGTTAGGACATGGTTGAGGTTAGCTAAATTCTCCAATTAAATGCGTAGGAAATAAATAAAATGTGTAGACGTTCTGAGACGAGGTTCTAAAGACGAAAATATATTTAATTTTTTACGAGAAAAACTCTCTTTTTATAACTTTTGAAGGTTATTCCCATCAACGTAATATATCATTGAAGAAGAAGATAAGATTCTGTTTTTCTGTGTCTTGTTTTCTTTCATATTTTCATTTAGATTTAAAAGTGTTATCTTCTTCTTCAATGATATATTACGTTGATGGGAATAACCTTCAAAAGTTATAAAAAGAGAGTTTTTCTCGTAAAAAATTGAATATTCATTTAGACTTTCATAAAGTCAATAGTTCCATATGAATAAATTCGGATACATTTATCCGAGACGCTATTCAGGTTACAAACCAATTCTTTGAATGATTGTTTCCAATAAAAAGAGTAGTTGCCTATAATATGGAAAAAGAACTAGTTGAAGATAATATTAATGATTCTAAATATTTGAAATATGAGATTGACAAATATGACGGTTTGACAGAAGGTGGCAATAGCGAAATTGGAAAACGCGCCGTCCCGGTTAGACGAGAGGTCTGGGTTCGAGTCCCAGTTGCGACCATTGTCTTTTTCTGTTTTTCTGTGTCTTGTTTTCTTTCATATTTTCATTTAGATTTAAAAGTGTTATCTTCTTCTTCAATGAAAATACATTTATTTCATCTAACTTAAAAACCAAAAACATCAATAAACTGAAACTCAAATTGAAGATACACTTCATCAGGAATATTTAACTAAATAATTATCTATTTTTCTATTTCTTTCTATTTATTATCAATCTATATTCATCTCTATTTTATTTAGATTTTTCGAGTTTCTCTAAAGTGCACAATATTTTAGTATATAACCGTATTATATGTATATACACCTACACATATAGATGATCCAGAAGTTTCAATTGTTCCTATTATATACTTACCTATTGCATAATGTTATTCTATTTCTGTTATAATTAATGTAACTCGCTCATCAAGCACAAGAACTAGCTTCTTCTTTGGTGAGATTGCAATTTTAAATAATTTCTGTACCGATATGTAATTTATATAACACCACTGTACACTTATATATCTATATTAAATAAAAAATAAAAAAAAAACTTATATGGACGAGTTACAGAAATTGATGAGGATGGGCTATTTTTCTCTCCGGCTTTACAAATACGAATCTAGCGAAGAACCTATAGGTACTACTTGACAATAAAATCTTTTAAAAAATGCAGACACTTTCCCATGTTGCCTATATGGTCTAAAAGTTGATTTAAAAAAATCCTTGGTTTATTTCGAAATCTCGTTTTGAGGCTATTGTGTAACAAAGGGACTAGGTCTGTAGTTAAATTTATACCATAACATTCCCGGTGACCCTTCCAACCATCTGGCCTGATTGAAGATAATAAAATGGCAGACAGCCGAGTGATGTACAGATTTAAATGCCCTCCGCTGATCCCCGGGTCGTATTTAACCTCTGCCGGTCGCCATTTGGATCCGGGGAACCGGCCTTATTTATGCCCAGTGCCATTTTATAATAATCAAGATTCTGCCGGCACCGAACATGAAAGAACCTTCACCCTCACCTCTCCATTGTAAACTCTAACCTGACTAATGACTACATCGTGGCCTATTGAGGCTTTGTTGCTCTGTACACCGTAGTGACGGATTTAGCGATGTTATCAAGACTATTCGCAGTATTAAGCGTCGAGGAGAGATTGGTATTATTAGCAGATAACGACCGGCATCTTCAGGCATTACATAATTACACGATCAATGGTCAGACAATACAGCAGAATCATCAAAGAGATTGCTTGTTTGCGTAGTGGTGTCCTTTATCATAGGACTACTAATGGGTGAGGGGACTGAGGAAGGATATGCCAAACTATTTCGGACCAATTCGAACCTCTGTCGGTGTGCACAAATACATTCCAAGTGATGATGATACTCTTTAAATGATTTACCTTTTTTTTCTTTATTTTATCCCATTATTTATACAAACACTATTTTTTCATACTTTATAATATAGAATACATAAGACACAAGTAAATTAAAATTATGTATATTAATATAAGATAAAGTTAAGTATTGGGAGTCCATTAAGGCACTTCCTGTTTGTTACGTTAAAATACCTAACGATAAATTAAAAAAAAATTGTAGTTACGGTTTGAGGGTACAGGTACAGGTATGTATGTAAATATTATTGTAAAAACGTGAAACAAAAATAAGAAGAAATATGAGATAAACCTAATGTTAGTTTTAAAGTTATGGTAATATTGCGGTGAAAAGTGAAATATGAAGTTTTACGGAGAGTTTAAAGGAAAATTGTTTCAAAAACTAAGTTATTCAGCTTAATTTTATTTATTTTATACACGGTGTCCGGAAACTCGTGGTACAAGCGGAAAACTGGGGAATCTACATCACATTTGGAGTCGATTTGGTAGTATAACTTTTTTTGATTTGAGCTTCCGTTTTCGAGTAAATCGAGTCGGAAGTTGATTTTTTTTTTGGTCAAATTCTTGTAAATTATTAGTGACGATCACAGTACCTAAGTAATAAAAACTATTTAAAAGAAAAACAAACAAAGAAATCCTGATTTATAGCATTATTTTGAAATCGTCCATCATTAAATCAATGTAAAAATAAAATAGTCAGCTGCTCAACGGTTAAATCACAGCTGATTGTTATGTTATGTATGTTCACGCACCTTGTAGTTCAAATTGCGTTGCGAAAGTATAGCTCTCTCTATTTCCTCGGTTCAATAAACACGCGAAAGAACAGACGAACTATAGTGTCCAAGAAATGTCACTATAGTTCGCACCGTACTGAAAAGGGGATTCCCGGATTCCTGGACTTTTTTACGACAGTTTAGTTTAGTTCACGCCGGTTCACTGTTGACAATATATCAACAAAACTTTCATTAATTATAAACTTTAAAAAAATGTGTGTTTGTGAATTACTTTTGTGTTATTTTCATATTTAAACAATAGTGCTTGATTAATTATTTAATCAAGCACTTTTGTTTGCAACCAACGCAGAATATATGACATGTAAAATGTGTTTTTTGTGATCTAGTTTTGGATTTTTGTGATGCAGTGTTTTTTTTTATTGGAAACGGAACATTGCTACATAATGTAAGTAGGTACCCATCTGTGCCATCAATTTATCTCACAAGATTTGTTCGAATTGGTCCAGTATGAAGTCAAGTAGCGAGTATATTTGATTTGCCGATAATCGTTTGTATTAGTTTCAAGTAGAGTACATTATTGGCCGCCATTAGTGGGCTGCTACACAACAAAGAAAATACGCTAATTAACCATATTGTAATGCTTATAAAAAGTGAAATTTAAGAAGAGGTGGAACAATACATGAATAAGATGAAAATAAACTATGGACACGAAAAGAGATTAAAAGTAGCATAAATAAATAATTTTAGAGTAGCATCTTCCCTCCAACGTTAGAATATTTCCACGCTAACCCTAAAGAAGCCGAAAATTTTTAATTTTTTAATTTTTTTTAAATTTTAAATGTAAAAATGCTTAAATTGAAAATCTTTGTTTATTTGGGTTCTCTATGTGATGTGGATTTACCAGTTTTCCGCTTGTACTACGAGTTTTCGGACACCTTGTATAATGTGTTATTTTATTTGTCATTTGAATTGGTTTTGGTATAAGATTTAATATATGACGACCATTAAATCTTCTGTGTTTGCATTAATTAAGTATTGATTTAGGGGGTGTAAAATATAGTCTTTAAATTAGTCTTTTCAAAATCTTTTGTATTTTTTTCAAATAATTTTTGTTTTTTCGTAGGTACTTGTTTAATTTTTATTTTTACTGGAATAATTTTCTTTTATAATAACTTTGAAGGTTATTCGCATCAATTTAATATAAATATGAAGAAGAAGAAAATACTAATAAATCTAAACGAAAATATGAAAAAGAACAACTCACAGAAAAATAAAAAAGTCACGGTCGCAACTGAGACACGAACCCAGGATCTCTTACCGGGACAAGCGCTTCAACAAACTATATGGGAAAAGGTATTTAGGAAATTTATAAGGATTTTTTTCTATCTCTATTTGTTTTGTTAAAAAGGTGTGAATCATTATTTTGTATCGAGGTTAAAACAATTGTAGCGGTTGTTTTGATCTTTGTTCTGATTAAATTTCGTTTTTACATCCTAAACGGATTACTGAAAATTGATTAGTTGATTTTGAATAAATTTCATCGGTCCTCCAAAGATATTTCAATTTGTGCTTTATCAAATTCCGACTGAATAAATTAATTGGGAGTTGATAAGAAAAAGTCTTCAAATTTAAAGACAATCATAATACGACCCATAAAAAACAACTACTAACAGACATCACAAGAATTCTAATTAAAAAACTGTTTATTTACATAAATATTAAATCAGAATAAATAATTCCACGTCTCATTACGTAAAAAAGTGACATGGGTTTAAAATATTTTAATGACCTTGAATTATAAACATGAAATGATAATGAGGCGTTTTCACAGCTGAACGTCTTATGCCGTTATGATGCAGTTGCATGCTGATTGGTATTTGAAGATTAAAATTATCACAAAAATGTACTGAAAATCCGAAATAAATGTAAAATAATATAGTCGATTGCAATACCATAGTAAGCAACAAATAATTCAATGTGTTTATTACTTTGCCACTGATATAAGAAATAACTAGGTATGTGTACATTTGGAAATATCACTACCATGTTAATTTCAAAAGTAGCATTTTTACAGAGCATAGCAAAGCCCTGTTTTAACCTGATCGTTTGTCATGTGACCTGGCTGTAAATTTTTGTCGTTGCTTCTAGTTTTGGTTCAAGATGGTGGTATTTTAGGATACTACCTTTTTTTTCCCGTCAAATCGGAATAATCAATACCATGCCACGTCCTGGCTGGCTTAAGAAAGTTGCAATAAAGGATTGTCATTGATATGGTGACATTGCTTCGGACAAATTGTAGGTATAATTTTTTTTTTTTTTTTGATAAAGACAAACATTCCCGGGTTGCGAATAACCTGAGGATATTTGAAAATCTCCTACTACCACTACGGTAAGCGAAAAATGTTGCTTGCTTCGTCATGGAGGACTTAACCAACCGAGGAATCGAACAAGCGATGCCTGGGTAAAACGTGATGCCAATTCGGTCAAGCCGAAATTTAAAAAATGTCACAAAAAATATTTATAATATATATTAATGTATTTAAGCCGCCGCTATCCGAATTTCTACCGACTTCTTACATAAGACTTCTTAAAATGCCCTTAAACATTTGAAGTTTTTAAGATCTTAAAAAATATATGTTATTTTTGAAGATAATATCTAGATACGTTCCACGCCGAAGCGCAAATTTTATGAAATTCCCTCGATAGAAAAAAATCGCAAAGTATTCTCCGAAAATTATTTAAAACAAGTCTATTTCTATTATTTTACAAGTTATATTTATGAAAAAATTCACTACGTTTCTTTAAATGACACTTAAGATACATTCCATGAGATTTTTGCCCTATTTTAAACGAGTCATGTTTTATTAAGCATTTTCATAATTTTCGCTTCAATTTTATCATTGAAAATATTAGCGCGCTCTGTCCAACATTCGTAATTACATATCTCTTCATCTTCTTATTTTTGAACCGGGAACCTGCATACAAATCTTATGATTTCCGGTAAAATTTTGGTTTTAACTTATTAAATAAGATGAAATTAAAAAGTTCTTTTCTTGGCCGGAAGGTTTTCTGTTCACACAATTACAAGTTCACTATGTTTTAAAACCGACATTAAAAAAATAGTTAATAACTTTAGTAAGAGTAATAAAGCGCTCTTCCAAAAACATTTGATCCGAAAACTCACTTATTTTTAAAACTCACAAATATTTTTGTTACGGTGCTAATCAGAATGAAATCAACTCAACACCTCCTTTGAAAAGTCATTAAAAGTGACGATTTTTTTTTCATAGATTTTAATGACTTTTAAAGAGGTGTTGAGTTGACTTGATTCTGAGTTGGCGTGGAACCGTTATTGCCATCTGTTACGATAAATGTCTGTAAATGTTATTGTACGGTCAGATACCTACCTAATTATTTTGGGAGAGACTTTATATTACATCTACCACTTTTCAGAAATATTTATATGATTCACATTTTCACAACAATTATCAATAACGTACACTATTAGTAGGCGGTAACTGAAATGAAAAATGTAAGTATTATTTAGATTAAACCAGACTGTGATATTTGTATTCAAATACCTATCTCGTGAATTTCATTTCAATGGGATTGGGATATAATTCAATACGGTAACTGCCCACTTACTAACTTACATTATTATGTAATATTTATCGTGTAATCATTCGGTATTTTACATCGTATATATTATAGGACATTTTATATCATTTGAAGGCCTCCCTGGTTGTGGCTACAAATTTGTGTTATGTATTTCAAATAATATATAGTAATATTAGCAGCACGTTCTAGAGTGGTAGGACACTTTCAATATTGAAATTACTTCATTAGTTGTGCTTGATGACCAGATCTGAATAGTCAGGTATTTTCCCTCCATCCTCTTCCTCACCTCCTTCCCCTCCCTATTACCTTCAGCTTCACAACATACCTTATTGGGGATGCCATAGCCCCATTGGTTCCAGGCGGTTGAGAACAGTTTGAACTCTTGTGCGTACTAGCACATCAAAAAAATCAAAACGGAATATCTCAGTAGAACTAATATCTCAGGATAAGCAGGAGGAATATCTTAGTAGACTAACGAAGCTTTTATTTTAGAATTGATAAAAGTTGTATACGCGGTCAAATGAATCCTTTCGGGCCACTTTCACGATGGTGTAAAAAATTATTGATGCTTTTTAAAAAGAGGTACTGATAACAGTTCCGTAAATTTCGAATCCACGTGACATAAATCCATCTGCAATAAATGGGAAAATATCATATCAATTAAAAAAATTTAAATTGCATCAACCGATAGGTCTGAAATTAAAATTTCTACCAGAAACCTGTTCGCAAAAGGAGATATAAAAATGATGTCGAAAAGCCACTTTTATCCAGGAAAGCATTAAGCCTGTTGAAGAGAAATAAACATGGTTATTCATAATTGACTTAACAAGTTTTGCCATAAATTATGTATTTTATGATGCTATATTCTTTGATTACACTTCGAATAATTGTAATGATAATTTCCGCTATGTTGAATATTCATATTTTGACCCTTGGGTATTGGTGAGGAATTCTCTGTATTACGTGCCTTATTGCAGAGTTATACTCTGCCTTGGTTTTGGCCTTGGAATTAAAATCGGCTCGGGGAATCAAAATCAGACGAAATGCAAATATATTAAAGGTTTTTTGTTTTGGAAAGTTTTATTTTCTATGTGCTTTTATTACTTAATTTTTAAATTTCTTTTGCAATTAGTTTCGACACATCCGTGCCATTCACTAGCAAACTTAAAACTAACATAAAAATTCTATGCAAGATTGAAAATTCTCTGCAATAATGATTAGATTTAATTAGGTGAGGTAGTGGGAGAGGTGATTTTGGGGGAGGGGAAGAACGTGGGAGGAGTCGAAATTACATGGAAACATTGTTAATAAGGGCGAATTGCAGGATACTATTATTTTATTATCCAAACTAATTTTTGATTTATTTTTTTTGTTTGTTTCCAAGGTTTCTGTTTCTAAAGCGCACAAATTAAAATATTTGTTTTTATTGGAATGTTTAAGCACGGTTTTTTCTTTCTTGACGCTATGGCCTGTCTGTATTAAATGGTTGGCAAGTAGCAAATGTGCATAGAAAATAAAACTTTTCAAAACAAAATATCTAGATATTTTTACATTGCCCATTGAAATACAAAAAAATATATTTTATAGGTCGTTTCTATATAACTGTGTTCCAGAAAATTCCACCATTCTTTATATATACTTAATTTCAAATGACATAAGCTGTGTATGATGACCAAATTTGAATAGCCAGATATTCAAATGTTTTCCTCTTCCCGCCCCAGGAACCATTTATTGGATAACCAATACTTCTACCATATGTCACTCGATATGGTTACGTTTGGTGGGGCACCCAGGTTCCCAGGTGGAGTGACAATTGTATGGGTTTTGGCAGCGGATATTTCTGCCCACAAACTGCACGGCAGACCGGATCGGAAGAGAATGTTTGAGGAACACTTTTTGACCTCTCCAGCAGGACTCTCTCGGAACATCGCCTTGCAGTGCAGTCGGGAGGGATAGATTCGTATGTCCGCCACTCCTGGACACATTGATCTCCATATTCCTACCCACCTCTCATATCTTTTTCCTTCCCAGAACTTCCTCTCTTTATTTCCTATAGAGACTCTCCTCACAGCATCCCTAAAGATGACATAGGCCCTGAGGGGAATTATTTTCCTTAAAACCACCAGTGTGTGCTCAAGTTAAAAAAAAATCAGCCTCGATCGGGGATGCCGACGGTTCATAGCGGGGATGCCATAAACCCACTGTCTTCTTGAAGTCTCTCTTGCGCGGAGTTCACAAAAAAAAGCTTTGTTTGGTTTGAGTTTCTCAGAACAAATTAATTTAATATTTTATTATTCAAGGTCGCTGTGGGGCACTGGCGTTGTATAAATTCTTAGGTTAGGTTTAAAAGCTATAACCGTAGCGATAAAACCGATAGAGGGACCCATCTGGTCTTTAACAGTTTTGAACCTCTAATAACCTTAAAATTACCTTGTAAATGTGTCTTCACAGCATCTAAAACTTAATTAAATAACTGGACAGACTAGAATTGATGTCTTCCCTCTGGAAATGCTGGAAAAATTATATACAGAAGTGGACATAGTACAATAAAAGAGGGTTGATAAATGACAAATTTCGTGCATACATAAAACATAGTTCATATATTCAATCTGGCAGTTTAAATGTAGACCTGCCGAGTTGGTCCAAAAAAGTAATGGAACATCCATAAATTTAATGTTTCGTTATTAAATGTTGTCTGTCTTGATTATATCGGTTTGGGAATCCACGGTCCCGAAGAACAATGTCGGATCTGTTAAAATTTTAAATCGTTTTGTTGCCTTTATTAATTTCCTTTTGATGATTTAAAAATCTATTTTCGTAATTTTGAATGAACAAAAATATATATTTATTTATCTCAAAAAACGGTAAAATGCGGAAAGGAAACTGTAAACAGCACATCAAAATCACAAAATCGCACATCTGACATTGTTCTCCGAGACGGTCGGAATGGCCTCATTCGATTTAGCATTTATATCCATGTTCACTCCCTCCTCTCCTCAGAAAGGCCCTCCACATAGCATCCCCAAAGATGACACAGGCCCAGAGGGAAATTATTTTCCTAAAGGCCTCCTGTGTGGAAAAAAAATGCCGAGAAAAATGATTGAACAAATTTTCAAGTCTGCATGAATTTTGACATTCATTTTGTGGATTTCGATACTACTTTATTTGCACCATTCTTCTGACAAACTGATCAGTTGCCCACTCTACCTCATCTAAGATATTTCAATAGTCAAAATCAAAGAATTCCGAAAAATTTTGGAATTGGAATGAAATTGTGGAAAAACTTTCAAAATGAAAATATCACGTTTTTCCGATTCAATAATTTCCGATTTCTTTTGATGTAGGGCCTATTTCACTCTCAAATAATACAGCTGTAAAAATTCTTAGGATGGGTTGTTTCAAAAAATTTGATGGATTCATCAAATATTTGAAATTGATTTTCACGTTCTGTGTAAGTTTTTTTCAAGTTCTGTTATTAAATAGTTATAGGACAGTTCCTTCGTAATACTGAAATAATCACAGAACTTGATTAGAACTTACCCAAAACGTGAAAATTAACTTCAAATATTTGATGAATCCATCAAATTTTTTGAAACAACCCGTCCTTAGTCTACCATAGGTTATATACGTAGTTTTACAAACGTTCAGTTATTCTGAAAACGAAATTCACTGAATGTCGCATCTCGTAACATAGAGGTTGTTTTTCAATTTATTCCGCCAAACTGAAAAGGTGACCTTTTTTGAAGAATGATAAGAATATAAATTTGTATTATTATTACATCGGTAGGTTGTTTCAATAGCAATGTTCTTGGATTTTCGTGTGCTTTTGTACGCCTTTGTATGTTTTTTTAGATTTGAATTCAATTCAAAAATACTGGCAACATTCTGTTCACTTCGATAGCAATTCTTTTTTTTTCTGTTAAACAACTGGTTTTAGGCATTCTGCTCGTCGGATTTTCCAGTAACTTGTATCTTATATCTGTATATTTTCCCCAATTTCACAGGAAAACACTGAAAAATAAATGATGATTGAAAAAAAGACGACGGAAACTAAGTAGGTATATTTTACTCTTTGCTTTTATTTGAACAATTATTGGAAGCTATGGAGCAAACACATTGCCGTCGAGTCAATATTTATGACAAATTGGTAGAAGTGTTTTAAAGCTCTACAGCTCATAATGTAAATAATGTTGCGTGCTGAAAATTGTAACAATAGCTAAAAAGCCAAGCAAATTTCATCCTGCAAGATACACATTTTTCAAGACATACAGTTTTCTGGCTTCGGTTATGTTGAAGACAATCAATTCATATTTAATGTGACGTAGCAATTTATTGTTTAATGCTTTAAAAAAAATATTTATATATATATATATATGTGTGTGTAAATACCGCATAAGAGTCCCAACTGCTGCCAATCTTCTCTCATCAGTGATACTATGGCATCCCCAATTGGGGTATATTGTGAAGCTGAAGGTTGTGGGAGCGGAAGGAGATGGGGAAGAGGAAGGTGGAGAAGTGCCTGACTCTTCAGATCTAGTCACTAAACACGTGGAAAGCTGTTTCAAGCAACGTTTCAATTCTCAATAGTGGTCTACACTAGAGCGATATTTACAGTATCTTCCATTCTGGAAAGTGACGCAAACATACTATATATCATATTAAATTAATTAATTGTGAAATGACAATACTTAAAGAAATAGAATAAACTTGGGCACGCTGAGATTTGAACCCGTGACCTCTCGATCCCCGACCACGGAGGCCGTCTGTTTTTATACTTCCGTTTGTTTTCATACTTATAAAAACAATGGGAATGTTATTAGAGTAGGTACAAAATTTCTGTTAAACGGGTTTAGAAAGAAAATCCAATTATCCAATAATTCGTTGCACTTTGAATTAACGCAAAGCGGTTAGTGTTTGAATATTGCACATTGCATTCGCTACTGCTAGACCAGACCCGGAAATCCTATCGTTGTCAGCTGCGCAGAAATACCGACATAAATCGGTTTCCGGTACGGGTAGCTACTAAAAAAGATAATCGGAAACATTATTCTGTTGTGGAAATGCTTCCGCAGAAATAGATTTTACGTTTTCCCGCTTTGAGAAATAATTTCTCGATGCAATTATTTGTTTGAAAACGAAACACATAATTGTTTGCAGGTGTTTTGTAAAACTACGGCAGCGATATAACGTTTTTAAATTTACGGAAAATATTTTCTCTGGTTTTTTAGTTTTGTTTATGGACCGTTCATTTATTCGTTTGAATTACGATAGATGCATTTTGGTCATTTTCATTGAAATTTATCCAACGAGAATTTAAAGGCAGAATAAAATATTTGTAATTTGATGTAAATATTGATAAAGCCTACATCTTTATGTATTATGCTGTGCTATAGTTACATTCTGAAGTAACAAATCATAGACAATGATGGTTTATAATAGTGTATGAATTAGTTACACTAGACTGTAACTATTTTTGATTTTTGAAGTTAAACTTCTCTAGCCGTTAATGATTTAAAATTTGGATGAAACGGAAGTGCGTCACTAAAATTTATTATTTGGCGGGTCCTCGGTTCTAATATATAGAATAGCGCAGCGGCTAAGGCGCCTGACAAATCGCGGCCAGAGAGACAGACATCAAGCGAACGGAGGTTCGAATCCTACGAAATCCAAAAAAATAAACATTTTTATTTTTGTGAAATCAATATCCAATCTTCAAACTACTTTAAAATAAACAGGCAAAAGAAAGCGACATCTTGTGACTTTCTAGTTTCACTTCTACCGCGTGTGAATTACACACTTTGATATTTTTTTATGTGACACTTCACAACAGCACACTTGCCTGTATGGTGTAAAGGCTGGGGAACTATGTTGCCACCCGGTTAGGCAACGTTATGAGACGGGTTAAGGAAGAGGCTGTAGGAAGAGATTTATTAACGTGGGTTTTGAAGGGGAAAAACAGATGCCGGTAGCTCCTTCCGCGTACAAGCCGACTTATAAAAACGATTTGAAGAAACGACCCGTTCTAATGAAGCCAACATCAACTGTGAACGGGGGTTCCGCTCGTCCGTTGAGTTTCGTGCACGGGCACCGGTGATACCGGGGATTAATGCTGCTAGCTCCTTAGAGCAGACCCCAATAAATTCCTGTAGAACTCAGCGTGCCCATACTGTGTCTGTTTATTAGAGATTGCAGTCGGTCTGTAATAAAGGTTTGTCAACCAGACGGACCGACCTCTTTTGTATAAAATCAAGAAGGTTTATCAAGTATTGTAGGGCTCTAGCCGGGAGGTGGCTTCCAAATTCAATTATAAGGCTTGCGCGTATCAACGCTGCTAGCTCCTTAGAGCAGGCTCCATTCAAACATCTGTAGAACATACTCAGCAGGCCCACATTGCGTCTTCGCATGAATGATGGCAAACGGTCTGTTAACAAAGGTTTGTCAATCAGACGGACCGTTCTCCTTTATATAGATTCAAGTAGGTTTATCAAGTATTGTGGGGTTCCATCCCAGAGGTGGCTCCCAAATTCAAATATTAGGCTTTTTAAAGATTTGTATAGGATTTGCAGCTGGTCATAGCCCTATACAAGAAATCCAGTTTCTTAGATATAGATCAACTAGATCATTAGATCAACTAGATCAAAAAGATCAATAGGAATGAATTAAGATCTCTCGGAATTTTGTTCAGTAACGCAACTTCCAAATCGATATCTGACGCACAAATGTAACATCATATTCATCTGTCTTCTAAAATGTATCACTACAAATTATTCTAGTTTTTGAATCATTCGTAATTACGCAGCATATACTCACATATCTACTACTTTATTGCTTTTCATTATTTTCTGCAAAGTAATATCCTTGTATACTTAACTGACTAGACATGGCTTATCTGATAAAAACTTTAAGCTTAGAGCAAACTAATTAAGAATGAACGTACAAGAATATGCGTGCACACTGGTTTTATTCCAAGAAATACATAACTAACGCGCGGTTACTCAGAGGAACCTGAAAAACTTCTATAATTACTCATCCGTTCGGTGACTAAGACAAATTGTATCTTTGCTAACTTTATATGGTTAAGCTGGTAGAGTTGACGGATTACAAATACATGAAGTAGTCATTTGAAATATTAAAATAATTATAATCATTATCTCGTTCTTTGGTTTCTGCAAAAATATTATTTATTGCTGGGAGATAACATCTAATTATTATTGTTAGTTCAACAGGGTATTCAACTCGTAACTATAAGCCATTTCAAGTTAGTTTCATTTCTCATGATGATGTTTCATTTTTTTTTTTACAATAACTCCTTACAGGAAAATAATTTCCCTCAGGACCTTTTTTTTTTTTTTTACATGAAATACCGCACAAGAGTCCCAACTGCTCCCGTCTGGAGCCAGTGAGACTATGGCATCCCCAATTGGGGTATGTTGTGAGGCTGAAGGTAGTGGGGGGGGGGGGGGGGGAAGGAGATAGGGAAGAGGTAGGTGGGGAAGTACCTGGCTATTCAGATCTGGTCACTAAACACGGCTAAAGCCATTTCAAGCAACGTTTCAATTCTGAATGGTGGTCTTACACCAGGGCGACACTATTAGTATCTTCCACTCTGGAACGTGCCGCAAATATATCATATATTATTTTAAATGAATAAATTGTGAAATAACACAAATTAATCAAATAAAATTTATTTGCGCACGCCGGGTTCGAACCCGCGACCTTCGGATTGTGAGTCGAGAGTCTTGCCTCGGGACCACGGAGGCCGTCAAAACCCACCGCCAAACGCCACCTGTATCATCTTTGTGGATGCCGTGTGAAGGGTCTTTTAGAGGGAAGAAAGGAGTGAACATGGGTCTTGAAGAGAGGGAGGAGGAGAGGGAGGAAACAAGGAGGTCGGCAAATGGTTCCACAGCTGAGTCGTAGAAACGACCCCTTCTCATATTACAAATGTCAACCGTGTACGTTGGGTGCGTGTTTTGTGTGTTTCCCGACTATACACCTTTGCCGGGGATCAGTGACGCTAGTCCCTAGGAGCATCTTCCATTAAAATACCGGAAGATCAAGGACAGCATTCCCATCCGACGTCTGTGGTCTAAGGATTGCAATCCGTTTATTAAGATAGGAGAGTCTAACAAACGTACCGCCCATTTCTGCACAGTCAAGGTTTTTTCAGGTATTTTGGGGCTCCAGACCAGAGGGGGCTGCCAAATTCAACCGTAGGTTGCACTTGCAAATTGTACAGGGTTAGCGGTTGTGTATGTGTATCTGCGGGCCCAGTACAGGACGCCCAAATCCTGAGAGGCTAACTTCGATGGAGCCTCCGTAACTGACAACTGAAACTCAGGGCACTTAAGCGTATCAATAGGGGGTCTGTTCGGAAGATTGCTTCCGTTGAACGAGACTAGATTTTCATTTTGATTCCCAAGAGAAATTACTAGTGATCTTAAAATTATTATAGCAGGTGTTGGCGGCATAAAAAATAGAATTTATTTTGTACTTAATGTTAATTTACATTTAGTTTTTTTGATGTTTTAGACGAGAGGTTTTTCAAAATCTGTATCACACTTTAAGTTGATTAGAAATAAATCGGCTGTCAATTATCATAAAAATACCATAGTTTAGTAATGATCTGTTTTTTACTCTAATAGTATAATTTTTGAATAATACTCTGTTTTTCTTTTAACCCATCCATATTTTGTCAAAGGAGCGAAATTTTTCCACTTTAAATGAAATTCAAATAAAAGGAATATTTCTGAATATATCCGAAAACTGTAATTTATTTTTTTATTTTTTTATTTTTTTTTTTATTTATTTTTTTTTTTTTTTTTATTCCAGCAGGATTGGGAGGGGTGTGCAATCCCAGGCTGCCATATTTCATAACAATAATAATAATACAATAATACATACAATACATAAGAGAGTAAATTAAAAGATAAAATACAATAAAATAAAATAAAATAATGCAATAAAAATTAAGCATAAAATTAAAATTACATTAAGCAAAAAATAAACAGAATAAGAAATTAAATTTTTGTGGTCATCCATCAGGGAAGTCGCCTCATTGTCTGCATCCATCGCTCATTTAGGGGGAAACTAAGCCACTCGGATGCAGTAATAAATGTGATAAAATACGCTCTCAGATTTTCTAATTCAAAATAAACATATAAATTTTGAATGCAAACATAATAGTGTTTTTAAAATGGCCCACCTTACGTTCATTCTAACTAAAATTACTGATAACGAAAAAATTAAAAACGCATTTTATGAAACAACTTTTTTGTCGTTCTATGTACAAATAATTAATAAAAAATTCCTAAAGTTTCATAATTTTTTTTCAAATTGCGATCCGAAACTGATGCTATATTTCATTGGCTGAGTTGGCATCGCGTTTGGGTCCCATTTGTCGTGTGCTCGATTCCTCGGCTGGCTAAGTCCTCCATTACGACACAAGCAACTTTTCCGCTTACTGTGGTGGTAGTGGGAGATTTTCAAATATTGTCTGGAAAAAATAAAACAAAATTTAAAAAATAACTTTGGTTTCATAAAGGTGAGCATTTTACTTCTTATGTGGTTAACTTTTAATTTGGGAGGCGGGAATGGGTACCGCCGCCCCGGGAACCTTTATTGGATAACCAATGCCATAGGTCACCCCAAGTAGTTCGCTACATTTGGTGCAGGGGTGCCCGGGTTCATGGGGTGAGCTCTAGGTCTTGGATGCGAATGACCAGGCTACACTGAACCCCAGATTCCTACCCTTCCCTTAAACCATTTTCCTTCCCAGAATTCGCCTCCATTTCCATTCCTTAAAAAAATCCTCCACACAGCATCCCCAAGATGACATAGGCCCTGAGGGAGATTATTTTCCTCAGGGCCTCCTGTGTGGAGCTCATGGAAAAAAAAACTTTTAGATTTGAATACAAAGCGTTGTATTTTTTTCTTTCTAAAACCTTTAGATCAAATCGCTCCCTTATAAATAGTAAAGGAGAAGAAAGGTGATAGTAAAGGAGACAATGATATCTATGAGACCTATTTTTTGTTCCAAAAAGCGAACAATAGGCTGAGGGGTTGATAAATTTCTTAATTTGTTCAAACTTATTAGTTTCACAGTTCGGCTTACACGAACTGTGGGTACGAACTTTTAAATAAAATTTATTCAATGACGCTTTTGCATTTTAAATCACTCCCAAAGTTATTAATAAATTTCGGTTATAATTATCAAGTCAAATTTTTATTACAATTCTATATCGACTGGTCAGTGGTTGAGTGGGCAACGCGTTTGGGTCCCACCCGGGCGTTCCGTGTTCGACTCCTCGGCTGGCCAAGTCCTCCATCACAACACAAGCAACATTTTCGGCTTTCTGTGGTGGTAGTAGGAGATTTTCAAACATTGTTAAGTTATTCGTAACCCGGGAATGTTTGTCTTTCTTTTAAAAAAAATATATATATATATATTTAAAGGTCATCAAACCAAAATAAATAAACCATGAAGTTTGATTATACAATATTATTTTGGCATTTAATAGAAAAGAATTCCAAGAAAAACGTCCAACTAATTACTATTCACATTAATGAAACTCGTCAAATAACAACATACGTTCAACACAAGCAAGCTCATAATATTATTCTGTATTAATAATGTGTTTGCTCTGGGGCAGAATACATGCATAATGTTTAACAGTACAGAATAACAGGCGGGGATAACCGAATATGTCACAGAAGCCCTAAGCATCGCTTATTATCTACATGAAGTAAGTAATTCGATACGAACAAATCTTAATATATATATATTTCTTCTGTCCGTGTGTATGTCACTGAACTACTCCTAAAAGGCTGGACCGATTTTGATGAAATTTTTTGTGTGGGTTCAAGGGGATTTGAGAATGGTTTAGATTCACAATTTGGTCCACTGGAAAATGTTCTTTTAATTTTTTTTTTTTATTTCTAAGGAGTTGTCGATTTTGGAATGTTTTACATTGGATCCGGCAGACTGCGCTACCATCGCAGTATCAACTATTCAATATTATTCTATTCTAATTTTAGTTTGTCCCGACAGTTGTGTACAGGACAACGTCTGTCGGGTCCGCTATAAATAAATAAAATAAATTGTGGAACATTCCAGAACACTCTCGAATGTTGTCCTGAGCGAAGCCGGGTAACCCAGCTAGTAACTAAGTAAATTTTTGGTTTAGAAAAAGCACAAAAAGGCAATCACTGATTGTCGTGTCTGAGGTATCTGTTTATTGATTCTTGAAATTCTGATCAGTTAAATTAAAAAATGTGCTGTGTCACCAACTACTCATTTCTGCAGTCCTAAGAAATTTATCATGCTATCGGCATCTACCAACATATTCAAGATAATGATCTTCGTAGTCACCACCACGGGGAATTCTTCCATGGTCACTACATACAACAATAAACTTAATTTTTTTACCGCAGATTCTCTGAATGTTTTAAATATCTTTAATATCGTTTAGAATTCACGTCCTATAGTGGTAGAT
This sequence comes from Glyphotaelius pellucidus, assembly GCA_936435175.1. NCBI lineage: Eukaryota > Metazoa > Arthropoda > Insecta > Trichoptera > Limnephilidae > Glyphotaelius > Glyphotaelius pellucidus. Next base: position 17,827,614 of record OW386540.1, on the reverse strand, counting down.
ACCCTCAACATCCAAAAAATTCAAATTTTATTAAGTAATTTATTACGGCATTTTCTGAAAGTTTCAAATATCTTTGATATTATTTAGAATTCAATAGTGGTGAGATACCCACAAAATCCACTACGTACAAAAATCTACGTAAATTTTTTACCGCAGATTCTCTAAAAGTTTTAAATATCTTTGATATCATTTAGAATTCACGTCCTACAATGGTAGATACCCTCCAAAATCGAAACTTGCTTGAAATGGCTTCAGCATTGTTTAATGTTATTGACAAGATCTGAAGATCGTTCCTTTTTTTACGTGAATACCTGACAAGAGTCCCAGCTGCTCCCGTCTATAGCCAGTGAGACTATGGCATCCCCAATTGGGGTAAGTTGTTAGGCTGAAGGTAGTGGGGAGGGGAAGAAGATGGTGGGGTAGTACTTGGCTATTCAGATCTGGTCACCAAACACGGCTAAAGCCATTTCAAGCAACGTCTCAATTCTGCATGGTGGTCTTACACCATTTACTGAGAGTATCATTTTAAATGAATTAATTGTGAAATATGACAAATTAATCAAATAAAATTTATTTGCACCCGCCGGGATTCGATCCCGCAACCTTCGGATTGCGAGTCAAGAGCCTTAACCCTAGTCTGCGGAGGCCGTAGAGTTCCTGTCGCTCTTCTTTCACATTTCCTTTTTCTTCCTTCTGCCTCACAACATTTCCCAAAATTGGGGTTGCCAATGGCAGATGAGAATCACATCTTTTAAACAAAAAAACGCATTTTGTTTGTATTTGACATCATCTATGTCATCCCCATTTTGGAAAATGTAGGGCTGAATTGGGGAGGAGATGGAGATGGTAAGGAAGTAGTTGACTATTCAGATTTGGCCACCAAACACGGCAAAAACCATTTCAAGCAACATAGTTTCTTAATTTTGGTCTTATACCAGGGCGATATTGATAGTATCTTCCACTCAGCAACATGCCGAAATTATGCTACATATTATTTTAACGAATAAGTCGTGAAATAACACAATCAATCAACTAAAATTTACTTTGGCACATCGAGATCTGAATCCACGACCTCCGGCTTGCTTGTTCATTATGATTTTTCTAGTTTAGTGCAAATATTCTCGGCGCACTTCGGCATTTTCACTATAGTCTTATGGGTCTTTGACGATTCTTTTTAAAACCATCCAGAATTTTGGCGTAATTTTTAAGATGGTCAAAATATTTCCGATTTATTATAAAATGCAAATAAATGGAATATTTCCGAACATATCCCAAAACTAAAAACTGTTTTTGAAAGGTGATGAAATACGCTTTCAAATTTTATAATTCAAAATAAACATATAATTTTTGAAATATAAAACTTTTGCATGCAAACATAAAAAAGTTTTAAAAATGGCTCACCTCATGCCTTTTCTAACTAAAATTACTAATAACGAAAAAAAAAAAAATTTTTTATTAGACAAAAAAATAATAATTCTTTTAGACAAATGTATTATAAACGTTACTGTCACCTCACTTTTTCTTCTTTTCATATCAAAATAATTAATAAAAAAATTTCAAAGTTTCAATTTTTTTTTTCAAATTGCGATTCATTACTTTAGTTTCATAAAGATGTACATTTTACTTTTATCGTCGTTATTTTTTATTAGACTACAAAGCGTGGTATTTTGCCTTTTTAACACTGTTTAGAACATAATTCTCACTGATAGTAAGGGAGTTACAGCGATTTTTACGAGACGCATGTGAGCTGAGACAAATATGATCTCCTGGCATTCAAAGGGTTAATCATCGTAAAAATTGTTCTTTTCTTTTTTTTTAAATTGATAAAAATTATTCTTTCCTCTTTTTTTGATTGATAAAAATTGTTCTTTCCTTTTTTATTGATCAAAATGAAAATTGTCGAAACTCTGGTAAAGCCGGTGAAAGCCGGACAAAAACAATGCAATCAAATAAAAAAATCTAGTTAGTTTTTTTATTTATTTGTTGACGTCGACCACTTCAACGTTTACAACCGTATCGAATTTAATCACTTAGAACGTACAGGTTGCTACAGGGAAACGAGAACTACAAGTATCTAGTGCTACCTTTGTTTGTGAAACAAACTCATTTGCAGTTCAAACATGGCTGCAATACTACCCAGAGCCAGGCAACCCGTTCGGAAATGATGACTGAAATGTGTGCAATGTGTGCGGTGTGCAGTGTGCACTAAGGTGGGTCATTTAACAAAAAATGTTATTTTTTAATTCTAAGAGCAATAGAAGGGTGCCAAATGAGTACAAAACGACGTGTTTAAAATTTTTCTAATTTCTGATATGATCTTCTTCCCCGGATTCACTTTAAAGTTTTGAAAATTTTAATATTTTTTGAAATTTTTGTATCGTTTTTATTTTAAGTTTTTTTTTTACCAAACCATATTTTTTGTAATCTTCCATAGCAAATGTAGTATATTTTTAAAATAAAAAGAAAGACAAACATTCCCGGGTTACGAATAACCCAACAATGTTTGAAAATCTCCTACTACCACCACAGAAAGCTGAAAATGTTGCTTGTGTTGTGATGGAGGACTTAGCCAGCCGAGGAATCGAACACGGGACGCCCGGGTGGAACCCAAGCGCGATGCCCATTCAACCACTGACCAGACTATTCACTTCATTTCGTGTTTTATTAAATATAGTTCATTCTCAATGGTTTATCTAACATTTGTGGGGTTTAACAAGGATGGGTTTTTCTCTTTTATGTGAAATTTCAAAGTCAATCAGGAGGAAGAAGATGACATCCAAATACTTTTTTTAAAAATGACGTGATTTTATATCTACATTCAACACCCTTTTATCACTATTAGACAAATCAAAACAAGAATTTTTTTTCCCCATACAGTCGTGACCCACCCTAGTGTGCACCCTTTCGTCAACTAAAAGGTGGGTAAAGTTTAATTTGTCAAAAAGGAAGTGGCACAAAACAATGGGATGTTGTCTTTGTACTGAAAACCAAGTCAGAAAATTCACTATGTAAACTTATAAAGAATATACGTTCATGATAAGTAATAGTAACATGGTAATTATAATAACAACTCGTGAAAATTATTATAATTGGTGATGTTATAATTGTAGGATTTGCGAAATTGAAAGTATTTAAAAAAATATATTTTTAGAACACTTATCACTAACCACTAATCAAGGTTAGGGATTATACGTGATTAATACCTACGCACAAATTGTGTATTTTTTTATTATTTTACTTCATGATCCACGTAGGAGACCTCGAGGAAAAAATATCATAGGTCTTTTTAGGCAAAGGAAGGAGGGGCAGTTCTGGGAAGGAAACATGTATAAGGGGTGGGTAGGCATAAGGTATGAATCTATCTCTCCCACTGGGGTGCAAAGCAATGGGTCGAAAGAGTAAAGCTGGAAAGTTCAAAACGTTTTCTCTCAACCAGCCTCTCCCGATCCGCCACGCAGTAGGCAGGCAAACGCATCCGCCGCTAAGATGTGGACAAACCTCACCCCATGAACCCGGATACCTCTAAGTCACCAAACTTAGCCAACCACTTGGGGTGACCTGTGGCAGGAGTGTTGGTTATCTAATAAATGGTTTGGCGGCGGTACCCAAACCCGCCTCCCAAATTGAAATGTGTATATTTTCTACAGAATTTATTTATTAACACTCAATTAAACAGCGCTAATACAAAATGGGTGATGCGTTTTGGTTTGTAGATTCATAAGACGCGTGGGATTTATAAGGGGTACTAACAGAAACCCTATAATGAAACACTGAAAAAAAACATTTGGTCGTCTGTAAAGTCGGTTTACGGACGATAATTTTACGTGATAACGTCATATAATAACGATGGAGTGGAAGAGGGATAGATGCGTCATAAGCCGAACGCTTGTTCCACGTTCTTGCTTGTACGCTCGGCTCAGGCGGAACGTGACAATGAGTCATGCTTTTTCGTGCATGCGGCGGGCGTTCATCGATTTATAAGACGTTATCACGTCAAAAACCATAAAACACAAATTAACGCAGTTCTAAAATACTAGATTATAAACTCAAAGTTTCTCCGTGCATTGTGCATTTGCTGGTCATTTAATCTGTATAAATGCACGGCCATTCTCTCCAAGTAAGACCACCATTATCAACCGAAATATCCCCGTAATTGCATTTACACGATTCAACAAAGTGTCCGCGGTTTAGTTATCGGAACGTGATAGCCAAAAATCGGACATTCCGGTCGGCCGCGGCCAGTAAAAGGGAAAATTTATTTGACTGATAATTTAATTGGTGACAGTAAATATGTTGAATCTTTTTGATAATTTTGGATGATTTGTATTTCTCTCATCGTAATATTATTGTTTTATCGCGATCGTTTTGATAACGTCAAATTGTTCAGTAATTCCATTGTAGAAGAGTCTCGTTTCGTCGATGCGTCAAAAAACAGGGTCACACACATTATTTTGACAACTTTTAACAATAATTCTACGAAAAATGACAGCTTTGCATAAGTGAGCGAACTTCATGCCGGTTTCGAGTTGTGCCTCTGTTTTTGCGACTGTCTTTGGAATTCTAAAGGCCACATAAATGTAGAGCAAATGAGAGAACAGATCGTCGCTTTAAATTTTAACTGTCCAAACGACCATTTTAGTTTTTGTTCAATCTCCACTTTAAAATTAAAAATAAATATACAAAATGATGGTTAATCACTTAACTAAGAATTATTTAAACTAATGAGACCTTTATCTTTACGGAAATAGCTTTATCTTAAAGACCTATCATAATGTTTCATAGAAATAATGAAATAAAACCTTCTCCTGTAAAAATTTCTAATGGTCGTTTGGACAATTGAGAACTAAGGCGACGAGATGGTACTAGACAGTATATCCAATTACTTTCCGGAGAATTCGGTTGCTGAATTGTAGAGGTTCACCACTATCAAGACAATAAATGTTGGGTTAGAAGGGTTTAAAAGAAATTTAATATTTACAAACAAGTTCATAGTTGCCGCATTTGAACTTTTGAGAGAGAAATGTTTTAAGTAAGCATTTTAATTTAAGAAACAGCAAGGATAACAGTACAAACCTCGGGTTAAATTTTTTTGCTTTTCGGAAAAACTCTTATAGGTCTTATAGAAATCGTTGTGTCTCCCTTGCTATCATGATTAGAAATATAATGTAAACGGCGTTAGAAAGACAAAATACCACGATTTATATTCAAGTCTCAAAGTAAATCATAAAATAATTAAAGAAACACCTTTATGAAACCAGTTCCCGACCGCAATTTGAAAAAAAAATATGAAACTTTGGGAATTTTGAAGTGAAAACTTCAAACAAAAAAAGCGACAAACACATACATCTATAGGATTTACTCTGCGAGAAAATGAGATAGAATAATTGGTCTCCTCTTTGTGCGGTGCTTCGTAGCCTCCCCACTCTTATCTACTTTAGTTTTTTGAAGGTTTCACTTCTACCGCACATAAACTGCATACTTGTATTTTACTTTACTTTAGTTTATGACAACGTTTATACCACAAAAAGTGTGTTTGTGTGACTTTTTTTCATTATCAGTAATTTTAGTTAGAAAAAACGTAAAATAAGCATTTAAAAAAATGTGTTTGGATTAAAAACTTTTATAGTTCAAAAATTGTATGTTTATTTCGAGTTATTAAAATTGAAATCGTATTTAATCATCTTTCTTAAACAGTTTTTAGTTTACGGATGTGTTCTGAAATATTCCATTTATTTGGATTTTATGAATAGCTGAAATATTTTGACCTTACGACAAAATGGACTCGAAGCCTGGGGGGTTAAAATATTTTTGAAATATTACGACAACGAGAAAAATACAATGAAAACATTCTACTGCTCACGTATTTAATTATGGCACTATTAACTATGAGGGAAAATGGCGGTAGATAAAGAATAAAAGAGCAAGGAAGCACCGTGCTGTATAGACTAACTAAACACATGGAAAGTCATTTTAGCGATGTTTTGATCCCTGATCAGGGTAAAAATGTAAACTCTCACTCTAAAAAGTACTGAATAAAATTAAGAAGCACGGATTTTTAATTTTTTTTTTTTGGATTACGCCTGATTTAAAAAAAACTTCTCTAAAACTTCTCCAATAGCAAAGATTTAACCACTAAAAATAGTTTACCAATAAATATTAACTCAACACAGGAGGCCCTGAGGAAAAGGATCTCCCCCAGAAAGCCCCTCAGGGCCTGTGTCATCTTTGAAGAAGCAGTGTGTGAAGAGGATATTTTTAGGAAATATTATTTTAGGTATAACAATAAATGCGACAATTTTGTAATGTGAATTGTAAAATGCAAATTACTTACAATACTCCTATCGAAAATAAAAAAACATAACTGTCTAATGAAAAGTCTAAATTTTTTCCGACAAAAGATTGGTATCTGATTACATTTTTATTTTTTAAATCGTGAATTATTTTATTGCCAGCCCTGAATTATTGCAATTTATTTCATTTCATGTTCCTAACACAGTCACTAAAATATCTTTCACTGCAAACCACTCTGTAAATTGCCATCATCTCAACGCAGGCGTTTCACACCTAGTGAGATAGGCAATAGGCCTCTAATAAACAAATGAAAAAATTTAAAAAAAAAACAACATGTCTATGTATACCAATTCGTTTATGTTCTCCCTTTTGCCACCCATACGTAGCTTAGGTAATCAATACGCAGAAGTAGCAGATATTTATCATAGATCAATAATCACCAAAAGAACTTACAATAAAAAGCATTGTACATATTTTTTGAAAACAGTTATTATTTTAAATTTTGTTACCGAAATCGTAAATTTTAGTTAATTTAAATCATTTGTTTTTACTGTATAATTGTTTTGTAATCTAAATATAAGAAAAATATCCTTTATGGTTTTCAAATCATTGTATTTTACCTGTGAACAGCCAGGGGCTGTACTTCAGTTGTTGATTGTAATAATGAAGCAAATAATTTCGCAGAGACTTATCTTTGGTATGCAATTTTCCACTAAGAGTCTCTCAGGCTTGCCATTAACACCATCTGTTCTTCTGTTTATCTGTTGATAAACATGCTATCTCGATTATCGAATTACCTTCTAGAAGTTACACGGCGTGACTTGAAATTCAAGAACGTTCATGTTCTTGTACTTTAATGTTAATAATATATTAATTTAAAATGAAATCTTAACGAGATTACATTTCCAAGATCTCTCTCTATCTACGAGAAAAGCAGAAAGCTAAGAGCCGAGTTGTTTTTGTTCAGCGGGTAGCACACATTATTATAAAAATAAGAAGTACCAGCACGTTCTACGTCCTTATGTCAAAAACCCATCTACAAAGAAAACAATCCAATTACCCGCGTATGGAAAAGAATTCTTACTTTTAACGATCTTATTATAAAGTACATCATCCTTGTTAAAGTGGCGATGTTTTTAAGTACATACGAGTACATCTTGACTTTATACCAGCTGTTTTCTGAAGCAGAAAATCTCAAGAAAGATTAGCTCTGGCGTCATTAAATTTTTCTGATTAAGACAACTGTTTTCAGGCCGCAACGTTTTTCTAATTACGAAATTTCATTATTAAGAAGACTCTGCCGTCTTATTTCTACCGATTAATAATACATTTTCCATGAGAGCTTTTAAGCTCTTAAAAACTTATATGATATTTTTTTAATATGATCTTTATATAAATTTGGGGCCATCCATAAATTACGTCACACGATTTTCATGATTTTTTTACCCCTCCCCCCCGTCCCTCTTCGCTTATGACCGCCCGCTCCTATGACCGCCCTACTATATAACATGTCAAAAGCACGAACTAAATACGCAAAAATAAACATGTTTGAATGTATGTTGACTGTATTCTACAAATAATTGTTTATTTTTTTGCAATACGCATTCAAGGGAATGTTAGTTTGAGTAAGTGTCAACAAAAGCCGTGCCTTTCGGCGGAAATGATAAATGTAGCAGCAGTGGCATCTATTGATACCTCTAATAAACAGTAGATACAATAATTTACTAACGAAATACAAATATAATGTTATGTTGCCTTTCTTTTGTGGAAATGTGAGCTGGAAAAAAATATGTAATTTTTATATGTCCAATATTTGGCGTGTGGGTAACATCATGAAAAAACCTAACCTAACCTAACCAACTTCGGCTAAAGCCTGTAGCTTAGCCATTTTTAGCAAAAAATTGCCACGTCTGTGATAAGATGGTAGAATAATATCAATTAATTCGTTGTTTTCAATTGTTTTTCTTACCCCCCCACTGTTTAAAAACTCTGTGTACGCCACTGATTCCAAAGTTATTTAGTTTAAGGGTTGTGGAAGCACTGTAACAAATCGGTTGGTACCTACTAGTTCAGAACTAACCCTACGTTCCCCAGGGTCACATTTGGCTGCACGAAGCGACCCCTGACGCCGTACTGCGGTGCCCTATAATTCCAGTTGCATCCTCCGCCAACTCTCTCTAACTTTACAAAGAAGAAGAGTAAGTACTTAATACTTAGTACAGAAGCACAATATAATTAGATCTAGGGGATTGGTAACGAGTATCTTTGTAGTTTGTACATAGGTACACATATAGAATACTGAAATATTAAAAATTTTCTTGCTAATGTAATTTACAATAAAAAAATAATTTTGAAAAATATCCTTGAATTTAACGATACAACATCAATCAGCAAATCACAACTCGGCGATTTTTTCCAAAAATTATTTAATATTGAAAATTATTATTTATACACTGTTAATATATTTACAACTATAGTTCATTTATAATGCATTCGCGAAGAGTATTATTTCATGTTTGGCGATGCCTCGTGTAGTGCATAATACTTTATCTCTACAATCTGGGAGGCGGGTATGAGTACCGCCGCCCCGGGAACCATTTATTGGATAACCAACACCCCTGCCACATGTCACCCCAAGTGGTTCGTTACGTTTGGTGACTTAGCAGAGATGCCCGGGTTCATGGGTTGAGGTTTGTCTGGGTCGTGGCGGCGGATGCATTTGCCCACCTATTGCGTGGCGGACCGGATCGAGTAAGACTGGTTGAGGAAGGCCTTTTGATTTCTCCAGCCGTCCTCTCTCGACCCATTGCCTTACACCGCATTGGATTTATAGGTCCGTCACACTGACCCCCAGATTCCTACCTGGGGGTATTTTATATGGTTTTATTTTTATAATGGCTCCACACAAGGTGCCCTGAGGAAAACATTTTCTCTCGGGGCCTGTGTCATCTTCATGATTACTGCGCGGGGGGTTTTTTTTAGGGCTAAGAAAGAGATGAAATTCTGGGAAGGAAAAAAGGTATGAGGGGTTGGTAATAATCTGGGGGTCAATGTATCTAGGAGTGATGGACGTATGAATTCCTCCGACTGCAGTGGAAGGCTAGGTTAGGATAGGTCGAGAGAGCCCGGCTGTAGAGGTCTGGGTTAGGTCTCCCTCAACCGTCTCTTCCGATACGGCCCGCTACGCTGTAGGTGGGCAAATGCATTCACCACCAAGAGCTAGATAACCTCACTCCAATAACCCTGGCATCCCTGCTACGTCACCAACCACTTGAGGTGACCTAAAGCAGGGGTGTTATGTGTTGGTTGTCCAATGAATGGCGTCCGGGGCGGCAAATGGTATCCAATTGGATGATCCTTAGTTAACCCTTTGAATGGCAGGAGACCATATTTGTCCAGAAAATTGCCCTTCTTGGAACCATTCCAAAAGGTTGCTAATCAGTCTTTTTTTATAGTCTATTTTTACATGATTACACTCTAAGCGCAAATTAAGTCCATATTTAAAAAAATGTTACCAGTTAAAACTACGATTTAAAAGATTTATGAACAAATATTGGTAACCTTTAAAATTTACGACATTTCAATAATCACACTTTTTGTAACCCTCCCAATAATAATAAAAATTCTTCTTTCATCTTACTTGTCCCGTAAATCCCGTAATATCCCGTCATCAAGTGTAACATTTTTTCGGCATATTTTTCTATTTGTGTCTCTTTCATTCTGTGTTTGTTCCTTTCTTTCTCTGGTTCTTTCTTTCTGTGTCTCGTTCTTTCTGTCTCTCTTTCAATCTGTGTTTGTTTCTTTCTTTCTGTGTCTCTTTCAGTCTGTGTTTGTTTCTTTCTTTCTCTGTTTCTTTCTTTCTGTGTCTCGTTCTTTCTGTCTCTCTTTCATTCTGTGTTTGTTTCTTTCTTTCTGTGTCTCTTGCAGTCTGTGTTTGTCTCTTTTTTTCTGTGTCTCATTCTTTCTGTCTCTCTTTCATTCTGTGTTTGTTTCTTTCTTTCTGTCTCTCTTTCAGTCTGTGTTTGTTTCTTTCTTTCTGTCTCTTTCAGTCTTTAATCAGTCTATTTTTATATCAATCGTTAGGTTAATACCTAACATATACTGATTAATACACCTATATAATAATTCATCATTTTGAAGAATTGACGGACTATGACAGTTAAATAATAAAAGGGCAGTAGGTAATAGGTAACTGGTTTTAAAACTAAAACATGACCAATCTAGACCAATCAGATGGTATACTATAATTATTTATACCGAGCTCTGCAGAACTGGTCTTACGACATATCATTAATTTATTTCGAGCTCCGTTAGTGTTGATCAATCCGCGGTTAACCCGTCAGAACTCGGCCTTTTTTGTCAGAAAATTTCCGCTTTGTAATAAAATCCAAATAAATGGAATATTTTTGAATATACCTAAACCTAAAAACCGTTTTTGAAAAGTGATATGCTTTCAAATTTTATTATTAGAAATAAACAAATAATTTCTAAAATATTAAATTAAAAAAAAATGTTTTAAAAATGTCTCCTTTTACGTTTTTTTATATCTAAAATTATTGATGAAAAAACACGCACATTTTATTAAGTAAATGTATTTTAAACGTTGTTAAACCTCACGTTTTTGTCGTTTCATGAAAAAAATATGAATTAAAAATTCTCAAAATTTTATAAATTTTTCTCAAATTCCTATCGGAAAATTTATCATAGAGGTGCAAATTTAAAATGTTATATGGTCAAATTCCTGATTTGAATATAAAGCGTGGTGTTTTCTGTTTCTAACACCGTTTAAATTATATTTTTTACCATGACAGTAAGAGAGATATATCGATTTATATGAGACTTGTGTGAGCAGGGTTAAATTTGGTCTACTGTGATTATACGGGTTAAAGCACATTACTATTGGTTTAATTATTGTAATCCACGTTATCGGCTGTTTCAGGCGAGGAATCTGTTGAACTTGGCTTCTAATAGCAAAGACCGAAATTGTATAATGTTATTATTGCATCTGAAAATATAATTGAGAATTTAATCACTAAATTGAAACACGAAATAAAAAACTCGATTGATAAAACAGGTCGTACCTTTGCAAACTACTGAGAAAATTGTATGTAGACTGAGAGAATTGTATGTAGTCCCGACTGTTCTCAGCCGCCTGGAGCTGATGAGAATATGGCATCTCAAATTGGGATATGTTGTGAGGCTGAAGGTATGAGGATGGGAAAATAGATGAGAAAGGGGAAGATGGCTATTCAGATCTGGTCACCAAACACGGTTGATGTAATCTTTTTTCTTTTATTTTTCCCAATTTTTACATTTGGATATACAACATTATAAAAATCATAAGAATGATGGGAACCCACTAAAGAGCAGCCTGTCCTTACTTAGGTAATATAGTTATATACTATAATATAGTGTAGGTAATATAATAAAAGTATATTATATTATTGTATCTAGAAACAAACAGTGGGTTTATAAAACAGTTTGGATAAAAAGTGTTTACAATAGTGTGAGGTGTAATAATAAGTGTAGTTGTTGGAAACAAAAAGACACCTGTCGAAAATGTTCCATTTCTATTTATGATATTCATAATTTTGAGTTTTGTAAAGGATCTTATATATGCACCAAGCGCACCATCCCATCCTATTATTCCGTACATGAATATTGCACCAGAGAAAAATAAATCATTTTCAATTTTTCAATATTGAGTACTTCTTTAAGTCCATTAAATATGTACGTAAGATGTCATAATTTAGAAACTGGGTTATTAATTTGTGATTGCCAATTAATCATCCTATCGGAAGATGTTATAGTTTTACAAATGGCGTCGTACGTCAATCATATTTGACATTTGTGCACTAGACAGTTGCAGAATACAACAGACAAGCAATGGAGCGCTATACTCGGCAAGAGCGTGAAATAATTGTGGAACCACCCCGGACTTGTTTCTTTGGGGCTAATTGAAGTCGCGGTTTTATGCCAACGCGCCTCAGACAATCGCAGCCCTTAAAGAGAATATTCGACAGGAATGCGAACAGTTAACACCGGAAATCCTGCGGAAAAGTATGGAAAATGCGATAAAACGGGCACAAATGTGTATCAACACTGGCGGCATCCACTTTTCCATTTGACAGAAAAAATTTTAAAAGTCAATTGAACCTCCAACGCCATAACACTGAACGACCTAAAACAACCGAATCCGGTCCCCGCGCACTGATGCTCGCGTAATAATAGTGGAACATGTTTCAAAGAGGTTTCAAACCCATATTTGGGTTTTAACAAAGCCCATATTTTTCACGGGTTTTTAATAATAAAGAGATTAACATTAAAACCCCCAGAGATTAACTTAAAACTTGCAAAACGTTGTTTTTATTATTATTTTTTTTTAATATTGATGTATTCTCTACTGCCTTTGCTTTTGATTACAATAATTATACGATCTAACGTCGTATTTAATATCTTTCTCTATACCTTTTCTAACAAAAAAACATTGCTCTGCGGGATTTTTTTTTTATAAAGTGTTAAAAAAGCCTTTTCTTTATGTTTTCAGGTAACTCAGTCGTTCTTCATTTTCAACGAAGCAAGTAGCAAAAAATGAGGCAACGACTTCCCACCGGAAATTGATCCCAATGGTAAGAAAAGACGTTTTATTTGAGAGTTCGATGAAGATTTCAACCCTACTAAAGAAAAGTTCTTTTCACAGACGTAATTTAACAAAAATCTCTTAAAGTCGAGCCTGTGTAATGATAGAATTGTGTTATTTTTCTTTTATAGAAACAAACGGAGATGAATCAATTTAAGGATATTTAAAAATATTTCATAGTGGACATCTAAGATATGTTTCTTTGTAATGCTTATATATGGTATGCATATTTTACCGGGTGATATGCTTGAAACAAAGGTGTGTGTAAATATGTGGGTATGTTTGTAGGTGATCTGTGAAGAGAAATGTATGAAATGTAACAGTTTACATCATTAACTATTTGTTTTTTACATTAGCTCCACACAGGCAGTGGTAAAAGCAATTTTACAATACTTCCTTTCCGATGAAAATAATTCCCCTCAGAACCTATGTCATCTGTGGGGATGCTATGTGGATAATCTTTTTAGAAAAGGAAGGAGAGTAAGTTTTGAGTAGGAAAAGGTATGAGGGCGGGTAGGTGTCTGGGGGTCATTGTGTCCAGCAGAAACTGACGCGTAAATTACCCCGACAAACTTCACCCCGTGAACTCGGGCATTCCTGCTAAGTCACCGAAAGTAGCGCACCACTTTGGGTGATCTGTGGTAGAAGTGTTATCCAATAAATGTTTTCCGGAGCAGCCACAGTCATACCCACCTCCCGAATTGAAAAACGTGATACTCTTTTTAAATGTGGGCAGTGAATCCAAGAAAATGTCGGTTTTATAGTTCAGCCAAATATTGTTGAATTTATGAAGAGCACGGATAATTGGCGAATTAATTGGTGCATTGGTTTTGTAAATGTGCGTCTGGAATAGTGAAGGATGGTAGGTACGTCTTAACCCCTCAGGTCTTGGGCCTATTTTGTCGGAAGGTCAAAATATTTCCGCTTTGCAATAAAATCCAAATAAAAGAAATATTTCAGAACGCATCCAAAAACTAAAAAAACGTTTTTGAAAGGTGATGAAATACGCTTTCAAATTTTATAAATCGAAATTACATACAAAAAAGGAAAAATTACGTATTTTATCAGGCAATTGTATTATGAACCTTTTCTTCAACTTACTTTTTTGACGTTTCATGTAAATAAAATTAATTAAAAATTTCCAAACTTTCATAAAAAAAATTCAATTTGCGATCGGAAACTTTGGTTTCATAACGATGTACATTTTAACTTCCGCTTTTAAATTTGAATATAAAGAATGGTGTTTTCTCTTTCTAATATCGTTTAAATCATATTTCTACCAATGATACTTGTAGTAAGGTAGACACAACGATTACTATGAGACCTACACGAGTTGTTTCGAAAAGTGAACGTTTTAGCCTGAGGGGTTAAAAGGGGGTTATTTTATTGGTATATTAGCTCCACACAGGAGGCCCTGGGGAAAATAATTCCCCTCAGGGCCTATGCCATCTTTGGGGTGATGGGTGGGCCTATGTCATGCTGTGTGCAGGGTCTTTTTAGGGAAGGCAGGGGAGGAAATTCTGGGAAGAAAAAAGGTACGAGGAGTAGGTAGGAATCTGGGGTGGGTGGAATTAGAGTTAAAGGCTCAATACAGTCGATTTTATTATTTAAAATTCTATGTATAAATATTAAATCGGCTACTGCTCAACAAATGTACTTAGGACTTGAATTTACTAACTGTGCTGTAAATATTCTGGTATTTTGTTCAAATATTTTTTTATCAAAACACGTTCCGAATTCTCTAGTTACACTTTGTACAAACATTGTCTTTCTTTGCGTGTTTTAGGGATCGGAAACGTTTTTAGGATTCACGTCAAAATATATTTGTTTATAGTAACTATAATTACAACCACTTAGCGAGAAAAATAGATCTTTTTACTTTAATATTTAAAAAAAAAGTTTATGCTTTACACGATATAATATCATAATTCTTAAATTTCACTGAGGTCGGAGAATAAATTACATATGATAACTGTAAGTTGATTTCATTCAGATTCAGTCAAACAAACTTTAAAGTCTGTATTGTAGATCATATTAAGAAGAAATATGTTTATTGGTTTAAAATAGGAAAAAAGACCCCACGAGAAGCTCTACATCCATTAAATTTGAACAGCTTTTCAATCTGATTTTTTTGGTCTACTTTCAGCACTCAAATTAATTTGCACAAAAAAATTGACATTATAATACAATATAAAATAAATTCGATAATATTTATTTGTAGGTACCTCACGAGTTTGAGAATCAAATTATATTTAATATAGTGAATAAATTATTTCATGCGACAAGCGTACAATATGCAAAATCAACCAACAATTATCAAACCAACTCTTTCAGACGTGTAATATTCATCATGCTCTCTCCCTTATGGCAATGACCCAAACTGTCTTCAGAAACCATTTTTTTTTTACTTGGCGACATAGTGCCATTTAGTTTATTGTATGGCACGTAAAGAGTCAGAAGACATGGTACAGGGACATTTGATAAATTGACCCAGCCAATCATGGTGCGTGGGAAAGAAAGCTTCCATTTAAGACGTTAGATGTCACTACTAGCCATTGCCTGCTACCTCGTGATGCATTTCAAATGCATTAGAATAATACGTGTGGTTTTGATTTGCGTAATATTTCATAATATTACGTTTTATTGTCATTTCATGATTTGGGAGGTCTTTGACCAATTGACCTAAGGAAAAAAACCGCCACTGATAATCCTAAATATAAAAATAAAATACCAAGTACCTAATCAAAATAAAAGCGTAATTATCACAAACAATTAGAAAAAAAACATTTTTTGACAAATAGTTGGCTAGATATTTGTAAAGCTAACTTAATATCAAATAATAAAATGTTATTAATTAAAAATATGTATTATGTTATACATTCTGTGTTATTTCGTTTAACCCGATATAAGAATTTCACATAATTTTGAGTAATTTACCAGGGTTCCCCGACCCCTGCATTAGACAGTAGGTGCCACTGGTAATAAAACGGAATATTTTTTGCTCCCCAAAGACATCTCTCGCTCGTCTCGGTCCAAAAATGAATATTTAAATGAATTTTGCGCAATGTAGTTATAGGCAAGGTCGTATTCTTAATAGCTTTGGTGGAGTATTTTATGGGCGAGGAATGTCGTTTGTATGAAATGTTTCAGACGTGAGTGTCAAAAATTATACCGGTTTTTCCTAATACATTAGGACACATCATTAAAGTCAAGATGACAAAATGAGTTAGGAACGTCATAAATTCACTACAACAAAAAATGTATCTACAAATGTTTTTTGTTCGCTGTGTTCGAATTTGCTTTTCCAATATTTTTTTTATTTAATGCTAGCCGGAATGCGTTGCCCCTCAAAGAAAGAAAGTGTTTGTGTGTTAATTCTGTTTACTAAAGCTTTTAGAAACAATTTGTTTTTGTTTTGCGTCTGTTGCGCGTACAAATAATTCGGAAGGTTTTCCGAGGTGTGAGCAGGCGAACGCTCCCGCGTCCCCTCCCTTCCCATTTTATCCTTCCACCTTTCCCCATCTCGCGACCCCTCCTCCCGCGTACCTCACCCTCCCTGCATTACCCTTCCACCTTCTCCGCCTTCTCCCTTCCCATCCCTCCCGCGAATCCCTTCCTTTTCCTTCCCCCCACCTACCCTCCCGCCTTCCCGCCCTGCCGCTATACTATATGAAATACACTCGTTTTTCAAACAACTCGCGCGGAACAAATAACGCGTACGGTAAACAAAGAAACATTAATTTTGACTTTTATTTCTGTCAAATTTCATAGCATCAATCAACACCAATGTATTGTTTTATATTTATCTATTAGTCTGTTTTTAACGTGACCAAATCAAATGGAAATTCTTAAAATCTCTTTAATACTTTTAACTAGTGTTGGTTGTGATTTTATTAAAATTCGATTTTTGATACTTATGATTTGATATATTCTCTAACTGCCTAGATTATTTTAAAATGAGTCTTAAGGCCATAAAAGTAAATTTGATGGTTTTAAAAAAAACATTTTTAGTAGAATTCACCAGAACACTGATTTTTGTAACGCCAAATGGCAAAAGCACGCTTAAACGGTTTCTAATCTAAAAATCTGATAGCGAAAATATAAAATATTATTAGTACGAGTATTTCCACCAAACTGTGTCCACAGTCTCTTCCAACCGTCAGTGGTGCCGTTTTAGGTTTTAACTTATTTATTTATGCCTTCGTTATGTACCTTTAAAAAATGTATATAAATTTGAAAGATTTTTAAAACTGGGGTCTACGAAATTGATTCTTAACTTTTTTAAAAAAATTTACGAAATTGATTCTTAACTTTTTTAAAAAATTATAATATTAATAATTTACAGTTTGGGAGATGGGTATAGGTACTTCACCTCGAAAAAAACCGTTTATTGGATAACCAACACCTTTGCCGTAGGTCACCCCATCGCTATGCTTGATTACTTAGCAGGGATGCCTGGGTTCACGGGTGAGGATTGTCCGGGTCTTGGCGGCGTACACCTCTGCCCACCAACTGCATGGCAGGCTGGATTGGGAGAGACTGGTTGAGGGAGACTTTTTGACCTCTCCAGCAGTAATCTCTCGGAATATCGCCTTGCACCTCAGTGGGAAGGATGGATTCATTCAACCGTCACTCCTGAATACACCGACCTCCAGATTCCTACCCATCCCTCATACATTTTTCCATCCCAGAACTTCCTCTTCCTACCTAAAAAGACCTTCCACTCAGCATCCCTAAAGATGACATAGGCCCCGAAAGGAATTATTTTCTTCGGGGCCTCCTGTGTGAAGCTAATGTAAAAAAGTAATTTAAATTTTATCATACCCACCTTCTCTCACCACCCCCCTCCCCCTCTTACCCATCCTCTCCTTTCAAAACTGAAAAAATATCGTAATATAATATTACATATATACATATATTGTAATATTAAAACATTGTACTATTTTTTTGATGATAAATTACAAACACTGTACAAATTTTTAAATCATTTTGAATGTCTCTCTTAAAATGCGTTATTTAAAAAGTTATACCTATAAAAGTTATACTTAAGAGCAAACTATATATCTATAAAATCTTCGACCTATTTTTATAATAAGACAACTTCATGGAATGGAATGAACTAACTCGGGAAATCCGGTACAATTTTAACAAACGGCATCGACACAAAGGCATGGCGACAGTACAAAGAATGGCACTTCCCAGTTCAAAAACAATTAATCCGATAAATTTTATTGTCATTTTGTCTTACACTCTTATAGAAACACTCTGGAAAAAGACATTTCTCGTAGGGAAGATTCTACCACAGTAAGTTGTAAAAAACACAACCATTGTAAAGCAGAGAAAATATTATTTCTTGGGTTTCTGGGACTGTCCTTATTAATATGTAGAGCACATTTGGGTTCCATGGTTCCCGGGGCCAGGCGTTGTCGGAGGTTGCCCAGGAATAATAATGTACAATTTGCAAATAGAATAGTTGTACCAGGGTAGGTACTTTATAACAAGATTTTAAGACATAATTGAATTTTTCGCATTTTTGAAGTGTCCATTTTTTAAGTTGCTTTGGCAAAGTTTTATAATACTTTATTACACGATAGATTTATGGCTGTAATATACAAAATATTAAAAAAATTATGGACACGTTGCTGCAAATGAGGACTCCATTTGGAGAAACTCGTAGTCACTGGCAAAGTATGACCCATTACACTGTATTAATAGACTCTAACGACATTAAACTTTTTGAGAGATGGCTTTTGTCTACTACCTAGACATATCTCAACCTTTCTTTTCTTTTTCTCTTCTGCGTCCTTTCCATTTCCTTCCATCTCAGGCTATTTCCCCTTAGATGCTATTCGATAATCCTCCGCTCCGGTCAGTGCGCTCTTGCGCGGTATTCAAATATTTTAAATAAATAAAACCTCGGGTATTCCGGATTCAGGACCGAGTGATAAATGTATGATTTGTTACTTTAAGTTCTAAAGCTCAAAGCTTAGGAATTGTAAAGAAATAAATTCAAATTCTACAAGGGTGCTTCCTTTGTCCGCTGTATTTGTTTACTTTTATATTTCGAATGAAATGCTTATAAAAAATGTTCGTAATTAAATAATGGATGGTGTTACTTTTTATGCAAACTGTTATTTTGTAAACGAAATATATTATTTCACGGAACATAAATACTATCTTTCATGGTGACTGCTGTGAAAATACTACCCCAATTTTCCGTAAGTAATAGGCTACGCCGCAAAAAAGCTGAGGCAAAAATTTAATATACTTGCGGGTTAGTAAATAAACGCGTAACGAAGTTACTTTTCGTCGGCATTATTAGCATAAATACATTGCTTCTTTACAAACAAGTACAGATTTTTCGGCTGGTACCTACTCACCAAATATCTAAAATGGACTTCTTTTTATTATGCTGTTACTGAAAATTGTAATTTCAAACTCTAAAGAGTATTTTAAATCCTTACAAAATATAACGTTGTATTATTAAATGTCTGGATTTTCAAAGAAAATTTTCTTGTCCGGCATCGGAATTAATGAACTCGTTTTAAACCCGAGGCTAAATCATTATTGTAACGTGCTTTCAGCTCGGTCAGAAAATAAATAAATCGATTTCGAATTCTGACAACTTTACTCAGTTATTTTGTCCCTCATCCAGCGAGTCAAAATATAGTATAGAAAGAATACTCCTAAAAGCTACAGTGTTTTTCAGACCAACCAACTCTCTTCACTTCACATATTTTTTTACAACCAACTCTCTTCACTTCACATATTTTTTTACAAATTAACTGAGTTAAGGGCCTTCCTTACTAGCGATGTCAATCGTTGTATGGAGTATCACGAATTCTCAGATTAAAACGACAATCTAAGTTATTAATCGTCAAAATATCGATAATGTAGCCACGTTAAGCTATCATAAGTACATTTTTCTGTCGAGATATATATTTTTATTAACAATTCATTTTCGTAAAATACTATATAATGAACATCTAAGAATTCTCGTGCTCATTCGGCTCTATGAGGTGGCCGTGAACGCACGTTCATTACAAAGTAAATTTATACTTCCATGCGACGTTTCAACAATATTCCACTCGGCACACTATTACAGTCCCTATGCCTTTCGCGTAGGGACTATAATAGTGTGCCGCCTTTTTTGTGTTTCATCTGTGAGTTTCCGTCGAAGCTGTGTAGTGTCAAATAGTATTAAAGAATTAATTTATTGTTAACATTTTTTCGGGTTTCTAGGTAATAAACAATTTGATATTTTTAAAATATAAAAGTGTGGAAATGGCCAATAAAAAATGGTTGTCTGTAAAGTCGGTTTACGGACGATAATTTTACGTGATAACGTCATAAGAAAACATTGATGAAAAATTGCATTGATGCGTCATAGGCTGGCCGCATACATCTGATTTTTCCATCAGTCCGGCCGTCCGATTCGATCCGGTTGTCGGGTCGGATCGGAAAAGGGCGTGGCCCCGGTTTTATTACCTTTCCGACTTTTTCTTTCAAATCGACAGGTGGCAAATGAGTATTTTTACCTAACTACTCATCACCGCAGTAGAAACGTTTCAATGCCTGTACAATAATATTATTTTTTTTTTTTTTTTAAAAGATTAATTTGTAAACAAGTTCTGCTGTGTAATTTTATTATTGCCATAATAATAATAGCCTGACGGCTATTACCGATAAGCACTAATTTGGAAGGCAGATATGGGTACCGCCGCCCCGGGAACCATTTATTGGATAACCTACATCCCTGCCGAGGTTCACCCCAAGTGGTTCGCTACGTTTGGTGACTTAGCCAAACGTAACGAACCGTTTTGGGAGACCTACGACAAGGGGGTCGATTTTCCATTGAGTGGTTCTCGGGTGGCGGTACCCATTCCCGCCTTCAAAGTTGAATTTGTATTGAATAGACAAATTAAAATCTAAACAGGCCATCCGCCGCCAAGACTTAGACAAACCTCACCCCATGAACTCAGACACCCCTGCTAAGTTATCAAACGTAACGAACCGTTTAGGGAGACCTTGGCTTGGGAGACAGGTAAAGCCAAGCCAACATTTTTGTTCTTGACCATCGAAATCATCAGACTTATTATCTTTTGTGGGATCGTTATTGAGGTATCAGACATGATCTCCTGACTGATTTGTGTTATTTATTTGCTTTTTCTAAAAATAAATAAATAATCATGCATTCTTGCA
Source organism: Glyphotaelius pellucidus (assembly GCA_936435175.1). Classification (NCBI taxonomy): domain Eukaryota; kingdom Metazoa; phylum Arthropoda; class Insecta; order Trichoptera; family Limnephilidae; genus Glyphotaelius; species Glyphotaelius pellucidus. Next base: position 17,806,481 of record OW386540.1, on the reverse strand, counting down.
GGAATTCATGTTTAAAACGATCTAAACAAAAATATGTTACAGTAAATATGTAAAAATCACACAAATCTTACAGGAGATCACGTCCGTTATCTTGATAACGATCCCACAAAAGATAGAGAATAAGCCTGCAGTTAAATTTAAAAATTAAATTAAATTTGTTTTGTCCTCGTCGGCTTTTGAACCCGTGACCTCAAATCAAACTAGACAATTTAGTATTAACAGTGCCCCGCCGCACTGCAAAGCCAGACTGGAAAAAAGGCCAAGCCTTTTGTCATTCTTCGTAATTATATTACTATTTCATCTACGTGTATCAAAAAAAAATTCCAAATAAAAAGTTATATTAAATGTTTTAAGTTACTGAGAATCTCCTCCATGAATCAAGCTATCGTTATATTGCATCACATTCTAAAATATATTCTAACATAATTTTTATAATCACAATATATTTAATCAATAATAATTTGTTTTGCTCTGTGCGTGTCTTGATTTTGAATGGAACGCACCGGCCATCTAGCTGCACCTTCTAGTTTGAAATTCGAATTCGCGCTGAAAACATTTAATACCGAGGGCCGTTAACTGAAAACATTTTCAACTAATCTATTCGAGAAATTCCCATCAGTCATTGTAAATTTGAACATTCTAACGAGTTGAATACAGTTCAAATAGCCCTTTCAAAGAAACCATTTTTCACAATTGACAAGTTAGCATCTACATAAATATGCAGTTTCCCCAAAAGAAATTCTAACTTCAGAGTGAAACTTTGTCACTTGAGACTTTGAGACTTCTCCTAACAAACGGTCAGCAAACAGACAGAATAACTTTCCCAACTTTTTGGGAAAGTTAGGCTTTTTAAAATGAAAGATATTGCTTTCGTTCAGCGGTAAAGCGAATATAATACTTCCTCGCATCTGGCGAATTTTTCACTGAAGGAAAAAAATGATATGGTTTTAACTTTTCGATTACTTGTTTCAGCACCTACGCTTTCCTGTTGAATGTTGATAAAGATTTTTAAACATAAATTCTTGACTGACTGAAAATCTCCTAATTATTGATTCCATCATTTAACTGGTGGATTGCAAACTACGAAGTATATTAAATGCGTAGTGTGAAAGTTTGTTGCGTTCGTTCCAAAATTATTTTAATTAAAGTTGCAATTTTCTTTGATCCTCTCGGCACGGATTTCACCAGGTAATATTCAAATACAATTTGACATAACTACGTTATAATAATAATAATAATAAAGTTTTATTCCAGGATGTGGGGAGGATAGTGCAATCCCACACGTCCCATATGATTGTACATATTCATATAATATATTTTATAACGTATTTTAAAACAACAGATTTTTTTAATTTTAATAACGACTCGTTATTACGACTCGTTCTTGTAATAACGACATGTAGTTCCACTACATGCTGGCTTTTGCGTTTCTTTCTTTGGCAGCATAGATATCTAGGTTCATAGTCCTAGGTTCATGTTTCACTCTCGTTAAAAATACCCTCTACAATTTACAAAGCACCCGAGCGATAACATCGTGGCGGAGTTTATTTAGAAAAAAAGTTCTGTTGGTTATTTTAGAGACTATGGAAATAAATTCTTTAAATGTACTGTCACATTTAATACACAAACCTTACTAAGTTACAGACATCGACAAAAATGTAATAATTATTCGTGTACACACTTTTTAATTCCCGACACAAGAAGCGAAACAAACTAACAAAAAAGTAATCAGAACGCAGGTGCTTCCAGCATTTCCAATCCGGACGTACTTCATTGTCACTCAGTGAAGTAAGCCGACAAGAGAGTAGGGACGATAAACTTGGAGGACTTTCCAATAATCATTAGTGTCCCTTCCAAAAACAATTAATTAAATTGTGGATACACGTAGCAGCCGAGCTACCCGGCAATATCCATCTGAAATTATATTGAATGTTGTTCGACATTATCGGGACTTCAGAAATTAGTGAATTAATTAGCAAATTCAACTGTTGACACAAACCTTTATGTATATTGGACACAGAGGCAGGATATGGATTCCTGTTTTGTCGGAAAAGTTTGAGCATAACTCAATTAGATGTTGACCTTTACATTCCATTTGTCTCGTACCGACCCTTGTCAGGCGGTTATTCAAATTCGCCCATTTCTCAGGGTGGTTGATAAGACAAATGGGGGGATTTTTATACCCGATGTCATTGAATTCCGGTCATAATAGATTCAATTCGTTAAACATTTTCATGATAAATGTGATTTATGCATTAACGTCATTAATAAAAAGGTGTATTTTATTTATTTACTTTTTTATACGCCTTAGAACTTTTACAATGGGTACATAATGCTTACAATTTTTTACATAATGGTTAGTAAAAAACCAGAGGTTGCAAAAATAATTTCTTACATTACAGTGTTTACAATTGTTTTAAATTGAAATAATAATAATAATAACACTAATAAACTGATGCTGACTGTGAAATTATCAGAAATAATATCTTGACATATAAAAAGTGTTTTAGTAGGTTTTAAACACCGAATTTGTTACATTAAAAATGTGGATATCATTGGTGTTTTCGTTTGCTAAACTGTGTAGGCGAAGAATTGGCGAGTTGACTATATGATTTACTTATGAATGGTGAAATTGAAATAGGTTTTTATGCCGAGTGAATTGAGTAGGTACTCTCAAAATGACTACACTCAGGAGTTCGCAACAGTCGAACTCCGAATTTACAATTTAAAAAAGGAGCATAAGTCGCTTATCCTTTGCCGATTCTCAAGTGTATTTATTTTTAAGGTATTTGATAAAAAAATGTTATTAATTTGTTCAAAGGGGATATAAATAAATCGTAAAAACTTACGCTAAATTCTTTAAACATTTTAAATATAAGGCAAAATAATTCATGACAGGAAGTGAATTAAATGTAAGAAAAGTGTACAAATAAATGTTGGGCGCTTGTTTGGCGTGTTTCCCGACTACGCTCCGGTGCCGAGGGGATCAATGACGCTAGTTCCTCGGAGCATCTTCCATTGTAATACATCTAATACATCATTGTAATAAATCTTCCATTCGCCGTCAAGACCAAAAAAACCTCAGCCCATGAATCCGGCCACCCCTGCTAAATCACCAAATGTTGCGAACCACTTGGGGTGATCTATGCGGGGGTGTTGGTTATCCAATAAATGGTTCCCGTGGCGGTATTAGGTACCGACACTCACCTCCCAAATTGAATTTAAATGGTGCAGTTCAGATTTTTTCCTCATTTTCTACAGCCCATTGTGTCACACCGTTTTTTTATGTGAACCTGCATACCATGATTTTTAGAGTGTGGTAGATACTCTCAGTATTATCACCATGGTGAAAGACCACCATTCAGAATCGAAACGTTGCTTAAAATGACTATTCATTTTTGGTGACCAGATCTGGACAGTCAGAGACTTTCCAACCTTCATCTTCCTCATATTCTTCTCTTCAGCCTCACAATACAACGAAGGAGGATGCCATAGTCCCAAGTGTCTTCGGTCAGTTAGAAGCTGATGGGACGCTCATGCGGTAATTACATAAACCGGTCGGTCAGTGGTTGAGTGGGCATCACGTTTGGGTTCCACCCGGGCATCCCGTGTTCGATTCCTCAGCTGGCTAAGTCCTCCATCACAACACAAGCAACATTTTCGGCTTTCTGTGGTGGTAGTAGGAGATTTTCAAACATTGTTGGGTTATTCGTAACCCGGGAATGTTTGTCTTTCTTTAAAAAAAAAACTAAAAAAAATGAGAGAGTACATGCATGACACTGTCAAAAAGTGTTTAAGAAAAGTTTTTTTGTTTACAGGGAATTTAAATGGGTTTACTGTAAAATCAATTTAAATATTCTTGCTTTGCTGTGTTGTGGAGTACTGCGACAGGACTACTGCGGGTAAAAGGGAATTGCGGGCGGGTGTTTTAAATTATTTCCGAATCATATTTAACCACTATCTGTGTGCATAAATACATTTAAAGGTCAGCTCTTTAAAATGATTTGCCTTTAAAAGTGTGCAAGGTTTTACAAATATTCAATCTCTCTTCATCGTCACCAGTCATCCTATTATTATACCACCATCCCAATATTACCGTAAAATCTTTATTGTAAAAGGCAACCATAGAAATACGTAACACTTATATAATTAAAAAATATATACTAATCCTAGAGTATATTTAAAAAGTTCTCTGCGTAAAAGAGTAAACTCAAACATTTCGACTAACCGCAAAATTCACACACGGATATGTTTGGCGGATCTGTCCATCGCAGAAATACTCGGACGGATATGTCCACCAAGATCTGCAAACATTTTATGCTGTATCTCTTTAACGAATGTGCTGATCACGCTAGTTCTCCTTGCAAATTCAGTCGCCTGTGGTTGCAAGGAGTGACCATACTCCGGGTGTAAGTGCAGCCATTTTATATATATGACATCCTTGTTAGTCTTAGTCCTTGTTAGTTCAGTTGTTGTTAGTCCAGTCTGCGGAGAACCCAAGGTAGTGTTAATGTGTCAATTGTACCCAAGTTTTTTAGTTTTATAAGGTTATCGTGAACAAAACCATGTTTTATGAAGGTATTATCAACTTAATAAATTAATAAATTTGTGGAAAAAAATATGGTTAGTCTTCTAGGATTTTTTTTATGTATCTTAAAAATGGTACATATTATAGTATTACTGATCTTCCATTAAAAGCATTTGCTTATGGATGGAAGAAGAGTTTACATTTTATTTATACATTTAAATAGTCACGTGTTTCACATACATAATTCGTACAGTTAATACAAACACATCGCAATCAAGACCCTTTAACTAAAAGATTAAAATGATTAATCCTCAGGCTAATTTGTCCACTTTTCGGAACAATTCATATAGGTCTTATGTAAATGGTTGTGGAATCGTTAGAAATATCGTTAGAAACGGTGTTAGAAAGAGAATTCACAACGTTTTATATTCAAATCTAAAAGTTAACGACAAAATAATTAAAATATACACCTTTATGAAACCAAAGTTTATTTCGAATTATAAAATTTGAAAGAGTATTTGATTTTGTTTTTTGAAGATTTTTATTAAATGTACATTTGTTACTTAAATTTAATTTTTCCACGACCGGTTTCGATACAACCGTATCATTCACGAGCAGAATTAAAACTAACTTAAAAATTAAGAGTATTTGATTACCTAAATTTTTTTAGTTTTCGGATGCGTTCAGAATATTCAAACTATTTGGATTTTTTTTTTAAATTTTATTGAAATTAAATTTGATAATGTTATTTTCAAGTTCTGCAAGTACAATATACTGTTTTTTAATATACGGTTAAGTTTCCTCAACCCCGAGTCCTGAGGGGTTAAGGAAACTTAATAAAGAAGACGATCCGTGAACTTTCCAACAAATAAGATGTTTCACTAGGTCGTTCTAAGAACCATTTCACCAGTTCACGTGATATCCTTTGATAATTTTTATTAAAACAAACGTTAAGAGAGTGCTAATTCGTACTTAGGAGTCATGCGTGTATGAAATTGAGAGGAAGTTCTTTCATAAACATGTAATGAAAAAAGTTTTGGCATGAGAGGGGATGTGCCACGAGTTGAGTGTTTCCTTTTATTGCATCTTCCTGGAAGCAAAACTTTTTAAAACGAGCTTTAAAATTAATTCTCTGGCACATTCGCCTAATTTTATAGGACTAAGTTTTCTTTTATAGCCTACCTGCCTACCGCATCACCGACACGTGAAAATTTGATGAAATTTCCTGGCCATCTGTAAATTTACTTTTTTAAATATTTTCCCAAAAAGCAATCTTGGAGTGACTATCTACAAGCACTTTTTTTATATCCGTAACACATTTATTAGTGCACAGTGTTCACATAACAAAATTAAACGAATTTAAAAATCTAGCCCTTATAAATAGGACACTCCATTTTAAGGTCACATTGTAAATGGTGTTGTAATAATACAAACATCAATTTAGTAAGTACGTGTAATATATAAATTCGGCTTATAGTATGTATGTCCAAGGTATTTTTGATTGAGGAGAAATAAAAATCTTGAAAAATAGCCCATAACCTAATCTAACATAACTTATTTAACCAATTTTTTTCACTTTAATTGACTTTTTGAAGGAATTGTTGAAATTGCACGATTCTGAGTTGTGCGGTCACCGGTTTTAGGATGATTTCATTTATCCGCATCTTTACATAAGTACTACCTACGTTTTAATTTTTAAATCTTCTGAACCGGCAATAGTTTTCAGTTCGGGAGAGTGAGTGTTATATAACTCGATTTTATGTAATGTGTTTACGCTTATCTTTGATATTGGGATAGCGGTATAATAGTCAGTGGACTGTGATAAAAACAATATATTAGCTCGTACGATAATAACTGATAACGAATACACGAAACACTGGACAACACTGTAACGGTACCTACATTCAAGGTTGTGGCTACAGCATTTACAAGAGGGGGGGTCATCCCAAAATGGGGGGTGTTCAATCCTGGGAGAGGGAAGCAAGGAAAAAAATGGGGAAGGAAATTAATTTTACTTACCATAAATTATTACTAAAAAGATAGTGCAAATAATATTGTTACATTTTTGATGACGTACATGGTTCACAAACAATCAAAACAACACATTTGTCAGTGACACAATTCATTTGCATTGAATTAAATTATTACAGCTTTATTTAATTATCGCTGATTGATTTATTTACACAGATTTATTTTTACAGGCTTTATTTATTAATTTTTTCTTCAAAATAGGCAAATTTACTTTGTGGCGTCATCATTAATTTAATGAAAAACAATTACTTTGTGTAACAACCACTATTTAATTAACAATATCATTATATAATATTATTATAGGATAATAACTTATTATCCTGACGAAGAAAACATAGTTTTCGAAACATGTTGATATTGTTAATTAAATAGTGGTTGTTACACAAAGTAATTGTTTTTCATTAAATTATTTATTAACACCGGTGTATTTACTTACACTACTTTTACTACACTCGGTAGGCACCGTGATGTTAATTCTAAAGCTGCGTTGTAACTTAACACGATATGTGCTGAACTCCCCCGTCGGAACGTCGCCGCTTTATATATATTTTATATATAGCTGGTTGTACCTTCTATGGTCCAACAAAATTGTCTGTGGATCAAATTGTCAAAACATTTCCAATACCTTCCAAAATAACATCGACGCATCTCGATGATTCTATCCCATATATTTTTACAAGTGTTTTTTTGTATGTTCTAGTTGGTCCGCGATGTTCTTCTCGTTATACTATTCTCTTTTTTTCTACTCAATACTGAGGCTGATGGGAAGGGGGGGGGGGGAATTAAACCCCCTAACACCCCCCCCCCCTCTCCCCTTTATATACGCCCTTGCCTACATTAACTCTTTCATGCTATCTCTCTTATAGAAGAAGTTAATCGCACGTTCGTTTTTATTAGATTTTCTATACGTTTTTTGTGTTTTATTTTAAAGCCTGCTTGATTCTATTGTTTTATTTTTTACCAATCTTCCCGTTCCTACGACCGGGTTGCGCTATCTCGTAAACCATCAAATATTTATAACTCCGGAGTAACACTTGCCTTCTAAAAGTACATGTTTCTTTAGGGGGTGTCAATCTCATAATACGTTTCCTGTCAGAACTGAAATAAGATTATTCCCAAGGGCTTGATTTTTTACCCCGAATAAAAATAGCGTAAATCGAAAATTTTGTCCGTAAACCTTCGCAAGTCTTGTGCGTACTGCAGTCTTTTGGGGGTGCTTTATTCTATCATAATATTTTGTTATCACTGTTTTATGAAGATTGGTTGTGTCAAACATTGAAAATTCCGAAAGAAACCTTTTTGGCAGGTAGGGTGCAACTCACATATTTTTTTCTTGTAATGTTAACGTAGGTATTGATGAAAAACGAGCTATCATTCACTCACAAAATCTCTCAATATTTAAAAAAAAAAAAACAACTTTAAACAATCAGATATTCAATAATAGATATTTTATTTGTGCGCCTTTGATACATTAGAAATAAAAAAAAAACTCTAAAATTAAATTATTTAACAAAATAATAGCATCCTATAAATCATGTATGTTTTTAGGTTTTCACGGCCAAAAAGTATTTTTGTTATTGTTTTTGGGGTGTTATGCCGTGTTTCGCTACCTCCTTCTTTAGCCAACGTTTCGGACAGCGTTACAGTATCCATCATCAGGGATCATCATCCATCATCACCCTTACTCATCTGTCCTTATGATGGACACTGTAACGCTGTCCGAAACGTTGGCTAAAGAAGGAGCGAAACACGGCATAACACCCCAAAAACAATAACAAAAAATCATATAAATCATCTTTATCGACAATGCTCTTGTTATAATAAATTCTAATCATTTCTGCGTTTGTATAATTTTTAAGTTAGTTTTAAGATTGCTAGTGAACGACACGCATATTTTGAAACCGGTTGCAGATAAATAAAAAAAATTGTTGCAAATATACAAGTGCAATAAAACTATTTAAAACAAAAAAACTATAAAACCCTTTTCATCACAGGCTTATTAAAAAAAATATATTCATACAAATTTTTGCCGACGGTTGTACAGATTTTCCAAGCGGTTGACGAAAATTCCTTAAACATTTTCTTACGTAGACAGTTTTCAACCTACTAACCCAAATTCGCCAAGAATTGCTGAGGAATTTAAGGCATGGGGAAATGTTGTTTTTCTAGCAACGGGTGCCATAAATTTGAGAAAATTCACCCCGTCTAGTAGCTACTCGATCGTTCTGTAAGCCACAAATTTTAAATTATGTAATTTTCAAGTTTTTTTAGTGTCGTTTTAACTAGGTATATCCAGTTAAAAATGTGAATTCAAATAATTCTACATATTTTATGAGAAAATATTGTGAAAAAATATGATACCTACTCGAAGAGTAACTGTAGTTCGTGTTTATTTTAAATGTTTTAATTGTTTTAACCGTGAAGGAGAAAATTGATTGTATTAATTAACAAGAACACTTGAATGGTGAGTTCTGCCAACAAAATGAAAGTTGCGCAACCTGTTGAGCCTTCAATTTTTATCCCAAACAAATATTTTAGCTAAATGAAGACATTATGAGCGAAATTCAATCGAAAATCTGGAAACAGAAAAATCAGAAAAAGATTCTGTTTCCAGATTTTCGATTGAGTTTCGCTCATAATGTCTTCATTTAATTAAATATTACAGTTTGAGGTTTTACTCATAAAGTTAAAATAATAAAAATAAAAATATTTTAGCGCTTGACAGCTTTATTTCCGTAATCAACTTTTGATTTGAAACATCCGTCAAAAAACGTTATATTATTTGCAACAAATTTTACAATAAAAACAGGGAGATGAAATTACTGCTTTTATTATTTACTTAATTTACATTTATTTATTGTGAATTCAATTATATTTCTCAAAATTAAAAATTAATAGCATTACATTAATAACATCAATTGAGACGCAGCCTTGTGATAAAAATATATTTCTTGCAATCCCTAAAATTTTACTGAAAAATGTCTATATTCTTCCCGAAGACATGACCGTTGGTAGGTTGGTCCTGCCTCTTGTAAAAATAAAAAAGCCTGTGCTGCCGAGCTCCGGTGAAGTTATGGGGACATAAAGCTTAACGAGTGTTAAGAGATTTCTTTTAACATCAGCTGTAATTATTGATGACTTTCCTATCTAAATATTTTAAAATGATTTATTACATATCTCGTACTTCCGCTAACAATAGCGGAAGCTTTTTCAGAAGCGGAAGAAAACGTGTTAATTAATAACTGTTAATAATCAATTTTATTTGCGTTATTTCACAATTTATTCAAATAGTTAGTTCATATATAAATAAAAAAGGTGACCGGACAACTCAGAACATCTACAGAAAAGTCATTAAAAGTGATGATAAAAAAATTGGCTAAAGAGGTTACGTTAGGTTAGGGTTAACGGCTATTTTAAAATTATTTTTTTCAAAGTTAATGACCTTTCAAAGTGATGTTGAGTTGACTTGATTCTGAGTTGGCATGGAACCAAATAAAGTGATGTAAACTAAGTTATTTGCCTTTTTAATGAAAAAAATATACCAATTTCATTGTGCGTGTGTCCTACGTAACTCTGGTTCGATTATATCTGGAAACTGGATTTACGTTGATTTTAGGTATAACTTTCAAAATTGGAACTGTTTGTGTGATGAATTTAAATAAGCGATAGAGCACCTGCATATAATACGGTATTTTAACAGAAAATTATTCAAATTATCATTTTCAAAATTGGAACTGATTTGTCAAGAGTTCAAACACTCCCGTGATTATGTAGGTGCTAAAAATAAATATTAAGAAGAATAAATGTGTCCTTTTGAGTTGTAGAATTTTATGTGTAAACAATCAAAATTATATTGTTAAATAATAAATTAGTTTAAATAAATATTTTAGCAATGCTATAAAAGTAAATATTGTTTAATGACGTTCTCAAGCAATTCCGAAAGCCATGAAACTTTAGAGTTTTGTACGTGCACACACACAATTGTAGCAAGATATTCCTGTAGCAGTTGCGTTTGTTTCTGTAAGCGACAAGAACAAGTCAGAACGGAGACATACAAAATAAGTGTGTACTAACATTAAGCTTAGAAACTCACTCAGAATTGAACAACTTTGCGGATTCGCAACGCTGCTAGTTCCAGCGTCTTGGAAGGCCATTTGGGAACCGGGAACTTAGAAAGTCCAGAAGCTTAGCGCGAACTTGGAATCCAAACTTAACTACGTGGTAATTACAATGTTGAATCATGGTATTGCACGGAAAACTTAATCATAGGGATTGAATTTGCACGTGTCCATGGGAGCGATAAGATCATTGCCTCTAAATTCAGAGATCGCGAGTTTTGAACCTCGTAAATAGCAAATTGTATTGTAAACATATTTTATTCCCTCAAGCGAATTTGTTTGCTTTTGACTCATACAGGTCTCATAGAAATGGTTGTGTTTGCCTTGCTACCATGGCGAGAAATATAATCTATAGGGTGTTAGAAAAATAAAACACCACGCTTTATATTCAAATCTAAAATTTAACCACAAAATAATGACAATGTGCACGTTTACGAAACCAAAGTTTCCGGCCGCAATTTGAAAATAAAAATGAAAATTGGAAACTATTGAAATTTTTATTAATTATGTTTACATAAAATGACAAAAAGTAAGGTGACGATAACGGTTTATAATACGTTTGTCTAATAAAATATGTGTGTGTTTTTCTTTTTTTTTCATTATGAGTTATGATTAATGATAGAAAAAACGTAAAGTGAGCCATTTTAAACTTTTTTTATGTAAGCATTAAGAAAATTTATATTTCGTTAATGACATGTTTATTTCGAATTATAATATTTTCAAGCGTATTTAAAAAAATGTTTTCAGCTTTCGGATTCGCTAGAAATATTCCATGTATTTGAATTTTATTGCAAAGCAATGAAAAATTTTATATTATATTTATTTAGGAGTTAAATCATTTCACGCTTCAACAGAAGAAAAACGTAGCATCTCAAAATTTTGTTCACATAATATATTTAAAAAAATCCCAATTCGTAGTCGCAAATCGCCACAAATATGTTGGTACATAATGTGGATGCATTGCACATTACATATTTATTAATTTCATCGGAGAGAGGTATAAGCTCAGGTTAGAGATCCAAACATAATGGTTCTGATGTATTATGTATTATTACATTAGTTCCATCCGCACACGTACATCTAAGAGTCCGTGAGTTTCGATTCCTAGCTTTCTCTCCTCTAGGAATAGTGGCAAGTCCCAGTGGAATTAGCGTGCAAAATGTATTTGATCAAAATGTTTTCGGAAGAAAAAGCTACGGACGTGATTAAATCTTTTAACTAACTGTTTCACCCCGTTCATAGGATACTTAGTTCTGATCAGGATCCGAAAGTAAGCTTTTGAAGCCTTAGCTATGATCTAGTATTCTGTGTGTTCCTAACTTAGAACATGCTGGTAACATTTTGAGTAATGTTTTCGCTTCGTGGGAACTTTCATCTCGGTAGCGTAAGTGGAAAGCTCCTAGAGTAAGCCAGTGGTCAGAATTGAGGGCAGTCTAAAAGCCCTAAGAGCTTTATTAATGTGAAGTATTATTAATGACTCGCAGATTATTAATAAGATAATAAGGATTTGCACTATCAATTTTGTTTGTTTTGACTATTATATAAATAGTAATTAATTTAAACGGTTTATTATGGGCACTAAAAGGATTCACAAGAAATCTGTTTATAAAATTCATGAAGTAATTTAATTGAAAGGTTTTTTATATGACCGAAAGTAAAGCGAGTGATGTTTATCATATTTACTACAGAATTTAACTAACAAAACCATTATCATTCAGTTTTTGTAAGGAGACATAAATATGTAAATATGTGTATTCATTTAGATAGGAATAGTAATTTGTTGTTTGATATAAACCTGACAACTTCCATTGAACAAGTTACCAACTATGCTCTGATGAGTACTTTTTTGAGAATATTAAATATAAATTAAAATTAGTAACAGGGCTGTTCCTGCAGGTTGCAATCTTTGTTGGAGCGATTAATTTATGATTTAAGAGAAAACTGGGCGGCGTTTATCTAGTCCATAAAAACGTATTCCTCAAATTCGTCTCTGGATTCTGACACTAGTGCAAATATATTTTTTTAATATATATATATTTTTTTTTACAGTTAATACCGCACAAGAGTCCCAACTGCTCCCGTCTGGAGCCAGTGAGACTATGGCATCCCCAATCGGAGTATGTTGTGAGGCTGAAGGTAGTGGGGAGGGGAAGGAGATAGGGAAGAGGAAGGTTGGGAAGTACCTGGCTATTCAGATCTGGTCACTAAACACGGCTAAAACCATTTTAAGCAACGTTTCAATTCTGAATGGTGGTCTTACACCAGGGCGATACTGATAGTATCTTCCACTCTGGAACGTGCAGCAAATATACTATATATTATTTTAAATGAATAAATTGTGAAATAACACAAATTAATTAAATTAATTAATTAATTAAACGGCCAACGGACATTCACTTATCTTGTCCCCACCATATTTAATAAGATGCCGATGAATTTCAAAATCGAATCCAATTGCCCCACTGATCTCAAAAGAAAAATTAAAAAATGGCTAATGGGTCAAAACTTTTTGTACTGATATTGTTTGTAATCTTATGTATAAATACTATCTATAATTAATTTAATCTATCAGTAATTTACCTGAGTTATATCTGTCTGTCTGTATATTTTATGCTTTTGTATTGTAGGTACTTAAAAGTTATTCTTCTGGAACTATTTTGCTATTGTGTTTTCTTATAATATTTTATGTTTTAGTGTTTTATTAATATTGTCAAATTGACCTGCTGACAAACTGCCTTGGCAGTTTAGCGGGTGATTAAAATGAAGAATAAAAAAAAAAAAAAAAAAAAAAAAAAAAAAAAAAAAAAAAAAAAAAAAAAAAAAAAAAAAAAAAAAAAAAAAAAACAAATAAAATTTATTTGCGCACGCCGGGTTCCAACCCGCGACCTTCGGATTGTGAGTCGAGAGTCTTGCCTCGGGACCACGGAGGCCGTGGTCCCGTGGTAATATAGCATATCCATGCGACATCGACCATTAGCGTGTCGGTTCGTTTTGCTTTTTATGATAAGTTACTTGTAGGAGTTAGGACCCTCCAACGAAAATCTGTAAAATTTCCTGGTTTACAAAAAAATGTAAATATTTTAAAAAAGGGAAAATAATGTTTTCATCTAATACAGTTATCTCGTGGGAGTTAAGTCCTACGCTCAAGGAGAAACCGAAACCAAACTAAAACTGGTTAGCAACTCAATTCACGACGCAACTCAACTTAACGATTTCAGTAATTGTAAAACAACAAACGTTTAACAAAAATATAACTTATAAATAATTTACCAATTATCAATCTTAATACAGTCTCAACACAGGTATATCCTAGCGAAACAGGCATCGAAAAACCCAATGTAAACAAATTTTGTATAGATAAATAAATAAAATAAATAATAATAATTTCTCAACCTCCTGAACAAAATCGATATTTTCCTGCTCTGACATATTGCAAATCACTCGAAAACTTAACAGGTCGTGAACTGCAACCATGGCAACCTGTCAACCCGGCAGCTGAAACGTACCGGCCGCGGCGACTAGCGCTGCGAGTTGCGAGTGACTGGTTGCGTCGCCTTTGACAATTGGTCTTTGAGGCCTGTGTGCGGACCATCAATGAAATTCTCAATTTACTTTCCTGTGGACAGCGATTGAGTTGTCAACCGGTTTTTTTCAGTTGCCCAATGGGCGGATGGGCTTAAGACCCTCCAAAAATCGTATTACCTAGTTTGGACGCCATCAAAATTCGTTCTGTTTACGAACTAGACAATGTATTTTAAAAAAAGAAAAGCGTACAGAAATAGAACATTTTCTTCAGTACAGTTACATCTCATGGGAGTTAGAACCCCCCAAAAATCGTTAAAATTGCCTGGTTTAAACGCCATCAACACACGTTCAACAAACTAGACAATTTATTGTGGGCACTAAAAGGATTCATAAGAAAACTTTTATAAAATTAATGAAGTACTTGAAAGGTTTTATTTTAATTTTTAATTTTATTTTTTTTATTTTTTATTTATTTATCTATAAACAGTATGTTAACATTAGGTTTTTGTCGATGCCTGTCTCACTAGTATATACCTGTGTCGGAGGTACATAAATTAATATATTTAGGAACATATTTGGTAGTTATAAAGAATATAAATGCAACATATTCATTTGAGTACAATAATAATATAAAGGTGGTTGTGAGTATATATTTGAAAGAGAGTTATCATATACTGGAGGAAGAAATGATGTACAGAAAATAGTAAATCCTGTCAAATTTATTTATGGGATTAAATTTGACGTGATTCTATTTTTTTATTTATTTTATATGGTTTAAGTCGTGTGCAAATTGTGTTCTGTCTATGATTGATTTATTTTACAGATATTTGCAGTAGTGTGGCGTCCAACACTTACAACCCATTTCTATACATCTTTTTTGAATTTTGTCAAGGATTCAGTTTGTTTGATCGTAGCTGGTAGAGTATTGTACAGTTTGCAAGCTATGTATTTGAAGTGTTTTTGTCCAAAGGTTTGTAATTAAAGCAAATGTTTATTATATTTACTTCAGAAGTTAGTTTTTTTTTAAAATACAAAATATATATACACAGAATATTTTCTTCTAATACAGTTTATAAAAAAAACATCTTAAAATCGGTCAACAAGGAGAAAAATGGGAAGTACAAAAACCCCGATTTTGAATTTTTTTTAGGTATTATCCTGAAGGTGGGGGAGGGGAGGTGGGGAGAGTGACAGCTGATAAGTTTTAAGCTGACACAGTTTGATAAAATACCTATTATTCAAATTTTTCGGCGACCGTGCTTCCTCTTAATCTTGTTGTTTACGCGAACAAAGTATTTCCAGATATTCACTTTACTTATTTTTGTGATTATTAAAACCTAGAATAGTATATTTTAATGTTGATCTTTACCACTAAATGATAATATATGAATGTTTAAATGTAAATAATACATTGCACGGTTTAATTTCTTATTAGAACTCTATAATACCGTGTCTACTCATGATTCATTAACAGGTAACAAGCTCTTGTTAGTTTGGTGAAATTTGATCTGAACCTTTTGAACCGTGATGAACCAACCTGTGCGTGTATTTTATGTGTATACGATCATGTGCTTCGTACTAAACCAGAATTCAGTAAGCTAACATGACTTCTATGAAACATGATCTATGTGGTTTTAATCATATCTTCGGGTTAACCAAGCGTTGATTTTTGAGTTACAGAAGCCGACTAAATAATTATTTTTTTCGTGGTATAAAAACATCACAGTAATTTCTTTTTCACTATTCGATGCTTGATTAATGATAATTTCTCTAAACATTTCCCAATTAAGTACCAACCAATGGCTATTTTTTTTCCTATAAGTGTTTATTTTATTTAATGTAGATTGTAGGTATAATGATTTTTATGTATGAAGTTACCGTCAATATTGGTGTATCTTCCTTCCTACCAGTTTTTCACTCGAATTTGATATACACGTAGTGGAAGTAAAAGGAACATGAAAGCATGAAAGATTTGAAGATTTTTATATATATTGCAAAGCTTTCGCAAAGTAAGTTTTAAGGAACCCAAGCAGGTGGAGAGAAGTACCTGGCTATTTAGATCTGGTTACTAAACACGCCTAAAGCCATTTCAAACAACGTTACAATTCTGAATGTTGATACTGATAGTATCATCATCGTTCACTCGGGAACGCGCTGCAAATATAATTTATATATTTTTTTTTTATTGAACACAATGTAAAATAACACAATTTAATAAAATAAAATTTGCTTGAGCACGTCGAGATTTGAACCCTCGACTTCCAGATTGCTTCTGATTGAGAGCCTTACCCCTCGATCATGGATGCCGTCAAAATATATAATATATTTAAGATAAGAAAACAGAAAATATATATTTAAAAAAAAAAAGAAACAAAAATTTCGTGCTTGTCAAAAATTAGAAAATTATTACAAAATTTCAGACTTCCCAAGAAAATACTAATATTGATATCTACCTACTTACTTTTAAGCTTTCATTTAAATTAAACAATTTCTCGAAATGTAAGCAAATGCGTGGGTCCCTTCAAACTTACTTTGCGAAAGCTTTGCAATACCTTTATTCAAGGAATCCCATTGATCTTCATTTAGCTCTCTAGATAGAATTGCTAAGTTCCATCTAATTTAACTAATTTTGTCATTAACTTAAATCACTTATCAAGAAATTTCGCGAAGTGATTCAGTAAAGGCAGAGAAATAGAATTACATCTGAAACGATGTTTATGAAATAATAGTAACTAGCTTTAACAATCACGTCATTTTCCCGCGGGAATATGCAGAACGGATGAAACGTCATAAAACTTTGTCTTGCCACAGATTCCTTACTTCATTCATGATCGAAAAATCACAGGGATACATAGATACTGACGTCACCACGCGCCGGTGCGAATGCAGATCCGTCGAACACGGCATTTCCCTCATAGCCAATTTCTCAAAGGTTAGGGCATTAGAGGAAGATTGAATCGTCTTCAAAACAATTTTATATATAAACTAACTATTTCCTATAAAGTATTGGTGGTTTCAAAATGTACCAATAAATACGGTGAAAAAACCGCTATATTTGAAATCAATATATTTCTTACCAATGACAATTAAAGGTAATACCTTTTAGACTGCTAAAGACAAATATAATCTTGGGAAATGGCTATTAGATGGCTAATGCACATTAGACAGATGATTTATATTGTTATACTAAATTATTATACTGAAGCCCTCGTATTGCTAATTGGAATTTGCATTGCAACTAATAATTTTGTAATCCCTCATTTACCAACCTATATCCATTTATTAGATGTATAAGTATAGGAAATTTTCGATGTGACCCATTCATTATATTAGTTATATAATGCATATACTGCCATTTACTTATTTATATAAACACAAAAAATAACAATATACTCCCTTCTGAATTGCGCTGTATCATCAACCAATCAGAACAAATAAATAAAATTAAACAATTTTTCAAAAAACATTGTAGTAAAAAGTTAATATTTTATACAAAACATATTATATGTAGTAAAAAGTAAATATTTTAGATAAACGTATTAACATACAACATAAGTAAGAGTCGTAGCTCCCTTATCAGGCACAAGAGCTCCTCTTTTCTGATAAGGTATACATACATGACCAATGATGACCTTAAATATAATATTTTGTGAAATACATATGTATAAATGTAACTCGTATTATTTATATTATGATAAAGAAATAAAAATAAATATATATTATAATTTAATCAATTGATCTAATTTTAAATTTATCAACATCTTGTCCATATATACCATTTAAAAATATACCGTGTTAGTACATAAAATGTTGTCAATACGTACCTGCTGACAAACTAAATAAGTAGTTAAGAAAGTTTAAATATTAATAAATAAATAAAATGAAATAATAAATAAACTAAAGTTTTACATGAAATTGTGTATAAAGGCTAGTATTTTTGATTATTTCAAACTGAAAATTAAATTGCTTACGATGGATAAACGACACATCCGTTGGAAAATCCCAATTTAAATTCCAAAACATTCTCAACGTTACAACACGATATTCAACTTCCAACGGGAAGGCACATGGGACATGTTTTTCGAAATTTCATACGAAAACAAAATGTGCAAAATTTCTCCTGGGTTCTGAAAACACCGGTATTTTTGTTAAAAATTATGATCAGCCAGATTTAATATAAACCCTTTCGTGATTTTATTTTAATATTTAACCGGCGATCAATCAATTATTTACTATAGGATTTTGAGAAAATGTACGACAGGATTAACCCTCGCATTCCGTTTTCCAGCCATTTTACATTTTGCAGAACCGCGGTGCTTGAAATGGGTATCTAGAAGGTATTTTAATAAAAATAGTTTCATGGTTGGGAAAAATGGTTCGTTGGTTGGGAAAAAATACTCCATAATTCCGTTTTCATGTTGGGATTTTGTGAGACTGAAGGATGTGACGGTTTGGAAAGAGAATGGTAGGTAGGAGAAAGGTTGAGAACTGACTTTATTTCACTCTGGAAATGAGAACACAATATTATTATTATATTATATGTAAACTAGTCCCAGCTAGAGCTCACACAGACGTCATCAACGTTCGTCTTCTTCCTGCACTTGTTTGATAACAAAAAAGCAGACAAGACATACTAGATCGATGACGTCCCATACGATCTCTCGTTGGGACTACTTTAGGTATTTTGTGTTCCTGTTATGTTAGGTTTATGTTAATTTGTTATATTTATTTATTTAAACGCCCGTTTATAGATATATTTTTCTATATAGAACATAAATACGCAATAGTTATAATTATCTTATAATCATAACATCTGAAAACAACTGATACAATTAAGGATTATCGCAAAATAACTGCGTCTGTGTTTGCTTTTTACAGGAAGCAATTTTCTTAAAGTTAACTATGTTGTCTAAGCTAGTTTCATTCCACACATGATGCAATCTGTGAGAACAAGAATTGTTAATAAAATGACTGCGAGAAGCAACTACATAGAGCATGGAGTTAGGCAAGGGCTAACTAAATGTCCGTTTATGATTTTAAATAATAAATAAGTAAAAACATCGCAAGTATGTATTTCTTCGCTGTGACTATCCGGGTAGTTTAAATAATTGCATTAAATCACTATAATTTATATTTCCAATTGGAATACGTTATTTATATGAGTAATTTATATGCCTTGAAAACGTATGCTGTATTATTTTAATTTTACACGCATATATATTGTAAAAGGGTGTTCAGAGAGAAGAATTATATTCAAGAGTGCTTCTGACTAGTGTTATGTAAGTACAGCATTTTGAGTGTATTAATATTCATTAGGTATATCTTTGGACGATCTTAATACAAAACGGAGTCATTGAAGCGGTTTATTACGTATTTCAATGTTATTATGTATGTGGTTACTTATTAAATCTAAACGTGACATTGACACGGGCATGTGCCTAGCATGGTGGTCGAATTCACAAATTATGTAACAATCAAAGCAATGAATAAAGAAAATTTAAAAAAAAATTATCCTTATTAATTTTTAATATTTTGTTTGTTAACGTTGAGATCCGAACGTCTTTTGGGTCCAGAGCTAAGGACTTAACGCTCTTCACGCTGGTACCAGTTTCTGTAACTAATGACTAAAGAATGAACGGAAATTTAAAGTAGGTAATTCAGTGGAAAGAGCTTTTACTTGATATTAAATTCAAAACATAAAGGAGACTTATATAATACGTATCTTAGAAGCTTATTTCACAACCGACTTTCTACAAAATGAGTACAAGACGCTTTCTGATTTCATTATAAATGAACGCTGGTAAAGTTCATGTTTTTGTTAACGTTATCTTATCCTTTTTCATATAAGACGCGTGTAACAAAAATAGGGAATATAATGAAGCTCTCTGCGGTACCTACGTCTTTTATCACATGACATTATTAAAAGTTTTTCTCACAATTGGTACTTATCTACGAATCCCACAATAAAGGATAAGAACCAATACAATAATGGCATCATAATTCAAAATTAACGCTACATCTTCCCATTATTCTTATTAATATTGTCAAGTTTTTATTACGCATTGTGTCGAAATCAACAAAAATATAGTATTGAAATTATAAAATACATCACGATGCATGTGACAGATATGAGAAAAATAGATAACAACGGAGCTATCGGCGCAGGATCATATTTATAACCATTCGTGCTTTATCAGGATTAGGAGTTTTTAATCAAAGATTTCAGGGGTTCGTGATCAGGGAATCAAAAAATCAACTGATTTTCATTGTTATTTCGGATATTTCGAACTGAAACTAGTGAAAGATTTAAACGTGTTTGCTGTCGATGTTTTCAACACAGAAATTGTAACAATGAAAGCAATATTTTGAAATCGATCATTTGACAATGGATTCGATAGGACTCTCATCTGACTTCTCATTTGACCTTTCGTCTAACTTTTCTTCTAACTTTTTAATGTGATGATTTCATTTAAAATTTCAACAATTTCATCTGACTTTCGTCGGACTTTCGTCGGACTCTCGTCTGCCTCTCATCGGACTCTCGTCGTGCTCTCGTCAGCCTCTCGACAGACTCTTGTCACACTCTCGTCGGCCTCTCGACGGACTCTCGTCGGACTTTATCGAACTTTCGTCGGACTTTCGTCGGACTTTTATCTGAATTTTATTTGACTCTCATTCTGACTGGCTTTGTCACCTCACTGATCTCATCGTCATCAACAAAAACAGTTAAAGAATCCCTGTTTTACGACTGACAATAATGATATTATAAATAATGACTCATTAAATAATCTCTCTTCATCCACAACATTATTCACGTAAAGTCCTCTTTTCGTTTTCATCCTTCTCTTTTGAGGCTCTTCTCTTACAGCTCCATCGTCATAAAGCCTAGCGGCTAAATAATAAACGACTCCAATAATTATAACATTTAAAATCATGTTGGAAAAGCAATTCTACCTACGTTTCAAAATAAATAAAAAAAATAAAGTTGCCCGCAGGCTCAAATGCAAACATATCTGAAGGGTTGGCGGAAAAAAAGTCACTGTTTTTACAAAATTAAGTTAAATATACCAAAAAGTATGTATTGACGATTAACACAAGTGCATTATATAAACATTCTCAAAGAAATGAATATAAAGTTTTGGTTCAGATGTCAAAATGGTACCAGAAAGAAATATTCAGAGTTCGTCCGTTGCAGTAGAAACTTGCGTGTCAATCGAATTTTATTTTGTTTTTACTTTTTGAACTAAGCCAACGACTTTTAATGCGGTTAGAGTTAAAAGGAAGATGATCGAAGGATGGTCCAATTTCCTAGCTCCGTACGTCATAAAAAATGTAATTTTGCTACAACCTACAAAAGAGATGCAAGTAAATATATCCAGGCCACATCAGATCATTCACAGATCAACTAATTATGGAGCATTTTTTTGGATACCTAAAGATATTGTTTTTTCCGAATGAATGCGTCGGAGCATAAAAAGGTGAAAGAATTACGTTCGATTTTTATTTTTTATTTTAATTTAATTTATAAGTGGGTACAGTGGTGTTATATAAATTACATATCGGTACAAAATATATTTATAAACGCGATCTCAACAAAGAAGAAATCTGTTCTTGTACTTGGTGAGCGAGTTACACTAGTTATAAGGAAAATAGAATATTTTTTTTCCGTTTTTGTTTTTGGGGTGTTATGCCATGTTGCGCTACCTCCTTCTTTAGCCAACGTTTCGGACAGCGTCACAGTGCCCATCATCAGGGCAGATGTGTAATTGTGTGAAAATTCTTTTGGCCATGAAAATCTAAGAATTTACCAAAATAGAATAACATTATGCAATAGGTATGTGTGTATATATAATAGGAACAATTGAAACTTCTGAGTCATCTTTATGTGTAGGTGTACATATATAGGTTTCGGTTACATATTAAAAAATTGAACACTAAGGATGGGTTGTCTCAAAAAATTTGATGAATTCATCAAATATTTGTTGTTAATTTTAACGGTCTGTGTAAGTTCTATTCAAGTTCTGTGACTATTTCAGTTTCATGCAGCAACTGGCCTATAATGATATAATAATAGAACTTGAACAGAACCTCCACAGAACGTGAAAATTAACTTAAAATATTTGATGAACCCGTCCTTAATAAAGTAATAAGAAACACCTCAATAAAATAGAGATGAATTCAGACTGATAATAAATATAAAGAAAAAGAAAAACGGGCAATTATTTAGTTGATTACTCCTTACAAGTATATCTCCAGTTTGAATTTCAGTTTTTTGATCTTTTAAAAATGTTTATTTCGTCATGATCGATACGTGAAGGGTTTCTTTAGGATTACTTTGATGATTAGCTTCTGGACCACTTTGATTAGGGTTAGAATATTTTTGTAGACCCCGACCCCCCCCCCCCCCCCCCCCCCCGCCCGCCCACCGATCCAATAATTCCATATTGAATTAATGACTGGATTAGTGCATAGTATACTCTATTTAGGTTATTGATTTTTAAAATATATCTTAATCTTGTGAATACTGATACGCTTAACCAATTCCTATGTATGTTGTTCTGTTATAACTCCAAGATATGAGTTCAATGTTGAACAGTAAAGTAAATCGTTTCTCTTGACTAATTGGTATCGTTCAAATAAATAGCTTTTTATTCATTTTAGAGCTTTATCGTTTATCCCAACACAGTTTAATTTTTTAATAAGTTTATCATGAGAACTACCATCGTAGTTTTTTTTAAATATCTATGAAGATTCCGAGGCATTTGTCTAATGTGTCCTGAATTATGTTCGATAATTTGGCAATTGTATCTTGGGTATTTATATTTTTTGTAAATCCATATTGGTTATCGTGAATTACGTTATTTTTGTTAATAAATTCAATCAATTTCTTTTTGATAATTTTTTTCGAAGATTTTGGCAATATTTGAGATCAGCTATATTGGACGATAATTTGTCACTTTTTAGTGTTCGACAGTAACTCCATCGAAACCTGGCGCTGATCTCCTCTTCGTGCTTGAAATGATTTGCTCGATTTCCTGGGCTAAAGTAAGGTAAAACATATCAATTTTATTTTAAGATATTAACGTTGAGGTTCTGTTCGTCATTGGACGGTATTTTTTGTATTAGAATTGCAAGGTTTCTGCCTACATTTGAAACGAAGTTATTTGCATTATTTTTTGTTATTTGAAATATCCGTTTGCCCTTTGACACATTAGATAAAATGCATTTTACTTTATTTTACATTTTGCAATAATTGTTACATCAGACAAAATATATATAAAAAAAACTGTAAAATCTTGGGCAGAGTATGTTAACACTGTAAAAACAGTGAGGATGTTATTTTTTTAAATTTGTACTTATGCGTTAGAACAAGCTACGTTAAAGGAGAATACCCAATTAATTTGGATATCTATGATTTAATGCCGTTTTATCTCAGCCTATCGTTCAACTTTTCTCCATCATCACTGAATAGTGATGATGGAGAAAATCTCAATCATCAAATCATGATAACTGATTTCCTGCACAAAATCACAAGCAAAAAATCTGTTTTAAAATAGGAAGCACACCGATATTAATTTACAATAAAACACGAATTCTTAAGGTCACTTCTATTGAAATCCAATTGGTTTTCAAGTTCCTTTCATTTCAGGAGCAAATAATACGCTTGATCTGCAGAAAGGTTTCGAGTTCAGAGTATTTTGTGCTCATTTGAAATCGCCAAATGAAGGGTGTTTTATAAGCCGTATATTGTGGCCTGCGCCCTCCTATACTGCCTGCTGTGAGAAAATTGAATTCTGGTCTCATGTGTACAAACGCTTTCAATAAGAAACTACCCAACAGTAATTCTGTACAATGCTGGCAAAGTGTTTAGCCATTTTAAACAGTTATCGACTTACATCCCGATTTAGGAAATTGCTTATTGAAATATTATCTAGGCGCCACAGTTCAAATTAATACGAGATTACGAGATCGTATTTTTAGATACCTAGTATACCTACATGAAAGGGTTATCTTAATTCGATATTTTAAAAGTAATTTTAGGTACATTTACAAAAATCTTTTTTTTTTACATGAGCTCCACACAGGATGACAGGCCCTGAGGAAAATAATTTCCCTCAGGGCCTGTCATCTTTGGGGATGCTGTGTGGAGGGTTTTTTGGGGGAAAAGAAATGGAGGTGAGTTATGGGAAGGAAAAGGGTATCAGGGGTGGGTAGGAATCTGGGGTCCAGTGTGTCCTGGTCATCCACCTTCAAGACCTAGACAAACCTTACCCCATGAACCCGCGCACCCCTGCTAAATCACCAAACGTAGCGGACCACTTGGGGTGACCAATGGCAAAGGTGTTGGTTATCCAATAAAGGTTCCCGGGACGACGGTACCTATTCCTGCCTCCCAAAAGAGTGAAAATTATTACATACATCATGCTCTTATTGAGATTTTCTTGGAGACTTGGTCCAAATTTATTGATACTTGTATGAAACCAAATAATATTTATGTAGTCATGTTATTATCGATAGCTCATGATGTAAAAAAATGTATTCAGCTGAAATCAGTGGAGTTGAAAGAAACGTACCTGCACTATATATATAAAAAAACGCGACTGAAGATTATTTGTCTAATTTTTAAATATTTGATAAACATCTAACGTCTTCAATAGTTATGATGTTTTGTGTCTTATCAACAAAAAAGAATAATTAAGTTTTATGAAAAAAAATTTTTTGTAAAAAATGCTTGAAATTGAAATTGTAATAATTGCAAAGAAACGTATACTAACAAGAGTGGTGAAATTAGATAAATAACTGAAGTGTTTTTTTTTACACAACACGGTGAATTCACGGATATTTCTACATTTTTACTCATACGCGATTTTCGCACATGTGTTTGTTTTGAATTACATGAGCGATGGTGATGACTGTGCAAGTTTCATGATGCCAGAGATTTTGCTGTTTTGGACAGAATAAACTAGCGCCATAGTGTTTATTAGTAGAACTCGGTAGTACCTTACGTATTTATAACCTTTTGTAAAGTTTCTTCACATTATTAGTTCGGTTTATGATAATTAATATTAGGTCGCAGGCCAATTTTAAAGGCAAGATGTGCCTTTCACATCACGATCTGCCGCCATTTCACGATGCGGCATTATGTGGCTAGGCGCATCATGATCTGCCCGATTTTACGATCTTTATATAAAATAAATTTAAAAAAACTACAAGATAAAAACAGCAATAAAAACAAAAAATGCCAAATAACTAAACAAATAATACCTCCTCCCATACACACAAGCATTTGCTTATTATGGGAAAACATAAAAAAAAAAAAAAAATTATCTACTAATCGGGAATTGAAATTAGTTTCAACTGATAATGATCACAGTTTTACAGCAAAATTCAAGCGCTCCTACTTTTTTAATTATTTATTTATTACTACACTTTACAAATTATTACTTTGGTTTACATAATAATTCATTTTATGATTCTACTACTCCATAAGTTGAGCTCTAGGGTCTCGTGTTTAAGGGAGGAGTATTTATTTACATGCAAAAAGTAATTCTAGGAAGTATGTATACAAAGATAATAATACATTTTTTTTATTAGATATTACAGATTTAGGAGTTAATTAAGGGTATATATTATCCAATTAAGGATATCATTATCCAATTTCAGGGACTTAATTTGCTTTTTAAATTGTTCATATTTCAATGTTTCTGTTACACTAATTTTGTTTTTGGATAATAATATATTGTACCATCTCACACTTAAATATAAATAGTGGTGTTGTGCCGTGGTCGTTTTAAGCATAGGAATGGCTACTAAGCCATTAGTCTCAAATCTATTGCTTATGGTATCTGAGGGGTGAATTTTTTTGATAAAATATTCTTTATAGATTTGATATAATGCGTTTCTCTTATACAATTCTGCGATAGATGGTACATTAAATTCCCGAAATATCTCAAAAGTAGGGAAGTCGTATGGTAAGGATGATTTTTATAACTATTCTTTGAATTGTAATTATAGGCTGTAAGGAAATCTTAAAGGCCCCTCCCCAACCAATAACTCGTACTGTAATAAGGACTGAATTAATGCATAATAGACAATTTTAATAGTTTTCTTGTTTAAAATGTTTCGTATGTTATAGAAAACCAAGATAAGTTTTCTTATTATTTCCACAGTGAGATTGATATGATCTTTCCATTTAACATTTTTATCTATTAAGATTCCAAAATATTTTACTTTAGATTTATGATTTAGCTTAGCGCAGTCCGTATTACATGTACCGTCATTTGCACAATTCTTGGAATGTATTGTTATGTTAATTAAATTAATTGTCAAACCTTCTTGAAGAGAGAATGGAATTTTTTTTCTGTGTTGAGTGATAATGAATTGTTATCGAACCATTTTTTTATAACCTTCATGTACTGATTGTCTGCATTTTTTTTTGGCTGACTTAATTAACTTATTATCTTGACGAAGAAAACATAGTTTTTGAAACGTGTCGATATTGTTGATTAAATAGTGGTGTATACAAATTATTTGTTTTCATTTATTAATAATGATGACGCCACGAAGTGAGTTTGCGAAGTTTGAAGAAATTAATTTAAACATTTGGTTAACGTAAATTATAAATAAAATCGGTCCAATAACAGTCCCCTGGGGAATTCCAAATGCTAAAGTTTCATCTGTGAGTTATTTAATTTTACTTTTTGACTTCTTTGAGTTAGGTAGCTTTGTAGCCAATACCTAACCTTTCCAATAATACCGATATCATTTAATTTATTAATTAGTTTTGTATGGGATAAACTATCAAAAACCTTGCGTAAATCGATGAAAATGCCCAGGCATTTTTTTTTATCCAATGCATTGTATATAGTTGAGGTTAGTTCAGCAATGGCATCATGAGTGCCTAGTTTCTCCCTAAATCCAAATTGGCTAGGACTAAGTATTTTATTATTTTCAATAAAGTACAAGCATTGCTTTTTTACGATCTTTTCAAAAAAATTTTGCAATATTTGAGACGAGAGATATAGGTCGATAATTTGATATTTCTTCAGGGCTGCCCGCTTTATAAACCGATGCTACGATAGATTTTTTATAAATGCAAGGGAATATTCCACTATTCAAACTTATATTTATAATGCGTGTGAAATTGGAAAGCTTAATAAGTTGTTGTATTTTTTCAATATTTCCACCGTGAGTCCACCTGGTGCAGATCCACCTTTTAATTCGTTTATAATATTTTTTTTTATCATTTGTTGTTACCGGTTGGAAAACTGACAGAATATTTCTTTTCGAAATTATCAACTTTATAATTTTCATCGATCCGTGTAGCTAAATTTTGACCGACGTTAGCGAAATATTTTTTAAAGGCATTAGCACATTTTGTCGGTTCCCTTATGGCATCAGCAGAGTTTTTTCGGATATAATTTTTTTTTTAATTAGATTTTTTTTGTTTTTTGTACTCTTAATTTCAATTTTTATTTTCCTAATGTGTTTAACATTTTGTTTAGCCAGGTATTAGTAGTTAATTAAGATTGTTATGTATTATTTTATTATATTGTATCTTTTATTATTCAATAAATTAATATTTGTTTTTATAATAAATGTTTAAACGTGAACATAATAATATATATTATATCCACCGTGTCCGGGGATAGAGTGCACTAACTTCAGGGGGTAATTCAGAAGTAAGTTATTCCTTTGTTTTCTTCCCTGTTAAAAATATTTTTCTATGCAAGCACTTTTTTCCACGCTGTAATTCAACCTTTTAACGTGAAAATCGCCTTAAAAGCGGAAATTTCGAAAAATTTAATAAATACTTTTTACCTGTATCTTTGTTACTATCATAATAAAATGTTGATTCACCTCCTAAAGTTGGTGCACTTTGACCCTTTTTTTAATGAATATGCTTCAACTGCTCCCGCCTGGAACAATGAGACTATGGCATCCCCCAATAGGGTATAGGGAAGAAGAAGGTGGGGAATTTTTGGGGTATTTTTCATATCTAGTCACCATTCACGGCTAAAGCCATTTTGAGCAACATTTTAATTCTGAATGGTGGTCTTACACCAGGGCGATACTGAAAGTATCTTCCACTCAGGAACGTACAGCAAATAAACCTTATATTATTTTAAATGATTAAATTGTGAAAACACAAATCAATCTAATAAAATTTACATGCACAAGCCGGGATTTGAACCCGCAACCTCTAGAAGAGCCTTGTCCCTCGACCACGAAGTCCTTCGACCCCTGGACACCTTGTATATTAAAATAAACTTTTCATAAAATATCAAGATCAACTTTCGTCTTTTATTTAAAATAAAAAAAGTTTTAACATAATAAAGGTGATGAATTACTTGGAAATTTATTATTTTTGATCGAGAATACTTTGAATTTGAATACTAAGATCCATTTAAAATAAATACATGGCAATGAGATAAAGTTAGTTTAAAAGTAATATATTAAGCCAGCTACTGTAGTTCCCAACTCAAAGTCGCTGCCTACTCACTCTTCTATCATCTTGGGACCTTTTCCTCAAAGAAGAATCATCTGACCCTCTTGGTTATATGACCAGACGGTTTTATAGAAAAGTGTAAGTTAAGAGTCGGTATTGGACTGTGTCCCCAAAGACGACCCTGTAAGCAATAAAGCTCCACTGCTAAGCTAATAATAGCTTGGCAGTAGATTCCAATAAATATTAAATTTTTATAGCCCCTTGTCTGTATATACACGGTGTTAAGGGTGTTTGACTTACTTTAACAAGTGATTCCTGATATTATTTGGAGTAAAAAATGTACATAAATAAAATTTTGGTCTCCGTCGACGTTTTCGAAGTTTTTTTTTTGACTAAAAACATTAAAGAATTAGTAAGTAGCCCCTAAAATCTATATGTTCGGTTTTCGGAACAAATTATATATATATTTCATAGAAAACGTTGTGTCTCCCTTACTACCATAGTGAGAAATATGATGGAAACGTTGTTAGAAATAAAAAATACTACGTTTTAAAATCAAATATAAATTAACTACAATAGAAGCAAAATATCTTTATGAAATCATTGAATCGCAGTTTGAAATAAATTTATGAAACTTTTGGAATTTTTATAAATTATTTTTACATGGAACGACAAAAAGTGAGATTATAATAACGTGTGTAATACATTTGTTTAATAAAATTTGTATGCGTTATTTTTTTTATTATGAGTAATTTTAGTTAGAAAAAAACATAATGTGAGTCATTTTTAAATTTTTTTTATTTTTGCATGCAAAGTCGAGGTCTGATGGGCTAGGGGGCAATTAAGGGCAAGAAGATGGTTTGGGCGGTTACTCGTCTGAGTGATCAGTGGCATCATATGAAAGAAAAAATGTTTGATTTTGAAGAAAAAAAAGACATCAAAAAAGGCATCAAAAAAGACATCTGGTTAAAGTAGGTCAAAAATGTCTCTTAACACCCTGTATATTTTCATCAATAATCTAACGAACAAGTAACGTTTTCCCAAATCTATTCGATTTGCGGTTTGTAACCGAAATGATATATTATGTATATACAGTTAGATTGAAAATGAAATGGACTCTTATGAAATGATAAAAACACACCGCTACCCGAGATTTTAATATTTGTCAAGACTGAGAACATCATGATAAAGTTGAGGGAGTCGTAAACGAAACGAGATGTTAATAAACGTGAATAACTCACAAAGCAGTGAATGTGCAGCAAGACTGTGTTTGTGTTGAGTTCAAATTTCATAATAACATTCAATCTTAAAAAACTTTTTTGATTATTAGCAAATATTTTACAACTTTTGCTAGATACCTTTGTAGCTAAAGATGTTAAAAAAACTCCCAAATTGCAAAACCTTCAAGAATAAATTTTGTTAGGTTTCGTTAATTTATTGTTGAAGTGAAACTTCCTTAGCACCGTTGTGGTTTGAAATGAAATGAAACGATGAAACGGAAAAGACACTAAAAAGAGACAAATACGTACATCTGTAGGATTTAGCTTGCGAGAGAATGAGATAGAATGAGACCTTACCGCATTGATCGCTTTGATTATGAGCTCACTTTTGAAGGCATTGGTTGAGATTTTGTTTATCATTATCTGTGCCACCCACCTGTGCCAAAACAGCACTGCTATTGTTAATTTTGTTCTCTTGGAATTGCTTTGTATATATAGTATATTCTTTGTTTCATATTATTTGATCAATATTTTGTAAAGACTCGCAAGGAACACTATAGGATTACTTTTAAGTTTATTATAGTTAAGCGCACTTAAAGTGAAATAACACAAAACTGCGCTATACAGATATTACGTTATAGTATTAATATTATTTGTACGATGCTTCGTAGCCTCCACACTCTTGTCTACTTTAGTTTTCTTCTACCGCGTGTGAATTGCAAACTCTGATTTTTTTTCTTAGTTACATGTTTTACTTTATATTAGTTTTGTTGTCAATTATAAATTTAATATGCAGACTTTACATAACAATTATTAACCATTTTAATTACCCAGTTAGTAGAGAAATAATCTCGGGTCTAACTGGGGAGCTAGTCCTTTAAATTTATTAACATACATTTAGAAAGAATAATAGTACAACATACTGCTATGATAGCAGATATAGTTACAAAAAAAAATTACAGTATCTAAGATATTAAAAATATTGGACAATAAGTAAAAATCATATGACAACAGCAGCAGAATATATCGATGATCCAGTATTAAGTAAGTCCAAATCTATTGTTTTAAGATGATCAATATTTTGTTTTAGCGCATATCTCAATATGTACGCAATAGTTTTCATTGAAATTTCTACATTACCTCAAATGCAAACCCTTGTTTTTTAAAAAATCGCGCCAGCTTTAAATAGAAACAATTCGAAATAGTTTGTTTAAATCTGGAGATATCTGAATAGTTGGATATATTCAAAGCAGTTTTTTTGACTAATAAGAATTCAAACATTTTTATTTTATTGTTGCTATTCAAAACTGGGAACAACCCCTTTTGGCGATTTTTTTTATACCAATATCGTATTTTAAGGTTGTTGGACTTGTTTCCGTTTAATACTGGGCCATCATCGCTAAGATTAATCAGTCTATTGGCTAAAATTAAAATAACTTAAAATCATCGCTAAGATCAATCAGTCTATTGGCTTTCGGTTAAAATGAAAAATTAGCAGATTTTAAAATTTTAAATTAGCATTTTTCGTCGTGTTAATATGTTCGAATAATTCATTATTTTAATTAAATAAGTGTAAAAACAACCAGTTCAGCTTATTAAACCCTTTTTGTTACATAATTCTAGCTTTCCACGAATACTTCTTTTGATTCGACACAAATATAAAATGTAATTTTCTCTAAAACAATATTTTCACTAAGCGTTCCTGTTATTTCCATCCTTCAATAATTCTAAAATTATTACGCCCGCGCAAATTTCAGAAAGGTTAACAGTTTTTCAACAACGAGCAAAAACAGTTGCCGGCTTATAATAATATTATGTATGTCTTGGCTACATCCGAAAATGAGGATTACGCGTGTGGGCTTAACCTGGGCTTAAATCAACCAGAGCTGTTTCTAATCTCTGCCGGATATTTTGGCCGGATTATCCTGCGGATAGCTACTCGCCGGATAAAGTTTTTATCTGCGACCTACATACGTTGCCACAATGCTGGATCCTGACTGAATCATTCTCAGTATCTACATAATTCATTAAAAATGTATATTATTGCCTTCCTGCTGTTAGCGACAGTGTTATGAACTTAATTTAAGCTCCTGTAAGTACAAAAGGTTATAACAGACGCGAAAAGTTGAAAATATCGTTTTACAAGGCTAAAAAAACATTATTTCTTATCAAAAGATTTGTTCATTAATTGCGTTTATAATTCAATAAAAAAAATATTTTCACTTTCTGAATGAAACGAGCCGTGAAAATACCCTTTTTTATTTTTATTAATAATCCCCGACAATTTAACTACATCATTCCATTATACAAGAGACGTACTTGACTTACTTTAACCAGTGATTCCTGGCATTATTTGGAGTAAAAGATATAAATAAAATTTTGGTCTTCGGTGACATGTTTTTTTTTTCTACAAAAACATAAAAAAATTGTATGTGTTGAACAGTTGGAGGCGGGGTGAGGAGTGGGTCGGCTACTCGGCGGAGTGACCAGTGACGACGTGCGGAAGAATTTTTTTTTGTTTGATTTTGAAGAAAAAAAATTTGAAAAAAAAAGTCACCGAAAAGAGTCACCGGAGACTAAAATTTTATTTACATTCTTTACTCGAAATAATGTAAGGAATCACTGGTTAAAGTAAGTCAAGTACGTCCCTTAACACCCTGTATAGACTACGACAAAAACTTGTGATTGAGAAAATACGAATATATTTTTTATACATATATTTTATTCAAACAATTTAAGGTCAGAAAATTAAATGCATTATACTTCTACCACGCAACATTACAAATTTATAAAAATGATATTCAAAATAAAGTAACACCCTTTAAAGATAACAGAAATCTCAGACAAACGTCAATACTTCCAATTCTTAAATGTAAAAAAACAATAGGACAGCAAAATCATAAATATCTCGGTGTCAAATTTTTTAATTCCCTACCAGAAAAAATTAGAAACATGAACACTAACATAAAAGAATTTAAAACACACCTTAAAAATTATAGTGAAAATATGAAATGAGTTATACCAAATAAAATTATTATGATAACACCCCCCCCCCCCCCCCCCATACACACAAGCCCTGCTTATTTATGGGAGTACATCAAATATATTTATTATGTAACTTATTATTATAAAGAATCATTTTAAAATACATGTATCTATTTATGATTCATAATAAAATAAATTTATATCAAAAAAAAAAAAAGTTTTCTTTTAAATTTAAAAAAAAAATAATTATATCGTTTTTCTGTGATTAGTCGAATGTCACACATTACTCAATTTTTGTACATATTTTTTGTACATTCTTGCAAATGATTTCTACCTTTCAGGAACTCGCCTTTATTTTTTACTACCGTAATTTTTTATTTAAAAACCAGTGTCCTGAAAAACTTGATTTTCATGAAAAAATAAAAATTATGCTTTCATTTAAGGTTTTACGTAAAATAATTTTTCTTTTTTTTCATTAGGTTCACACAGGAGACCCTGAGAAAAATAATTAAGAAAAAAATATTTCCAAGTCTAAATACTGCATGGGTTATAACGTAGTCTTCGTTGTGTTAATCGATATGCTTGATAAGTGACACGCTTCTCGAAGTGCGTAGAATAAAGACCACATACTCGTACATCGTACACGTTAGTATTAAAGGCTTGTTATTAAAAAAAAGGTAGCATTTAAACGACTGTCACAAAAACTGGTTGATAAGTTCAACCATGTGCGATGCATAGTATGCATCACAACATGATGGATCTTTGAAAGACACGATGATGGATGAACAAGGTTCATGCTTCTAGCCTCACCGCAATACTAGACGTATACCACCTGCATTCTTCGGGTTTGAGCTCACTTGAGTGCCTCATACGCAAGTCTCTTGTATGTGAGATCTCAAAGAGGCTCCCATGCACGTGTCGTAGGCTTCTGAGGAGACTTTGTTCACGAGTAAGTACGCTCGACTCAACCCACACGTCCCAGTAGTTTCTTCTTAAGAAGGCACAGTCTTGCATTAACATGGAGCGTGTGTTCTTCTCACTGAAAGCATTACTCCATTTAAATGCAAACTATGTATACTCCATGATTAGAGTGTTGGTAATACAGTCATAGAGAGATAATCACAATTTCAGGGCATTTACGCCTACATGCCGATAAGATGTAAATACTCGTTATTTACAAACTTCTCAATTACTTGCTCCATTAAATAAAAGATTTAGTTCCTCTTTCATTATTTAAGTTCAACCGTTCATTGGCTTGTTTGTTAATTACACCGTTGCATGTTCGAAAACGAGTTTTTTGGCTCTCCTCAAATAAAAGTTTTTTGGCGTGCAACGTTTTCGAGAAGCTCAATCGTGCTCCGCTTCCGTCAATTCTCGCGGCTTCAAAAATTATATTATTTTCGCAATTTTATCCAAGAATTTAGCTGAAACCCTTTTCTCGTATCTCGGGCTAGTTTTTTTTACTCTTGTAACTTTTTATAGCAATTTAATATTGAAATTGTTGGATCCCTAATGGAATTCCGACGCAACTCGTGTTGCCCGTAAAATCTTCAATTTTCGCTTGCAAATGGCGTTATACTTAGCATCACAGAAAGTTAATTCAATATATTAAATAGTGAATTTGATAGCATTCATTAAACGCAATACATAACCAAATATTTAGGAATTAAACAGAATATTTTTTCAATTTCCTGTTTGTCTTTCTAGCAAATGTGCCCCCTAGTGTGCCGTTCGCACTAGGTCAGGAGTACTTCTGGCTGGGGTAATACAATCGAATCGTACCGTATTATTTATTTATTTATTTGCAAAAACAGTTTAAAAAACCAATACATTTCAAAAGCGGAAAAAAAATTATATTTATATTTGGGTAAGAATACAAGTAGATACACAGATGAAGCTGTACGTGAAATCCTATTTAGATTCATCTTTACGACGAATCGGTTTACAATATGAACATCAAAAAGTATGCTACGGATAAATTGAAGCTTTTCTATAAAATTGAATTAAAATAAAATTATTGTTTACATAACAAAAATATAAACGTAAACCACTAAAAAAATGTTTTTTCATGCCTTAACTATGAAGTAATATAAGAAACAATTTTTAAAAAATACCCATTTATGGCTAAGATTATTTTTGAGGTTTTGTATGTTCTAACTTTTTTTCATTCTTATAAAATTGTGCACAAAATAAATAAAAACCACTTTTTCGCTTACTTGCCTCGCGCAAATACGACGCGCGATTTTAAATTTTGTAGGCATGAGAATCGAAATATTTCTAGCGTAAATATTCCTCTGGAATAATATTTCATGCTTAATTTCATTTTAGAACTTTTGGAAAATATCCACATTTCCTGCGAGACAGTTAATTATCAGTCTTCCTAGGGGCATCACCATTGTTAAGTTATTGGAAGAATCAAAATACTCTGATGGCGGCCTCGCGTGAAATTATCCGGGTCATAGAATAGTATTTTAACCAGAATGTCTGGTATTGATAATAAAAGAAGCTTATATACAAGGTGTTAAGGAAAGTACTTGACACCGGAAACCAAAATTTCATTTACATTTACTACTCCAAATAATGTCAAGAATCACTGGTTAGAGTAAGTCAAGTACGTCTCAACACCCTGTGTAAGCCATCAGCAGTAATGCGACATCCTTTCTGGAACCATGTCTACAGTTACCCAGCATTCCTGAGACACATGCTGTTTGAAACAGCCATGGGTAAAAACCTAACTCTCTGGTATAGAGGTATCGTAAAAATCTTTAAAAAAATTATCATCACTTACATCATTTCTGTGTAGGTATTTGAATACGCAGCATTTTTGTAGGTTAGATATCAAATTGGTAGTGCACCACAAGTTAAAAGATTTTAATAGCTTATCTATCAAAAGATCATTTTTTAAATGTTTCGCTAACATTAAAAAAAATCATGCCTTCGAATTTTAACATGGAGATATAAAAAAATATTAGGGTGCTATATAGCCAATGAATTAACATGTATTTTACCTTTTATCTCATATTTGTAGGATTTATAAAAAAACATGAAAAAATTGTATAACCACGCGAATCCTGCGTGTTTGTTAGTTCGAAACTCCGTGAGAGGCACTTATTCGAGTCAACATAGAATATTTTCGATTTCTGTATGTTGTCTGTGGTATACTTGATAATGAAAGGTGCATTTCTATGGAAAAAATAACTTAATTTTAACCGTAAATAGCTGATCAGAAATTCTGCTTGAAAAAAATATTTTAAAAATTTATTCTTAACATCGTTCTAAATTAGTCTACGAAGTTTGGATTTGCGAATTATATGGTCATAATAGATAAAGCGTTTCAATAGCTTCGTTTTAAAATAAGTGAATGGACATGGAAATGTTTTCAATAATTTCAAAAAATGTTATACGAATGGTAAAAATATGCGGTCGAATTTTGGACCGCTGTCAATCGCAGAAAAATAAACGTGGTTCATTTTTCGACCATAATCGCTCCAGTGGTGAAAATGTAATTTGCATAGAGTTTTTTTATTCATTTAATCAGACGGAGAAAACTTATTAAACTCTTTTTGTATATTATAATGATATAAAGTAGTCCAGTTTTAACTTTAATCAAAGCATCATAGACCAGTTTTTCTCCTTTGACAGCAGTTGTTCCACAAAGTGGATCAAACAATAAACGCTGTGAATCTGGCATTCCACGTGCGCCGAACTGGAAGCCCGTGTGACACGTGACTCGGCGCGGTTCTCAAAGGTTGTACTCGTTCGTTTTCTACTGTCTGCTGCACGTGCATTGTTACGGGACAAAGCCTTCGCTGATAACTCTGAGCCCGTAAAGGAAGATACTTAAATGAAAGGTTAATCTCTCCTTATAAGGCGGGCAATCTTGCAAGTAATTACTGACGCTGTAAACTAGCTGAGAAATTTCTTGAATTATTCCAACACAATCTTCAACAATATTCCATAACAAAACAGAATATTGAAGAAAAGTTAAGGAAGTGAAAAAAGCTTAACCTACTCAACAAACTGATCATCATGCCGTTTCCTCGTAGGGTGGGCAGAGAGGAAAGTCCACCACACGACTCTGACTCGGCACACACTCCTTGCTTCACTCGCTCATATATACTCTTCTGTCATCCTGACTCTTTTTTACATTAGTTCATAGGAAAATAATTCCCTTCATGTCTTGTGTCATATTTGGGGATGCTGTGTAGAGGGTATTTTTTAGGAAAGTAAGGTGATGAAGTTTTGAAAGGAAAAATGTATGAGGAATGGGTAGGAATCTAGGGGTCAGTATGAATCAGTATGAGTCAGTATGACCAGAAGTATGAATCCAACCCTCCCACTGCGGTGCTAGGCGATGTTCCGAGATATTCCGGCTGGAAAAGTCAAAGGGACTCCCTCTAACATTCTCTCCCGATCCGGCCTACCGTTTAGCTGGTGGGTAGGAGTATCCGCCGCCAAGTTCCGGTCAAACTCACCCCGTGAACCCGGGTACCCCTTCTTGGTCACCCCTGATCACCAAACGTAACGAACCACTTGGGGTGACCTATGGCAGAAGTTTTGGTTATCCAATAAATGTTTCCTGAGGCGACGATACTCATAACCGTCTTCCAATTTGACTCTTAAGGTAAACTACGTATTTGATTCGCTTGATCGTGCCGTATCTTTCTTGAGCGGCCCCGACTTCTACCGCCCACATTCGCATTATTGTATTATTGCTCACATTGTATTCTTTTTCTTCTACTAATAATTTCTGCATCACATATTCTCCTTGCACTCCTTTCCTTTTCCGCTTTACATTCCCAAACCACATAAGCATCCCTTTCTTAGTTTTAATTAATTAGATATGGCAAATAGCCCCATTTTAAACATGTTTCCTACACCTACTTTTACCCCCTCTTTATTAAGTATCTTCCCTCGCCCTCCATCAAAGTTGATTTTCTCTATCCCTCTTCTATTTTACGTTCAAATACTTTGTAATTCTGTAATTTATATGTTTTATATCCCTGATGAAGGTTCAAGATGTATAATTAAGTGGTATTGAAAGAAATTTATTTTATTGTTATTATTAACCGTTATTCTTACAGCAGCTTGTTCTTTCCGGATCTTGAATCTAACCTAACCTATTTTTTGGTGTTCTATTTTGTCGCTGTTCTGTTTTATCCGGTTACCCAACGAAAGCAATTTGCTTTGTGGCCTAAGTAGGCGCCGTATGATTATATTACCGGAGCTTTACAGCAGTAGGTTTATAATATTATGTAAATACTTTAATAAACTATTCAGTTTCACAGGCATAATACTTGTTTGTTCGTTCAACATATTAGTCCTTTGTGTCTACGATAGCAAGTTTATAGTCGAGTCATAACGTTGTTAGTTATGGCCGGGTTAAAGTTTTGAAAATGAATGCTGAAAATTTTGTCATGGAAAGCTC
This sequence comes from Glyphotaelius pellucidus, assembly GCA_936435175.1. NCBI lineage: Eukaryota > Metazoa > Arthropoda > Insecta > Trichoptera > Limnephilidae > Glyphotaelius > Glyphotaelius pellucidus. Next base: position 17,768,197 of record OW386540.1, on the reverse strand, counting down.
TGTGCATTATTAATCTATAAATAACGTGACTATTTTTAAAACATCGTAAAATGTTATATATTTAGGATTTATCTTGAATTTCACGCCCGGTTGGGCTTTTACATTCTATTTTTTTTTCACAAAGAACATCTAAATGAGCATAACAAAATCAAAAACAAAACAAAAATACAATAAAAAACAAAAACAAAATTAAAAACAATAACCAATTAAAATAAAAACAAAATACTCCACCATGCAAGATGGAAAAACAGTAGATAGGGAAAAGTACAATACATAGGTGAAATAAGTCGAAGCAGTATTAATTAATTTTGTGTTTAATTCCTAGAACTCCAAATAAATTTTTTAGATTTAATTAAAATTAAATTTGATAGTTTTATTATCAAGTTCTGCAAGTATTTTAATATGTATTTTAATTACAGCTGTTTCGGTTTACAAAACCGTTTTCAAACTGTGGCTAAAGCCACTGTTAGGCGATTTATTTATAAGATTTTAAATTTTAATTTTCGTAGGTGTCTGCATTGATTTATTACCGGTTAAACCAATTTGCTGATACACTAATTGAGAGTGTATTATGTAGGATTCGGAATTTCGGAATCTATTTCCCCAACTAAGTGTTAAGGTTTTCTTAATTGTTTAAAATGACATTATTGCTATGACTCTTTCAAGTGCATTATATTTTTTTAGGTTTTGTAAATATACTAAGTAGTGGGGAATAAATAATTTTCCTTACTTTATTAATTAGCGTTACATTGGGGTCATTCTTTCGTTTATTGATTTCTAATTGTTCAAGCAAATTTAATCTAAGACCCTTCCTTTCTATGTGTAATGGTTTAGGCTTATTGTTTTTGAGTGGAACGTGATTATTCACTAAGAGATGTTCTGCGAATTCTTCAAACTTCAAAATTTAAAAAAAAAAAAATTAGTCGAAGCAGAGCTATGTAGTTGGTTTGATTAAATTTGTTTTTCTTCTTCCTGATATCAATTCTACTAGACTTGTTTATATTTTGTGAATGATGTGCTAAATATGTCAACAGCATCTTTGTTATTTTTATTTTATTTTATTTTAAATACATAAACGGCTATACTGCCTTTTATAAATAAACATATAATAGAGTACAAAAGTAAGAAAAATAATATCATTACATAATAGTAGTTTTAAACTTAAAAATAACATACAATTATTTTGTGTATCACAACAAAAAATAACAAGAAATAAAAATGAGAAATATCATCATTTCATTTCAACATGTCCATATTGCTTATATAAAGTTACATTATGGAAAAAATAAGAAACTTAAAAACTGAAACCTAAAAATAACATACAATTATTTTGTGTATCACAACAAAAAAGAACAATGAGAAATATCATCATTTCATTTCAACATGTCCTCATTGCGTATATAAAGTTACATTATGGAAAAATAATTTTTGAGTGCATATTTATATTGCGCTAATTTTAAGAAATATATGTCGCCGATGTTAGCATATTCATTTCCCAAAATGTGTAATCGACTGATTGGTGAGTAATAATGTGATAATGTATGTGTGTTATTATAGTAGAACGGTAGAGTCAGTCTATTGTTAGCGCGACCAGGGCAAAGAAATCGTATTAGTTCTATAAAATCAGGGGTATCCAAGATCGAGTGAATTATTTTATATAATATTAAAAGATCACAGATTTTTCTGCGATCTGATAAATTTACGAGATTAGTCCAGTTTACTAACAAATTATAGTCAACGGATTCTCTTGGAATACCTAATTTAAAATTAATATACCTAAGGAATCTATGCTGGACTTTTTCAATCGCTTGAATATGGATATTGTAATATGGAGCCCAAATCGTAGAGTTATATTCTAAAATGCTTCTCACTAGCGTTATGTATAAAATGCGAATAGTATCAATGTTACAAAATTGTTTGGTTATTCTAATAATAAATCCTAAAATCTTCATTGCTCTATTAATAATATTAGTTATACGGCTAATAAATGTAAGTTTTGAGTTAAAAATAATACCTAGATCATTTATTGTTTCTACTGAGTTTAATATAATTTTGTCAAGATTGTATTTATAAATGATCGGTTTCTTTATTTTATAAAATCTTATTATTTGGCATTTACTAATGTTAAGTGCCAGTTTATTGCATATACACCAATTAAACAAGTTGTTTAAATTTTTTTGTAAGATTATGCACTCAGAAATATTTTTAATTTTTTTATATAATTTTAAATCATCAGCAAATAACAGGATATCAACATCGGAAAAAACGTCTACAATGTCATTAATAAATAAAATAAACAGTATTGGTCCTAAATGGGAGCCCTGTGGCACACCATTAGTGGCAGAAAAGGCATCCGATATTACGTCATTTAACTTTACAAACAGTTGCCTATTTGTTAAATAACTCTCTACCCATTTAAGAAAGTTCCCGGTTATACCCATACTCCTTAATTTATTTTTCAATATTTTATGACAAACTTTATCGAACGCCTTGCTGATGTCAGTATATACCGAATCTACTTGACATTTATCTGCAAAGGCATTTGCTATAAAGTTTTCATATATCAGTAGATTTGTCAGAGTTGATCTATTCTTCATGAAACCGTGTTGAAACCCTGTTATAATCCCATTTAATTTAAAATTAATTTTATCCAAAATAATTTTTTCGAACAATTTTGGAATAGTTGACTGTATACACACAGGTCTATAGTTGCGTATATCGCATTTGTCACCTTTTTTAAATATGGGTGTGATGTAACTATTTTTCCATGCAATTGGAAAATATCCCGATGACAATGACATATTAAAAATTAAATAGAGGGGATTGGACAAGGCATGTATACAGTGTTTCAATAGAATTGGGGGTATTTTGTCAGGACCTGAACTTTTTTTTTTACATCTAATTTGTTAATATGGGTTTTAATTTCATTTATATCTATGTGAATGTTAGAAATTTGTAAATTGATGTTAGATGAAAAAAAAGGAATTTCACTATTATCTATTGTGTTGTCATATACATCTTTAAAAAATGAAGCAAATAAATTAACAATAGTTTCTGCATTATTTCCATTTATGCCGTTATAAGACATGCTAGCAGGTATATCTATTTCATTTCTTTTTAATGACTTTGAGTACTTCCATAAAGTGTTGATGTCGTTATTTGCAATTGAATTTTCCACATTATTTAAGTATTCTTTGTAACAATGTTTAGAAAGATCGTGACATTGGCGGCGAATTGAAATGAATTGAATATAATCTTTAATTGATTTAGAATTTTTGTACTTTTTATGTATTTTCTTCTTCAATAGAGTCAAGTCAAGTTATATAACCTTATAAGCTTGTTACCCTTAAAGTGTAATGACATATCGTTATGTGTTTGTGTTATAAGATTAAAGGGAGATGTAATAATGAGCCTTTGTCGGGCTCGGGTGTAATCTGCTAGTCAACTTTGATTTCCTCACAGGAAACCTTGGACGCCAAACCCAGTCTAATGTCTGGGTATGTCAACCAGCGGAGAACACGGTACTCAATTCTCAGAGTGTGGGCCATAGTTTTCATAGCATTCCTGAAAAGGCTGCACAAGGAATCTACATAATAAAACAAAATGTAGAGTATAGAATCGGTTCACTGTATTGATTTCGTAAGACATAATAAAATAAATGGTATGGACTCACCCCCGGGACCAATATCGTAATTTTATGCTATTCCTAGCTACCCTAATTAAATTTACTGCCACCGAACTCCCGATGTCGGGAGAACCAACCCCACCTCCTGGTGGCAAGGGTGGTCCCAACCTCTGCGGCTCAGCTTGGCCCTGCGACCTCCTCAGCAGTCGCATGGAAGTGATGTTAGACCTGGACCCTCAGGAGAAGGAAGGAGTACCCAGACTCTACTCCAAATTGTAAAGGAAGGCCCGTCAGCAATTCGAGGCGAAGAATCGTTCAACACTGCGGTATCTCGGGTTTGTTCCATAAATAAACCCCCGGGGGGAATTCGATAGTTGGCCTGCATATAATCACGGGCGCAGCGAGTTATTATTTAATCCGATGACTCGGATAATGGGGTACAATAGTCTTTTCACTCGGACATTGCCAATTCACTCGTGGTCACTTTTGGGACCCGCGCGAAAACTCGCATTTTACGCGAATAAATCTTTGATTTTTATATTTAAAAAAAACACAACGTGTTTCCGTCCCCCGAATGCAGATGCCCAAAACTTGGATTTCAATCACATCGTATTAAAACTTAAGATTAATTCACCGTTGTTTTCACGGTGTACCGCACATCTCGCCGTCAAAACCAGAGTCCGGATCCGGAAACCAAACCCAAAAAAAACCGCCGCCTACCGACACGTTGAACGAAACTCCCCTAGGTTTGCCAACCTAACCAATTAAAATGCATTTAAAAAAAATAGTACCTAACTTACGATAAATACAATCGCTTCATAACATTACCCCCCTTTCCACAAAAATGTTTGCCCTCAAACAAAACTACCAAAAATCTAAACATGCCCTGAACTATCTACGTTGGTCCCAAGGAGTACCTGGTAAAAAAAAAACAAACACTAAATGTGAAATACAAAATACAATTATTAGAAATGAAAAAGAAAAGAAAAAAAATCCTTAAATAGTACTCTTATGACGAATGAGTGCATCGTAACCCCAATCGCGCCTATCCTGCGTGTAGGCCGGATAGTAGGTTTACGATGCAACCATTCTCGAACTTAAAAACTAGTAAACCAATATAACCTAAGAACAACTTCTTGTAAGATGATACGTGAATGGACAACAAGCACCCTCAGCACTGGAAAAAAAATTCTGGGTGGTTGTAATATTGACTCTTACCGAGCACTACCATTGACGTATCATCTGGAACAGAACACATAAACTAACTTTAAAGATAATTCTTAAAATTAAGAAACATACATTTTTATGATTAAATCACTCCTCCAAATACGTCAAGTTAAATTCTATGCATTAGGCATCACTGTTCCAAACACTATCACTGAATTTATATAGCCTCTCTTAGGCCGAAAATATTTGATGGGTTTACCATCTACACTTCACTGAATTTATATCCTTTAGGATAAAACTAACCCTCTTTTGGGAGAGTATTCCTAACTAACCTCCTATTCTGGTCCTTGGGTGAATAATATTTAACCAACAACAATCATACATTGTAAAGGTAATTTTAATAGTGTACAACCACCGCATCGGATGGTGCCAAATAATTTTTTAATAGTATACAACCAACGCATCGGATGGTGCCAAATAATTTTTTAATAGTATACAACCAACGCATCGGATGGTGCCAAATAATTTTTTAATAGTATACAACCAACGCATCGGATGGTGCCAAAGAAATAAAAAAACAACCAACTGTTTTAGAAGGTGTCATTTGTTAATAAGATGTGCAGCTATAATTTAGTGCAGCCATAAGTATACGTCCAACTCTATAGAAGGCGTAATCGGTAAGTAAAGAACAAATTGTAAGGTTTTCACTGTAAACCGTTGTTCAAACATATAGTACATAATAACAATATTATAAGTCTCTCAGGACAATAATAACAGAATACATCCAAAATCTTATACAAATATAAATGATTCTACTTCCTATGTTGGCTTAAAATGTGGAAGGATATGTGATACCATATCGTGCCACATTATAAGATCTCAAAAAAAAAAATCTTATAAACAAGGTGGACATTACAAAACATTTTCTGTAACTAATAAAAACAAAATTAAAACGCTTTTCCAAAAGCTGAGGCTTATCTGACGCAGCCTATGTTTATAGAGTAAAACAATATTTTGACAATATTATACGAAATAAATTTACCAATAAAACAGAAGAAGAGTGAGAGAAAGAGAAAAAAAATACTTTGAATTTTAGCAATTACTTCTGTAACCTGACAAAATAGGGTCTAATAATGTCAATGCACTGAAGGTGAATAACATTAATTCTTCATTTAAAATCACTTAGAAAACAAAGAGATACAATCCCTGCGTCTCTGTGTTTTCTATGTAATCTGGAACAACAAATAATGACATTATCAAAAGCATGAACATAACCCAAAAAAAAAAAATATGTCTGAAACACGCAGAGATAGTGTGCGGTTATGTCCGCGTATTTCAGGATACAAGACTTACAACTAATAATCCTACTTAATCATCTGTTCAGCCGACGTCCAAATTTACGTCTGTTTTAGCGTTAATACTATCGATAAATTTATACTTATACATGCACATATGTATTTTTAAATATATTCTCAACTCGAGCATTGCCACTAGAGTTGAGGTTGTTATTGTAATGAAACAAACCACCCTCATCATCAATCTTACAAAACACCCCCCGCCAAGTAAATAACCCAATTCCTTAAAAATGAATCTAAAGACAGGACTAATGACTGTCAGAATGTCGGGTCGTTTCAACTCGGTTGATCAGGCCGGGTTAAAACTCCCAAGCATCAAATATTAACTAACAGATATGATAATTTGCAGTACTCGGTAGGGATGGCCAGACCCTCCGAAGTATTGCCACAATAAGACTATACCGGTATATTATTTGATTTTACTATATCTTTCACATGAAAATCACCCGCAACTTTTCCGTTTAAGTCTGCAAGTGTATAAATTAAGTTTGATTTTTTCTTTACTACCACGTTCTGAACAAACCGGGGTGCCAATTTTTGTGCGAAATAATTCAATGCGTTAGATTGCGCAAAATTCCTCCGCCACACCACATCACCAACCTGATAGGTAATGTGTTTTCTGCGCAGGTTGTAATGGTCAGCTCCTTTTTGAAAAGCTTTAAGAAGAGCATTCGAGACTTGCTCATAAACCGACGACAACTCTTCTAATTTCTGTGCATAAACTTTAGGTTGAGCACCAATTTGCGAACTGGTTTCCTCATCCGCGATTGGATTACGGTGCAGATCACCGTCTAGTATCTGCTCCCGACCATGCATCAGAAAATAAGGTGTATAACCTGTAGCGCAGTTTACCGTGTTATTCATCGCTGATTGAACTTGCGGAAGAAATTTAGACCAGTTTCGGTGGTCTGATTCAACTAAGATGGATAACGCCGTGCCCAGGGTTTGATTATAACGTTCGACTACGTTGTTTTGAGGCGTATAAGATGAATTGTAAAATGGTGGCGGCATGTTATAACTATTAAGCAATTCTTTAAATTCTTTCGAAACAAATTGACGACCATTATCACAGACGATAGTTCGTGGTACGCCGTGAACAAGAAAGATGTTTTCTTCTAAGATTTTTATTATGCTTCTCGCGGTGCCATTGCGCAGCGGAAAGAGCCATGTAAATTTAGAAAAAACGTCTACACATGATAAGATTACGGTAAAACCTGAGTAACTCCTAGGTAAAGGACCTACTAAATCTATCGACAACATTTGCATGGGTCTTGTGACCTTTTTTGGGTTTGAGGAGATTCCGTTAAGTGGGGCTGTACTTATCTTATGGGCTTTACAAGTTTGGCAACGATTTACAAATTCTTTGACATCTTTATACATGTTTGGCCAGTAATACCTAAGTTGAAGCTTTTTATAGGTTTTGAAGACCCCTGGGTGACAGGCGCGTGCGGAGTCATGGGAGTCTGAAATAATATTTTTCCTATCCTCTTGAGGAATGACCCTTTTCCAAGCGGTATCCTCACATAAGGCCAAACGGGTTTTCGTATGACGATACAACTCGTTGTCTTTAATTTGAAAGTTCTGAAATCGTTGAGGGAATTCCTGACAACCTTTCCAAGCATTTAAATACCATTTATCAGTGGTATCACTAAGGTTAGATCCCGATATAAGAGCTACCTCCATACGCGAAAGGACGTCCGGTACAATATGTTGAGTTCCCTTACGGTGAACAACATCAAAGGAAAATTGCGATAACCGTGAGCTCCATCGTGCAAGACGGCCACTAGGATTAGATATAGAACCTAACCACTTTAAACTTGAATGATCAGTAACAACTGTGAAATGCGCTCCTTCAATGTAAGGTCTAAAGTGCGTTACTGAATCCAATACTGCTAATAGTTCACGCTCTGTAATTCCGTAGTTGCGTTCGTGAGTATTTAAACACCTTAAATAATATGCAATCGGGTGCTCCAGCCCATCAATGGTCTGAATTAAAACTCCGCCTATTTTTTATTTATTTATTTATTTATTTATTGTATCTTTACATTGCAGGTAAAAATGTTTACAAAACAATTTGCAACCTCACTAGGACAAGCCTGTGTTGAGGTTAACAATTCTACAATTAACAAAATAACACAAAATTATACAGATATTGAAAGAACAATATTGTTGCATTTCTTACAGGTTGAGATTAAATCTAAACTGCTGGCGCTAGGTAGTACATTCATGTAAACATGTAGACTTTTGTAGGGTGACCATTTTTTTGAGGACTGATTTAAAGTAAAAAATAAAAGTTTTTTTTTTTGTTTTAACGATGAAGTTGTAAATAATAAATATATGTATATAATATAATATGCTTTAAATTTGACAGAAGAATGCTAATACTAATTTGGCTTATTATTACTATAAACATAATCATTTAGCTAATAATTTAGAAAGGACAAAGTTGAAAAAATCAATTGGCAATCCTCGGCTAACATAAATAATTTGACAATCTTTTTAAAAGTGCTCAAGGAATTAGATGACTTGATATTTTCTGGAAGGCTGTTAAAAATGAGCGGAGCCTGATAAAAATAATTTCTTTGGCCAAAAGAAGTTTTAGTTTGAATTGCAACAAAGTTCAGACCAGAGCCAATTCTAGTAGTACGAATTTGCTGTGTTCTTTCTGCCATATTAATATTATTAAAAAATCTACAAAGCGTTTGTGTAATATATAACTGTTTTACATTCATGACATTGCATTCCTTGTAAAGTAAATGAGTTGGATATCTAAATTTTTTCTTGAACATAACTTTAAGAATCAATTTTTGGGCAATATTAAGTGGTTCTAAGTAGGTCTTTTGGCAGGATCCCCAGCACACTATATTATAAGAAAGCATAGACTGGATTATTGCAAAATAAACCGTTTTCAATTTTTCTTTGTCTAGTATATGTCTGAGTTCTTTGAAGATATAGGTAAGTCTCCTTGTGGTATTTACCAACATATTGATATGATCGTTCCATCTCAAAAATTTATCTATTATTACACCAAGGTATTTAATGTTAACTACATTTTCTAAAGGATTGCAGTTACAGGTTTGCGAGCAACTGTGTATGATCAAATTATGAGTGGCAGGAGGCTGACTTTTGCATGAAATGCTAAAAGTGATATATTTTGTTTTTTGTTTGTTCAAAGTTAAAATATTATCATTTAACCAATTATTTACCACTCTTAAACCTGTATTACATTTGTCAAAAGTTTCATCCCAAGTTTTACCCTCAAATATTAAGGTAGTGTCATCTGCAAAACTAACAATGTTACCAGGAATATTCAAACGGCATAAATCATTTATATAAATTAAAAACAATATTGGCCCAAGCACACTACCTTGCGGGACCCCAAAGGAGATTGATTGACCATTGCTTAACATTTTATTTATCTCAACTTGCTGTGTTCTATCACTAAGATAAGATCTGAACCAATCAATTGCTGTATTATTAATGCCTAAAGATAATAATTTTTTAAGGAGCAATTCGTGGGAGACAGTATCAAATGCTTTTGATAAGTCCAAAAACACAGCTATAGCTTTGTTGCCATTGTCCAGCGCGTTTATAACTCTGGTCAGTACCTTCAATACAGCATCACTCGTACTTTTATTCTCTCTGAAACCGAATTGATTATCGGAAAGTATTTTGTATTTTTCTAAGAATGAAACTAATCTTAACTTTGCCAATCTCTCTATTACTTTTGAGAGAGTATTGAGCAAAGATATGGGTCGGTAATTGTTAACATCTAGGTGATCTCCACCTTTGAAAAGAGGTATGATCTTAGCATTCTTACAATGTGAAGGAAATATGCCATACTTAAAACTAATGTTAACAATATGTGATATTGGACCAGCCAACACAGAAACATGCTGTTTATAAACCATTATACTTAAGCCATCAATACCACAAGAATAAGACATTTTTAGTTCGTTTATCACTTTTGTAACTTCATAAATGTTAGTAGTTTTAAATTTAAAGGTATCTCCTGTAACTTGAGTATTAGGTATGAAATTATTTACAAGACACGTTTCGCTAGTTTTGTTTGCACTGCACAAATTTTTGGCAAATCTAGGACCAATATCACTGAAGAAGTTATTTACGTGATTAGTGATTATATTTGGATTCTCCTCCATTGAGATAATATTGTCATTGATTTTTAATTTTTTTATGGACACTTGCTCCTTTTGTATATTTACAGCCTCCTTTATAATTTTCCACTGCTCTTTGGTATTTCCATTGACGTTATCCAGTTTCCTTCTGTAATAAGCTTGCTTTGTATATTTTATAATTTTTGTACACCAGTTTCTATATCTTTTGTAATAATTCAGAAGCTGTATATTATTTAACTCTCCTCGACACTTGTTGTGCAATTTGTCACGGGTTCTGAGGCATTTAATAATTCCATCATTTATCCAAGGTTTTAAATACTTCTTGTTTTGTTTTTCATTTTGTACAGACGAACAATTTTCCACATGCATTTTTAAACATTTTATAAAATTTTCAGCAGCTGAATTAACATCTTGAGATGACAGGACTGACTGCCATGATTCCTCCTTTAATTTGACCTTCAAAAGATTGTTATCGATGACGGTTTTTATTTTCACATTATCTATTGCTGTTTTCTTTAGTTTAAAGCTCGTAAATCTCATCAATATCACATCATGATCTGTTATGTCAGTAGAGAAGACAGCTCCTAGTGGTTCGAATTTAGATTTTACCATAATATGATCAATACAACTTGAAACGGTAGAAGAAACTCTGGTAGGTGTAATTATGATTGGTTTCAAACCATGAAAAGCCAAAAGTGAGAGGTATTTTTGAGTTTTCATATCGCTCAAATCCAGGGTATTAATATTTATGTCTCCACATAAAATAATTTCCTTATTTTGAATAGATGTAGAGTCAAGTAGTGCACCTAGTGATTCGAGGAAATTATCTATATGAGCCTGGGACGGAGATCTATAAATAGCTATTATACACAAGGTACTCGATATCTGCATTTTTAAGCAGTTTGCTCCAGGGAAAACAACTTCCTCAACAGTCGTGTGAACATTTTGTTTTACATAGGCAACTACACCATCATTCTGCAAATAGTTATTATTTGTGTTATAAACTGTGTATCCGGTGATGTTAGGTATATTGTTCAAATTTTTTAGCCAAGCTTCTGTAAAAACTAGTACCTCGGGACGATGTTCAATACTCTCCAGCATAGTTATGGTTTCATCACAGTTTTTATTTAAACTCCTGACGTTCAAACAAAGTAGAGAAAACTTAGAATTTTCTAAAAAAAATTTGCAAGCTAATGAATCATTAATAGTTAAATTAGATTCTGTTTTGTCATTCAAATCATTGTGTTTTCCAAAATCGATATCCATTTCAAATTAAGTAAATATTTACGGTGCTTTTCAATATTCAAATTCTAAGATATTCTATTTAGGTCATCTTCGTGTTTAATTTCCACGATTTTTTTACCTTCGTCTTCTTTCATTAGAATGGAACCGTTTTTATACCACGTATATTTATATTTTAATGCTTTTCCCTTTGTTTTTGCTTTCCAAAGCAATTCCTTAAAATAAGGAGACAGTGATTCTCCTAGGAAAATCTTTTTTTCACGGTTTGAAATTATTTTCTTGTTTTCTAATAATTTAAGTCGTGTTTCTGGATTTTTAATTTTTAGGAGAATTTTTTTTGGATGACCTGGTCGTCTGTCGTAGAGTCTTATAGCCGAGGTAATATCATCTGTATTTATTTTGATATTAGCTTTTTCTATTAGCTTAATGGCAGTTATTTTTGGATGTTCATCGGCCTTTTCCTCAATTCCTGTTATTTCTAAACAGTCATTGAGGTTCGATTGTTCCAAGCGAGCCAGTCTTGTTTCCAGATGCTTAATATTTTTGCTTTTATTTTCCAAAACATTTTTCAAATTTTCAACTTCTCCTTTAACCTCATTCATGGAGTCTAAGCGGGTAATTATTTCGTCGTATTTTTGACAAATAAAGTCTGTAGTTTTTTGAAAATCTAACATTTTCATATCAATGCTTTCGAGAATTTGTGTTTTTATTTTTTCCAGTTTTAAATCTATGTAGGATGTAAATTTTGAAAAAACATCTTCTTCTGTGTTTATTTCTTCAGGCACAATATTAATTTTGTTTTTGGACCTAGTTGTTGTGGATAAATTTTCTTGCTGTTGGGAGCCTGTTTTTTTGCTCGAACTCATGGTCACCCTAGCAGTAGATTGTATTTCTGCAGAAATAGTACAATGCCCGGTCTGAGACAGTGCAGCAAGCAGCTGAATGGTCAGTGTAATAAAGATGGCGCGGATGTTGGCCAATTACAAGACCCCCACTAAACTTCAAATAAATTTCAATATCACTGTCACTTTTTTCCAATATTAATTATTTGAAATTCACTTGAATAATCCTGTTTCAAAATACAAAATTTATATCACCATTAATACAGTGAACAACTTGGGTGAATCTCGCAAGTATTTTGGATTGTATTGTTTACTAAAATACACAATTATGCGAAGTTTTAAACTGAACACTTTTACAGTATGTTATTTTGATGCTATACTTTTATCTATTCCACCGGAGCTGGCGTCGCAGTGTATCGCGAAGGGTTTTGAGAAATCCGGGCAACTTAAAACCGGAGCTGATGTCAATGCTTCTTTCAACACGTTAAAAGCTGTCTCGGCCTCTGGAGACCAAGCAAAGTTGCTGATTCCTTTTTTCGAACCAGTGAGTCTTGTAAGAGGGGCGGCAATGCTCGAAAACCCCTTTATGAATCTTCTGAAGTACCCACATAATCCAATGAAGGCTCGGATTTGCTTTGCGTTCTTGGGTACCGGGAAGTTTTTTATACTGTCTATCTTTATGGGGTCTGTACGAAGACCTTGCGAGTCAACCATGTACCCGAGGTATTTGAGCTCGGCTTTGCAGAACTCCGATTTTTTTAGATTTATGGTTAGACCTGCGTCTCGTAGTCGTTCATAGACACGGTTCAATAAACAAAGATGTGATTCTAAGTCTTCTGATACCAAGATCAGATCGTCTAAATAACAGAAGGCATTGTCGTCAAATTCTGGACCGAACAAAGCGTCGGCCAGTCTTTGCAGCTCACTCGGTGCGTTTTTAAGTCCGAAGGGCATCCGGGTGAATTCAAACAATCCACGACCGGGTACAACGAACGCTGTCTTCTGACAGGAGTCATTATCTAATGCAATTTGCCAAAAGGCTTTAGATAAGTCTATAGACGAGATGTATCGGGCACCGCCTAGCTTGTCTAGGATCCTTGTTATGTATGGTAATGGATAGGAATCGCGTGTTGTAACATTGTTAATTTTCCTGGAGTCCAGACAAAAACGACCCGTTCCGTCTTTTTTTTGTACTATGAGCACTGGACTCGACCATGGAGATCGCGAAGGACGGATGACTCCAAGTTTTAACATCTCATCTACTTCTGCGTCAAGTTGACGTTGTCTTGCCGGAGACAGTGGGAAATAACGTTGTTTAATAGGCGGACCTGTTGTATGTATTTTGTGTTGGACTAGATGAGTCAATCCTAATCCCTTCTTTTCGTAAGAAATGGATTCGAATTTTTTGACAATGTCCGAAAGGACTTTGTTTTCCGAATTTGTTAGAGAAGAGGCAGGCCGAATTGCTCTCACCTCATTGATTTGACCTTTTTGTTGAGGTACGCGAACTTTTGAGAACAGTTCCGGCGCGATCCGAAACTGTTTCCAGAAGTTCACCCCCAATACGAAATTAGGTGTCAACGTTGGAATGACGTAAAAGATAACTTCTCTTGTGGTTGAATTGTACGTCACCGGCAAAGTTAAATACCCTAAAACAGGCTGGCTGGTACCGTCTGCAGTCGTAACGCTAAAATCTGTTTTTACTAATTCTACTCCTAACTCTAAAAAAATCTTATAACTATCCCCCCCTAAACAAGACAAGGAAGCACCACTGTCTAGCAGTGCTTTATAACTATTATTTAGAACAAAAATGTCGGCATAAGGACGCTCATCCTCTGTACTATCCTTCTCCTGTGGCAGTGCGTCCACCGCTTGAGGAGACGGGCTAGAAAGGAATTGTTGCACTAGGCGGAGCCAACGCTCCCACTCCCTCTTTCTTTGTGCACAAGAAGGGGCGCGGTAAGATTGACTCGTTTCTAGTTTTTTGGATCATTGGTATGTTTCTTATTGTTAATACTACTAACATGCGGTTTCCTATTGTCACTATCTTTTTTCCAACAATTTGTTAACGAATGACCTTTGAACTTGCAATAAGTACAAACAAGAGATTTATTTTGTTGATTTGATATATCCTGTTTAGCAAAATTATTCGTGTTATTCCCCATAGGTCTTGAATTCCTAGAAGGGTTAAAATTATTATTATTGTTATTATTATTGAATGACCTGTAATTGTTTGTATTAGTGAAAGGCTTATTGTAACTATTGGGGAACGAATTAATTTTTTTAAAGTTACTGGGCTTATTTTGAGTGTCAACTAATTTTGGAATTGCTGTGGATGTTGAGGCTTCAGTGTACGACTCGAGTTTAGCAGCGCACCTCGTAAGTTCCTCAAACGAACAAAAGTCTCTGGATGACATCAAATTAGCATACATAGGCAACAATGCTTTCATGGCTACCCGCAAAAGTTTAACCTCTGGAATTTTGCAATCCAATTTATTGTTAAGTGCTTTAAGTCTCAAAGTGAATTCCAAAACTGACATTCCCTTTGGCTGTTTATAATTTAGAATCTCATTTTCCAGATCTAATTGCCTATCCTGTCCCTCGAATTGTTTTATTAATAGGCTGGATAGGTCATCCCATTTTAAGTCTGGACTATAAATTGACCTATACCATAGAAGTGCTAACCCGTCTAAAATTTCACTGAAACATTTAACTAAGTCTTTATGAGAAATGTTGCGTGTCCTACAACGCTCTTCGACCAAAAGCAGAAAATCTCTTACGCAGCTTTTACCATCGTACTTGACATCCCAATTTGTAAGCCCCCGCGATGATGAGTCTTTATAAATAACCTTGGTATGTTTAATAACCGTGACCTTCTCCTCTGTTTCATTGTCAGAATCTAGATCCGAATCACTTTCCTCCATAACCACATCTAATGATTTCTTCATAGTTTTGTCAAAGGCGCGCGCTTGCGAACGCAACGCTTGGGCGGTGCCCTCCGGTTCGATGGATCGTGAAGTTAATTCCTTTATAAGTTCATCCTTGGATGCATTATTTACATTTGGAATCGGAGTAGACATTGTAACTGTAATGTGATAAGCTTGACACGAAAGCAGAATTGAAAAGAAAGAGAAGAAAATAAAATAAATATAATTTATTCTTTGTTTTTGATGTTGTTGTTATTGTTATTGCTGTTATTGTACGTTGTAGTTGTACGTTGTTGTTGTTATTGCTATATATATATATTTTTTTTTTAATGTGTATGTTGCCCATTTAAATGAATATTTTTTAGTTTATTCAAATCAATATGTAAGTAGCCCATTGAAATAAAAAAAATTAAATTAATATGTAAGTAGCTCAGAAAAAAATTTTTTTTTTTTTTCACTTAAATTTCTATGTAAGTAGCCCATTTAAATGAAAATTTAAAACGTCAGTCAGACATTAGTAAATAAACAATTTACAAGTATAATTTATAGTAGGTTTTGACAGAGCTTTATACAAATTTTCCACTCGAAGCAAAAACGAATTACCCGCATTGTCATTAAAATCTCAGTAAATATCTTAAATATTTGAATAATCTTTAATAATTATCCTCCATTCCTATTTAAACACATAATAAATTGATTGAAAACACAACAGTGTTTTGACGTATGCCGAAGTCATAGAGAAAACGTAACGAGAAACCGTCATAGACAATCCGAGGTATTCTTAGAACAGCTAGCATTGATTGGTTCCGGACAGAAAAAAAAAATTATAGAGCTCTACTTAGCACATTGTCCATAGTCTATGACCGATTTCTATGCTTTCAAACAATAACAATGAAAATGACAATTCATTTTAGGTTACAGAAGGTAAGGATTTCAGGTCCTATGCATAACTGTGTGGTATTGGAAAAACAATAAATACGAGATTAATCATTTATAAGGTGCCCACAATATAATTACGCATAGTATCCCTTTACGAATTCCCGCCGGTAATAGTGCCAGTGAATTGAAATAATGACATTTGTTGTTATTTCCAATCACCGTCACTGCAATCATAGGTTATGACCGCGACCAAGTTTAATAAATACAAACGAAATTAAGACCTCCACTGAACAGATGAAAAATAATTTTTGGGCATTATACATTACAGGGCGAAGAAAACATTTTCAGGAATGCTATAAATCGGGACCAGACAGCGTATGGAGCGCCATATTGTTACCCTTAACACGTTGGGCGCCATATTGTTACCCTTAAAGTGTAATGACATATCGTTATGTGTTTGTGTTATAAGATTAAAGGGAGATGTAATAATGAGCCTTTGTCGGGCTCGGGTGTAATCTGCTAGTCAACTTTGATTTCCTCACAGGAAACCTTGGACGCCAAACCCAGTCTAATGTCTGGGTATGTCAACCAGCGGAGAACACGGTACTCAATTCTCAGAGTGTGGGCCATAGTTTTCATAGCATTCCTGAAAAGGCTGCACAAGGAATCTACATAATAAAACAAAATGTAGAGTATAGAATCGGTTCACTGTATTGATTTCGTAAGACATAATAAAATAAATGGTATGGACTCACCCCCGGGACCAATATCGTAATTTTATGCTATTCCTAGCTACCCTAATTAAATTTACTGCCACCGAACTCCCGATGTCGGGAGAACCAACCCCACCTCCTGGTGGCAAGGGTGGTCCCAACCTCTGCGGCTCAGCTTGGCCCTGCGACCTCCTCAGCAGTCGCATGGAAGTGATGTTAGACCTGGACCCTCAGGAGAAGGAAGGAGTACCCAGACTCTACTCCAAATTGTAAAGGAAGGCCCGTCAGCAATTCGAGGCGAAGAATCGTTCAACACTGCGGTATCTCGGGTTTGTTCCATAAATAAACCCTCGGGGGGAATTCGATAGTTGGCCTGCATATAATCACGGGCGCAGCGAGTTATTATTTAATCCGATGACTCGGATAATGGGGTACAATAGTCTTTTCACTCGGACATTGCCAATTCACTCGTGGTCACTTTTGGGACCCGCGCGAAAACTCGCATTTTACGCGAATAAATCTTTGATTTTTATATTTAAAAAAAACACAACGTGTTTCCGTCCCCCGAATGCAGATGCCCAAAACTTGGATTTCAATCACATCGTATTAAAACTTAAGATTAATTCACCGTTGTTTTCACGGCGTACCGCACATCTCGCCGTCAAAACCAGAGTCCGGATCCGGAAACCAAACCCAAAAAAAACCGCCGCCTACCGACACGTTGAACGAAACTCCCCTAGGTTTGCCAACCTAACCAATTAAAATGCATTTAAAAAAAATAGTACCTAACTTACGATAAATACAATCGCTTCATAACAAGCTTAACGCTGTTGTATAACCGAATAAGCAAAACACTGAGTGAAGGTATCTAAAAAATACGATTTAAATTATCAGTTTTTTTAATGGTAGATACCTAACTACTTATTATGAAACTCTGGAATCTTTGTTGTGCAATTGAAACGTTAATTTCACGCATTTTGTATTCATTTACATGCGTATGTTACTAAAAAAAAAAAAAATCATAGAAGTTTTAATAAATTCATGCGGAAGTAATGTCGGAAATAACCTCGCTTTTTTCCGATAAAAAAATAAAATTCACAACATGACGTTATTAATGGATTAAATCTAACAAAATATGACACAAATCATAGTAAATATATTGAATTATAATAGTGAAATTATGAACAAAAACATGATATGAATTGCACGTCAAATATCACAAATCAAAATTCTAATTTTGTTGGGAAACTTACGAGCATGCGCGGATGCGCCGTGATATTTTCACGCATTTTGGTAGATTGGCGTGTTCGCGCATACAATGTTGATAGACATTTTTTTGGTGATAATCCTAAAAATAAAATGTACAGTCTCTATTCAGTATGTAACAAAAACACCGTTTAACGCTTGGTAAGTGTTTTGTTTATAAGCAAGGCTGTTAATGTACTGCCCTAGTAAAAGCACGCCTTTCGGAATCGGAACTTTGACGCATCGTTTAAAATGGCTTTGGTCGTGTTTAAATGACCAGATCTAAATAGCCTGTTACTTTTCAACCTTTCTCTTCATCTCATTTTCCTACTTCCTCCAACCACACAGCATTACCCGATTGTAAATCCCATAGTCTCATTGACCTCAGGGAGTAATCGCAATATAAAAAAGGTCATAAAAAAGAAGAATCATATTTTCGCCACATTATTTAAAGGAAATACATACATAACATTTCAATCGTGAAACTTTGTTTTTCAGAATTAATCTTGTATCGCCAGTCTTGAGAAAATTGTCATCAATAATTCAAAAAGCGTGTTGCGATTGTCTAGCAAAATGTCTTCCGCGATAATCAAACGGAATATATCCTGACAATTCCTTTTATGAGCTGTCCATTCTTTTCTCAGTCGGCGAGCTTTGAATATTTATGAATATCATCAGCTACCAGCAGTGCCAGCTCTCGGACCGTTCGGTGGGTCCTCTCATCTTTTTATTCTGTCGTTTGGCCTCCCGGAATAACTTTACTCAAGCATTCCGTCAAATATTCAAATAGCGAAGTGTACAAATTGCTGAAAGTGTCTTCGGCTCTTTTGTGTAAAGAATCTGAGAATTTTGAACATGTTTAGGGTGTGTCGCTCACGAGCTACGCCAATGTACTGACTTTACAGTTTTTCTACGCATTCTGGTACTGATACGTAAAATAATAAAACCGTTTTCTGTTTTGTAGAGCGACATTAACGCGTGATCGATCATTGCCTTCGTGATTTTGAATACCGGAATTTATTGGTCAACAGAATTATTTATTTTGCAGTGGATATTTGAGGTATTATTTATCGGTCATTGTCGGTATTTATTGGTCAAAATAAGTCAAGACAATTTTAATTTATTATATTACATTTTGTTCCTTATTTCAAACAATTTTATTAGAAAGATTTCATTCAAGTCTTTCCGTGAACAGTAGAGAGACCTCGAGTTCAAAAGAGCATGTTTCTATTTTTCTCTTATTTAATAAATCAAAACAAACATTTTATACGATTTGTTTATAGGTCCTTAAAATACATACCCTTATTAATTACAAAACGTACATATTTTAAGTTTTTTTTTTAATTTCAAATAAGTAATATACAATTTGTCATAAGAAATGTCCCCATCTCAATAAAAATTCTTTTTTCAAACTATCTTCAGGCTGGTAGGTACCATAAAATTGATTATTCCGATTTGAGGGCTCGTAGTAGAAACCGCAATTATGCGAACTCTGGTGGGATAAAAAAGTAGTATCCAACATGACCACCATCTTCAACCGGAACCGGAACGTAACAAACAAATTTACAGACAGATTAAATTCGAGTTAAAACAGGACTTCTCCATGCTAACAACTAATTCTTAATGAAATAAAATTAATAAATTTACTAGCTTTTACCCGCGGCTTTACTCGCATGGTATTAAGAGGAAATTACTGTAGCGCTTGTACTTATCAATTATCCCCCCTCACCCTCCCCCCTCCCCGTCCCCCTCCCTCCTCCTTCTTCCCTCTCACCCCCTTCCCCCCCTCACCCTTCCGCTTTCCTTACATTCACTTCCGGTACATTCAGTTTTCAAACAGCCCGCGTACCACCTAAATTTCATAATGCCAGAGCTCACCAGCAGTAAAAAGAAGAATGATACAATTCGGTGCAGTCGTTCGGAAGTTTTGCGAGTACAAACATTTCGGAAATTCATTTTTATTTATATGGATAGATAGATATTAACTACGCCGCCTAAAATAAAATTTCCCGCAAATATATCAACTTCGTTTCCACGGCAACGATTTGTTTTCTGACGTTAGAAATAACTCGCTTTTGTTAATAAATAAATAATTTCATAGCTCCATAGCTTACCATTATATACAGCCTACATTACTCGCATATAATGTAGTTTTCTATTAGTGAAAGGTGAATGCGTGAAAGCGTAACAAACAAACGCACGCAGTTTCGCATTTCGCAAAGCCCATAATATACCTACGTAATCACAATAATATTTAACAAATCGAATTGATTGTATTATATCCAAAGATATTGAAATATAATTGTATCCGATTTGGGATAGTTTTAAATATGTGAATGTTTTTTTTTTCCTCAGATATTTGAATTTGTTGTAGTTTATAATGGAACTTTAAAAGTATCATGTTAGCAGATAATATTTTGGTTGAGCAACATGAGTAGGTAGGCCAGAAGAGGGGTTAAAAAATTTGTGATTAAAATATTGTGTTTGGTAATAATGTACATTTTGAGTATAATTTGAATCGAACAAAATACTTAATTGCTTTTCACTTGTATTTTTAAAAATAATCATCATAAAAAAATATTAATAATACCAACCTTTTAAAGCAATTTCTCATTGATGTCGGCAATATCCTTATCCTCATTCCAAAATAATAATTAATGTGGCCAATAGTATTTGTCATCCAAGAATGCGGTTCAAAGCTTGGATAGAAATAAAATGGCCAGTATTTCAGTTGGGTCACAAATCACCAGCCACGAAAAGAACGATGAGACTATCATGTTACAAAATAGGTATTTTACTAAGGGTAGGTATATCGATCTTATGAACTGTAACCATAAATTTAATATAACCATAAGTTTAACCATAAATTATTAGATTGTTATATACACCATTATACGAGTATGTAGGAAAAAGTATAAACAAATAGATAATTAGAGACTATATATATTCTCTAATTACATCCTGCTGTCATTGCTGCGTCTTCTAATGGGCCACTTTCATTCAATCCTGCGTCCGACCGTCATTCTGATTCATTCAGGATTGAACACATGTAATTTTAAGTTTTCCCCACTCCTGTACCCTCATACAGTCCAAAAACGAAAATAAGCCAGACGCGGTTTTGGTACTCAAATCAAATGAAATATATGATTTTAGCTCAGCGTTTTGTCACCGAGCGGCGAGCCGCGGCGCTGCTGTAGATGGGTGTATATATATTTACTAGCAAGCTCCCCGACATGCGTTTCAATGCCTCCAATAAAGAAATTGTTTCTCCCTGCGTGTCTTTTCTCATTCGTCCCGTTCCCCTTCGGCCTTCCCTTCCCCTTCCCCACACACGTTCCCCTTCCACCTTCCCCACCTTCCCTCTGCCCTCTCCCGCGAACCCTCCTCCCGCGTTTCCATCCCTCTCCCGCGTTCAATATATTGATTCCCGGTACATTTAGATTTTCAAACAGAAATTATTTCTCACTGCATATCTTTTCCCAGTCGTCCCGTTCCCCCTCGGCCACCCCATCCCCTCCCGTGTCCCCTTCCCCTCATACGTTCCCCTTCCACCTTCCCCGCCTTCCCTCTGCCCTCTCCTGAGTTCTGTTCAGTCCCGGTACTTTCAGATTTTCAAATAGCTTGCGTACTACCCATTGCAATTTATTTTTACAAATTTTCTTTTTTCATATACATCAAACATTCATTTTTCATATGTTACAAACATTCATTTTTGTATATTATAAGAACAATCAATAACGTATGTACCTATTTAAAATAAATATTTTTTTTATTAGAATCAAATTATTCGATTTTGGTTAGTACCATAGGTACTTAAAGTACTTAGTAGGTACTTAGTAGATTAAATTCATAAATTTAAAGAAATATTGAATTTTTAAAATTAAATTTTGATTTAAAAATCGATTGTGACATTTTCGATAGTTTCGTAAGAGTTTTTGCAATGATTAAAAAAACTTTTTTGACGTATTATCATGTAATAATCCAGAAACCCTCGCGAGGATGGAAATAAGGTGTTTTAAAAGTTTCAAACACTTCCTATGCTTGATATAACAATAAATAGACGACTCACATACATAGAAATATTTTTTGATTTTTATATACATACTAGCTTTTCCCCGCGGCTTCGCTCGCATGGTATTACGGGAAATTACTGTAGCGCTTGTACTTATCAATTATCTCCCCCCCACCCCACCCCCATCCCCTCCCACATTCCATATATTCATTCCCTTACATTCAGTTTTCAAACATCTTACCTAAATTTCATAATGCTATAGCTCAAAGAAAAAAAGAATTACTTATCCAATTTCGTTCATTCGTTCGGAATGTATGCGCTTACAAACATTTCGGATGTTTATTTTTATTTAAATATTTGGAAGTTCGTTAATATAATAAAAAAATACTCTATTTATAATCATTCAGTCTTTATAATCGTTACGAATTTCGAATTATATTTTTAATACAGGAAATCTGACATTTATTTCAATCTTGTCCAAAAAAAAAAACGAATTCTAATATTTAAATTTTCTGCAGTAGTAGCTGACCAGTAGACTGAGTGCCTATCAGCCTAGAGCCCAAAAATACATCAACATTGTTTCCATGGAAAAGATTTTTTTCTGACGTTAGCAAAAACTCGCTTTTGTTAGCGACAGAAAACGTATAACAAATATAATATATTAATATTTATAATTTCGTAACGCCAGAGCTTACCATCATATACAACCTGTAGTCTGCGCATATAATTTAGCTTTATATTGGTGAAAGAATTATTAAAGTCTTTATATTGTGTTATGCGTGAAAAGGTCATAAACGAACTCGAGCAGTTTCGCATTTATAATATTAGTATGGATATCGATATCAGTCATAAATGAACGATGACACTGTAATTTATGTAATTAGTATCTTATTAAAGGTAGTTATATCGATCATTTGAACTGAAGCCACAAACTATTAGATTGGTAGGTCTTGGTAGGTATTATATGTATTAGATATTCACCATTTTTTTGTAGGAAAAGGTACAAACCATTAGATATTGTAATATTTTTGATGTAATAAAACATTATTGCCAAATTTAGGTAATGTTTAAGGTTTAGCTTACGTAGTTTTGAAAAACTCTATTTAAATGCATAATTATGAAGTAAAATCATGGAGTACGAAGATATCGATGAATGTTTTAATGCATAATGCATACACATAAGACCGGTTAGTGGCCGAATTGGCATCGCGTTTAGGTCCCACCCGGGCAATGATTTCTCGGCTAGCTGAGTCGTCCATCACGACACAAGCACCATTTTCCGCCTACTATGGTGCTAGTAGGAGATTTTCAAAAATTGTGAGATTCGTAATCCGGAAAAGTTCATCTTAAAAAAAAAACACACGCACAACTAAAAATGTGACTTCCAGTGATTTATTAATATAAATTTTTCAAAAGATTTTCGCAACCAGATGTAGAGAGCCATTTTCCTCTTGTTTTGAAGGTCAAGTGTGCAAAATTTCATCAAGAAGTATCAAATTTCTGTTTTAGGGAGCGGTAAAAGGAGATAAGGGTAGTTTTTCGAAATACAGTAACCTTCCTCTTGTATTGATTGTTAAGTGTGCAAAATTTCATCAAGAGAAATGAGAGAGAAAGAGAAATCAATATCAGATGTCTATTTTAGGGGGCGGTAAAAGGAAATAAGGGTAGTTTTTCGAAATACAGTAACCTTTCTCTTGTTTTTAACGTTAAGTGTGCAAAATTTCATCAAGCGGTGTCAAATTTCTGTTTTAGGGGGCGGTAAAGGGAGATAAGGGTAGTTTTTTTGAAATACAGTTACCTTCCTCTTGTATTGATTGTTAAGTGTGCAAAATTTCATCAATATCAGGATTAAAATGTAGATATGTAAAGAAATCAGACACGGCCTTTTTTAATACATGTGAAGATAAATAGATTTCCATTTGCATATTTATTTTTTACCTGACCGGTGTCAAGTTGCAACAGTGAATTTGCAACCGGTGTAACGGGAGAAACCGATCTGGTCAATAATAAACAAGTGATTTTTTTTTTATTTCTCATTAAATATAAAAATAAATCATTAAATATTATTTTGTATTATTTGAAAATTATTAATTCATATTAAGAGAAAGAGATAGGATAAGTGAAGAAGTACGACTATTAAGTTAAAGCGGGTAGAATTATTAGTATAGGTATCGTATATCCATCCATACTTTTATTATTTATATATTTATATTTATTTATATTTTATTTTATAATATTATAAATGCGAAACTGCTCGAGTTTGTTTGCTACGCTTTCACGCATTAACCAATAAAAAGACCTTAAAAATTCTTTCACCAATAGAAAGCTAAATTATATGCAAAGACTGTACATGATGGTAAGCTCTGGCGTAGTGAAATTATAAATATTAATTAATATATTATATTTGCTATACGTTTTCTGTCGCTAACAAAAGCGAGTTTTTGCTAACGTCAGAAAAAAAATCGTTTCCATGGAAACGATGTTGATATTATATTTGTGGGCACTATGCTGGTAGGTACACAGTAGTACATCCTACCTACTGGTCGGCTGCTGCTCCAAAAAATTCAAATATTAGAATATGTTTTGTTTTTTTTGGACAAGCATGTGTTTTTGGAATAGATTTCAGATGTGAGTTCCTACATTAAAAATATAATTTGTAATGATTATAAAGACTGAATAATAAATAGTGTAATTTTTTTATTATATTTACAAAATTCCAAATATTAAAATAAAAATAAACATCCGAAATGTTTGTAAGCGCATAAATTCCGAACGAATGAACAAAATTGAATAATTCTTTTTTCTTTAGCATTATGAAATTTAGGTGGTGGGCGAGATGTTTGAAAACTAAATGTAAAGGAATGAATGTATGGAATGCGACAGGGGGTGGGGGGATAATTGATAAGTGCAAGCGCTATAGTAATTTCCCGTAATACCATGCGAGCGAAGCCGCGGGGAAAAGCTAGTAAGTAGATAAATAAAAATTTTCTTGTCCTAAATATATTTTTATTTGTTTTGAACCATTTCCAACCACGTATTCTTGGGTTATTTACGTTATAGCCTGCATAACTGAGCTTTTCTCGATTACAGGTACCTAATGAGCGTGTAGAAAATATTGCGATGGTTTTATTATGATAACGACGTTTTTTAACGATCCTATAAATCCAGACTCTTGAAAGTTTATTTAAAAATATATCCCAAATACGAAAAGTTCTGGGAAAACATTTTGAATACAAACTTGTTTTCAGTTCTTAAAATACGATGCTCTCAGACGGAATATTTGTAGGTATACAACTATATCAAGAGTTTAAAGTTGGCGCTCTAAAAGAACTGAAAAGTTTTAGTATTTCACAAACTGTCATCTTTCCTATTTATCACGTTAGGCACCATCATGTCCTCCAAGGAACAGTTTAAAACAACGGTAGTTAAACTTTTTTATGAATACCGCACAAGAGTCCCTCCTTCACTGTCCAGAGTTAGTGTAGGCAGACTATGGCAGACCCGATTGGGGTAAACTGTGAGGCTGGGGGAAAGTGGAATGGGTAATAAGGGAAATAGGACGGTTGGGAAGTGAGTGTAATCATATTTATTCAATAAACTCGGCTATCGCCATTCAAACTAACTTTTGAATTTCTTGAAACCGGTTTTGGGACCCCTTTGATCTCTCCAGATGGTATAACCAAGTTCTGTTATTATTTCATCTTGGGTCAGTTGTTTTACAGTACTTCATCAAGGTGAAACTTATACCACTGAGTAATAAAAATAATTGAATAATTTGTAAAGCGCCGATTTTGTGAAAAAGTGATAACTACCCGGCTTCGCACATGACAGGGATACTTGTGTTTTGTGTAATCAAACGACTGAGCAATATTTTTTCCGGAAATCTTTTATTCTTATTGAGCATTTAAAAAACTAAGTTTTTTTTTTAAAGTTTCTTAGCCAGAACAGAACAGCTGAACTCTTAACATTTTTTCATTTCAAATTTGTGATGCAAAAGTAGTACCACTAGCTCCGAGCAGTTGGGTCTCTTGATTTACTTAGAGATATTTTAAATCTCCATGGCTCAGGTTGGAAATAGCATGTTCTATTTTATTGCTCACCGTGTGAGATATTCTTTTGGGAAACGTATATTATAATCGGCTTTACAGTTAGGCCCACGATAAAACTCTCAAAAACTGGGCCTACTGTACAGGACCCGCAGATACCGTATAGTACACAACTGCTAACCCTGTACAAATCGCAAGTGCGCCCCACGGTTGAATTTGGCAGCCTGGTCTGGAGCTCCAAAATACCTGAAAAATAGCCTCCACTCTGTGCAGAAACGGGCGGTCCGTTTGATAGATTAGATATAATAGATTAATATAATAGATTCTCCCGTCTCGACAGACGGATTGCAATCTTTAGAGCACAGGCGTCGGGTGGGAATGCTAACCTTGTTCTACAGGTATTTTAATGGAAGATGCTCCGAGTAACTTTTTTTTTTTTACATGAGCTCCACACAGGAGGCCCTGAGGAAAATAATTTCCCTCAGGGCCTATGTCATCTTTGGGGATGCTGTGTGGAGGGTTTTTTAAGGAAAGGAAGGGAAGAAGAGTTCTGTGAAGGAAAAGGGTTTAAGGAGTGGGTAGGAATCTGGGGTTCAGTGTGTCCTGGTCATCCGCCTCCAAGACCTAGATAAAACTCACCCCATGAACCCGGGCACCCCTGCTAAATCACCAAACGTAGCGTACCTCTTGGGGTGACCTACGGCAGTCATAGCGATCAATGACTAGCGTCCTTGATCCCTTCGGCACCGGTGCATAGTCGGGAAACACGTCAAACGTGTGCCCAACATATGTACACGGTTGATATTTGTCACATGAAAACGGGTCGCTTCTTCGACTTGTTCTTGTGTTCAACTGCTCGGCTGTGGAACGATTTGCGGGCCTTTGTGTTTCCTCCTTCCTACAACATGAGACTTCCTACAATATGAGACTTCCTACAACTTCCTACAACATGAGACTTCCTACAACTTCAAGACCAATGTTCATTCCTTCCTCTCCTCAAAAAGACCCTTCACACAGCATCTCAAACGATATAGACCCTGAGGGAAATTGTTTTCCTCAGGACCTCCTGTGTGGAGTTAATGTAAAAAAAACGACACCTCAAAAACTAACTGTGTTGCTGGATTTATTTGTATCTATTTAAACTTTAAATCTGCTGTAAAATTTTTATTTTTTTATTATATATTTTCACGCTATGGATGCAAAAACGAGTGTGCTTTTTTCATTTCATTTTCATTTCATTTCATCATCACAGCACATTTTATACATCACAGATGCGGCTTTATCAGCTTTGTTAGCGTGGAAGAACAAATATTAGAATTAAAAAAATAATATTGTTCAAAAATATTTACCTCGTGCAGATAAACTACCTGAGGTGGTTAACACATTGTTTACACTACATAAATATATTCTATATTTCCTTAGTGTTCATATTCTACCATAACAAAATATATACCTCAATACCAGCTTAACCAGAATAAAAAAAAACATTAATGTGCCACGTGCGGTAAGCCTGGAGAAAAGATCGTAAAATCTATTCATAGCCCGCGGGTACGCATTTTCGAGCGCAAAACTTATCCTTATTTTGCGAAGTAATGCCGAACAATTCAACGTTTTATTTTTATTTATATTTGCTACCTATTCTACAGGGTTCACTTCCCACAACGTTGGATTTGTGAGAATTTGGGTAACAAATAAAACACTACATTTAGATATGAGATTTAAGTTACATTTATTTTTTTTACATAATGTAGGCCAAAATCTTGAAATGATTTTTTGAAAGGAAACGCGGTCGCCGAGAAATTTGAAAAATAGGTATTTTAACAAACTATTGCTGTCGCTTTATACTCTTCCTTCCCAAATATTGAGCGAAATACCAGCCTGAGGTGCTGGTAATACCTATATAACATCGTCAAAATCGACGTTTTGTATTCCCCATTTTCCTCTTCGAAAACTGAACCGATTTTTAAGATTTTTTTACCAACTGTATTAAAAGAAAATATTTTATGTCTGTCGTTTTATTTTCTGTCTAGTTTGTTTACTGAACTTCTGTTGACGACGTTCAAACTAGGCAATTGTAAGAAGTAACCTCATTAAAAAAATCAAACGTACCGACACGCTAGTGGCCGATTTTTATATTATATTAAAAAAAAAATTTACACAAGGGTAAATCCAGAGAAGAATTTGTATGGACAAAACGCCACCCTGTTTCCTCTTAACGATTGTGGAAGGCATCTTATATATTTTTGTATTTTTTTTTTCGAATTTCATTAAATTATTTATCCTATTCATAATATTTAGAATATGCTTGCAAGTGGATGATCCAAGAAGCGTGTGCATGAAATGATTCGTTTCCCTGTGGAGAAATTGCGTGATTGTTAGATAGAATTTAAAAAAAAAATATTTGTTTATATAAAGAACTTTATACATTGACAAAAATTTTGTGTTAATTCATCCGCCATGCTAGGGATGTCCCTGTGTTATGGCGGATGAAGTTTACAGATTGAGAACAGTTTAATTTGTTTTGTTTTAATTTGATAATAATTGTTATTAAAAATTATAATTTTGTTATACAATTTAATTTAAGTAACAAATTGTAATTATTACATTTCAATTCAATTTAAGTAGCAAGTTTTTAGTTTTTAAATGTAAGGATCCATTGTGATAATTGTTTTTTAAAGGTATGAGATTGGGTTTCGGTTTTTAAGTTCTCACGGAGAAGGTTAAATATTTTAGAAGCTAGGTACATGAAATGTCTTTGAGCTACTGTGGTACGTAGTGTTGGTACATTGTAGTGTCGATTGGTTATTGTTCTGATGGTGTAACTGTGATGTTAGAGGGTTTTTTCTTATATTTGAACATGATATGCGTTAGAGTAAATTTTAGATGGAGTTGCCGTATGTTTAAGACATTATATTCAGTGAAGAGTCGAGTGGAGGAATATCTTGTCGGTCCTTGTTTATAGCACGTATTATCGTTTTTTAGGCTTTTTGTAGAGGATCAATAAAATTAAGAGCACAGCCGCCCCAAATTATGATGCCATACGCTATCTGGGATTGGCAGAAAGCGTAGTAAACCGTTTTTAGTGTTGTAGGAGTAATTCTTAGAGTTCGAAAAACATAAGAGAGCTTGCGAATTCGGGGAGTTAGAATGGCTAAGTGCTGATCCCAATGAAGATGATGATCAATTAGGACCCCCAGGTATTTTATATGAGATACTTTTTCCAAATTTGGGAAAGTACAGGAAGAGTGGGGTCTTAGCACCCCCAGGTATTTTATATGAGATACTTTTTCCAAATTTGGGCAAGTACAGTGTTACGTTGGGGGCCAAATGTTACGTAAAAGAGGCGTAGGATGCCCATTGTTATGTTGCTAGCATATTTCAAAAGAAAACGCCATGAATCCACCTGTGAACTTTTCTACAAGTCTTAGTAGAGCTTTTCTGTAGAAAAACAGAATATGTCCACAGTTGCATTCAAAACGCATTCCTTCTGGATAGTAGGAGAGCGTAGGATTCTACACAGGATGCGTGGGCACTGTGACATTTCCATCCTTACTTACCAATAGGGAATTGACTTATATTATAAATAACAACCAGAGTATCTTTGTGATTTGAATCAATATTCTCTATATTATCAAATAAATCATTCAACATGGGAAATCACAGACTTATTACAAGGCGAACAAAACAATACTATGACTCACCCCCCTTTTGCGACCTTGACCTTGTTAAGCTATCTAAACTGCCTAAGAGTATGCGTAGCCTGCATACAGCACGTGGCGGAGCTAGGCGTTCCGTCCAGCATCCAACAGGCTGCCTGATGCAATCCGTCCGATGATGTGATGCCAAACCCCCCTAGGAGCATCCGGAAGGCGAGAGATGCGCTGGTGAACGGCCTAAGCTTGGCCAGCAGTACGAGGCCCGTCACACGAAGCCATCATACCCAAATTGATGGTTTTATTCAGGATCCTGTGACAATCAGAGTAAGGTACGGTCCCACCGTCGTGGTGTGTTAAAATATTCCGTTCCGTGTGTGTTGAACGGTAGCATCCGGCGTCGAAAGGTTCGCCCATGAGAACAGCGGATGTTTTCGGCTTAAATCGCGGAAATCGAATAAATATTCGTTACTGAGATCTGCGATCACTAACGGGATTCCATAAACTCCGTACGATGGCAAATTAACGCCGATGGGCCGGATTAACTGCGTTTTATTACCTTTGTCACACGCGGTGCCGATTGGTCATTGAAACGCCCGACTTGGTTTTTGTGAAAGCACAATTCGAACATTTTTCGAATCCCGTAAATTACAATGTTAGTTCGATTCCGTCTGCATTACGAAGAGTTACTCCGTCCGGTATTAATTACACCATTATTAAATATCACAATTGACTGTCCCCGCAAAACGGCTTGTCTGTCCGTTCCGTTTTACGTCGAGCGTGAGTTCCACAGAAAAAAGCCCTTCCGCTCAGTGCTGTCAACCTGCACGTGAATACTGAATAAAACCATAAAATAACTATCATCAAAGTACTTGACTAACAATTCAATAAATTAAAATCGTTAATTATGTTATGACGCATCCACATCATAACAACAGGAAGGGTGGGGTCTTGGACAAGTGTGAATTGTTATTTTCTGATTAATAGTAGATTGGGTTGCAGTAGATAGACTGAAGTTTAAGAATTTAGTTTTACCAGCATTAAGGGTGAGGAAATTATCATCTAACCAATTCTTTACAAAGCCCATGTCGTATTGAGCTATGTCGAATGCTCCTTTCCAAATCAATAGTATATTTTTGTACAGGCTATACGCAAATTATCAGTGTACCTTAAATATGTTTCGCTTAGTTAATAGACCACCATTAACTCACCCAAGTAGCGCAGATTGTTCTGTAACTAGTTAGGTGATCAGTATGCTTTCGAAATGCATCCAATCCAACTTTAATTAAAGTAGATAGGGGAATTAGCTCCACGGGCCGATAGAAACAGCCTTCGTTGATTTATAAAACTTAGCAAGCACATTAGAATGCACTTACCCAATCAATTGATAAATAAAATTAACATTGCAGACTGTGGATTGTGAGGGTGGAGGAAGTGGTCCGTGGTCGACTGCTTAGGCTTTCAACTGGCAATCCGGAGGTCGCATTTTCGAATGCCGACGTCCGCAAGTAAATTTTATTTGATTTATTTCTGTTATTTCACAATTTAATAATTTCAAATAATATAAGGTATATTTGCGCGCATTCCAGGGTGGAAGATACTCTAAGTACAGCCCTGGTGTAAGACCACTATTCAGATTTGAAACGTTGCTTAAAATCGCTTTAGCCGTGTTTGGTGGCTAGATCTGAATAGCCAGGCATTTCCTCTTTCCCATCTTCTTCCTCTCTTCACTTACCTTCAACCTCACAACAAACCTCAATTTGGGATGCCATAATCTCACTGGCTTCGGGAGGTTTGTATCAGTTGGGAACGTTATTTTGTATTCACATTTAAAAAAGTGGGGAAGGGAAGGAAATGTGGAATGGAAAGAGATTTTTTTATATATTTTTTTTTATATGAAATACCGCACAAGAGTCCCAACTGCTCCCCTCTGGAGCCAGTGAGACTATGGCATCCCCAATTGGGGTATGTTGTGTGGCTGAAGGTAGTGGGGAGGGGAAGGAGATAGGGAAGAGGAAGGTGGGGAAGTACCTGGCTATTCAGATCTGGTCACTAAACACGGCTAATGCCATTTCAAGCAACGTTTCAATTCTGAATGGTGGTCTTACACCAGGGCGAAGGGAAGGGGAAGGATTTGGGAAGTGCCTGGCTTTTTTTAAATAATAAACGCCGCACAAAATTGCGGCTATTTCGATGTATTAAATAATCACAGCAAAAGCCGTAGATTTTTGTAATTATCAGCTCCTAAAAACGCGATTACTTAGGCTAAAACTTTGTAAATAATAATTATTTTTAAAATTTTCAAACGATTGTTTATAAGATAAGTTTTCTTTGTTGAATTGATAGATTCCTTATAATAATGTAAAACACGTACATTAATTAATCATAATACTATCGTCGTAAATAATATGAAACTAATAACATTTAGATGGTGAACTAATGATGTGATTTACATTTTGTGCAAAATTTTGTCAACCAAATTAATACATCAGTGTTGCTCTTACATTGCACTGTATCCACTTTATGAATAGTGACTAATTAAACACAAAATTTTGTGAAAATTATGCGAAACATGTTTTCGTATGAATTCATTGAATACCAATATGACAAATTAGTTAATTTGAGTCTAGGTCAGCAGAAATATTATTTAATTATATGCATAATGAATCCTGCTACCTCCAAACATGTTCAGAATAGTTAGGGGGTTCGTGCCAATAAAAAAATATTTGTATCTTATCTATGTTTACTTGGTTAATAAATGAAATATTTAACCCACCCACTAAGGCGTACCTGTGCGTGGGTAATATAGTTATATACGTTTTATTATTGTACCTAAAAAGAACAAAAAGGGGGCATAATAAGCGAACACACAATTAAAATTTGTCTAAACAGTTTGTACAAAAATATATAATAGTGTAATAATAAAGATACAAGAGTGTTACAATAAGTGTGAAATTTGTGAGAAACAAATAGTGATTTAAATTAAATAAATAAAATTCCAACCTCTGTATCGGTAAGCCATAATTTTAACTTTTTGAATAGAAAGATTGAATACACGAAGTTCAATAAAACTGTGTTGGCATTTGTTTGGTATTCGTTTGGGGGGGTATAAAATACATTACAAGTTATTTTATTAACGTTATCATGTGGTTTACAATGAATGTTTAACTGGACCAAACCGCCGTTCTAATGAATGCTCTGAGTAATTTTGAAACCAGTGAACTGAACGTGCTCTGATACGCGATGACAGTCGGCTATCATCTTTTTTTTCCGTAACCGTTCGTGCATTAGATGTCATCGGCGACTGTTGTCACTCTACTAAGGTTCTACTTAACTGACATCTATTGAGACACCTCAAAACTACACGTAACACTCTATAATAAAGATATCTGTAGAATGATATTTTTTTTACATTAACTCCACACAGGAGACCCGGAGGAAAATAATTTCCCTCGGGGCCTATGTCATCTGGGATGCTGTGTGGAGGGTCTTTTTGAGGAGAGGAAGGAATGAGCATTGGTCTTGAAGAGACCCATGTTGTAGGAGGGAGGAAACACAGATGTCGGCAAATCGTTCCATAGCCGAGCTGTTGAACTCAAGAACGAGTCGAAAAACGACCCGTTTTCATGTGACAAATGTCAACCGTGTACATATGTTGGGCGCGCGTTCGGCGTGTCTCCCGACTATGCCCCGGTGCCTAAGGGATTAATGACGCTAGTTCCTCAGAGCATCTTCCATTGAAATACCGGTAGAAAGTGGATAGCATTCCCACCCTACGCCTGTGGTCTATATTACTGCTTACATAATCCTGTAAACCACATGTACGATAAATTACAAAAACTTATGTAAGTTTCCCATGAACATTAAATTTTTATAAATTATTTGGCTAGTAAATAATTTAAAAAATAAGTTAACGAGTACCTACGATAAATATGAAAACTTCTGTACGTTTATCATAAACATTAAATTTACATTTAAAAAAAAAGTGTTTAATGTCTATCATGGCTACGTTTTTTGGCACGTTTTCAATGGGGCAATTTAATACGCTAATAAAAGTGAAAGCACTTTGATTAGAGTATATCTTATTTAACCTGAATGAAAAGGCCTCCGCCTGAAATGTAAAGGCCTTTACATATAAAATATGAATACAATGTTTTCATTACAGTTTATCTGCATATTACAGCTATTTCCTTCACCATTATTTCACATTCCGAGTACATAATTATTTTACAAAAATATTGGCTTTTGGTGGCAGAAAAATTTTTTGGCATCGTCCTGGCAAATAATAAACCATTTTCTTGTTATCAAAAATGCGCCTTTGAAAAAATGTTTTTTGTTTACACATTGAGTCGATGTACAAAAAACGGCACAGCCCGTTTGTTTGTAAAAAATATTTTTCGAAGATCTTTTTGATGTTTTGTTTAAATTGACATTTTGAACAACTGTCATTTTTTTTTTTTTTTTTTTACATTAACTCCACACAGGAGGCCCTGAGGAAAAAATAATTTCCCTCAGGGCCTATGTCATCTTTGAGGATGCTGTGTGGAGGGTGTTTTTGAGGAGAGGAAGGAGTGAACATGGGTCTTGAAGAGACCCATATTGTAGGAGGGAGGAAACACAGAGGCCGGCAAATCGTTCCACAGCCGAGCTGTTGAACTCAAGAACGAGTCGTAGAAACGACCCGTTCTCATGTGACTAATGTCAACCGTGTACAAATGTTGAGCGCGCGTTTGGCGTGTTTCCCGACTATGCACCGGTGCCGAGGGGATCAATGACGCTAGTTCCTCGGAGCATCTTCCATTGTAATACCGGTAGAACAAGGACAGCATTCCCACCTGGCGCCTGTGCTCTAAAGATTGCAATCCGTTAGTTAAATTAGGAGAATCTATCAAACGGACCGCCCGTTTCCGCACAGAGTCAAGGGTTTTTTTCAGGTATTTTGGGGCTCCAGACCAGAGGTGGCTGCCAAATTCAACCGTGGGGCGCACTTGCGATTTGTACAGGGCTAGCAGTTGTGTACTATTAAAGTATCTGCGTGCCCTGTACAGTATGCCCAGTTTCTGAGAGGCTAACTTAACTCTGGCCTCGATGGAGCCCCCGTACCTGAGCTGGTCACTTAGAGTTACACCAAGCATATCAATGGAAGGCCTGTTCGGGAGAATGCTTCCGTTGAAGGAGACTAGATTATCATTTCGATCCCTTTTAGACGTGATCAGACATGATTGGGTCTTTGAAACATTAAATTCGACGAGGTTATTCTTACCCCAAGAGGTCATTAAACGAGTATAAACGAATTCTAGTATTACCTTAATAATTATTGTAAATAAACTAAAATTTCAATTTGGCAGGCGGATATTGGTACCGCCGCCCGGAAACCATTTATTGGATAACCAACACCTCTGCCATAGGTCACCTCAAGTGCTTTGCTACGTTTGGTGACTTAGTGACCCGGGTTCATGGGGTGAGGTTTGTCCAGATCTTGGCGGCAGTTGCGTCTACTCACCAGCAGTTGAGGGAGTCCCTTTGACTTCTCCAAACATACACTCTCAGAACATCGCTTTGCATCGCAATGGGAGGGATGGATTCGTATGTCCGTCACTCCTGGACATTCTGACCCCCAGATTTCTACGCACCCCTAATACCCTTTTCCTTCCCAGAACTTCATCTCCTTCCTTTAAAAAAACCCTCTACACAGCTTCCCCAAAAATGGCATAGGCCCTGAGGGGAATTATTTTCCTGAGGACCTCCTGTGTGGAGCTGATTTAAAAAAACCTTTATTAGAGAAACAAAAAAAAGCTTCAATTTTTCAACCGAAACCTGAAAAAAATATAGGTTACAACAAAAACAAAGCGGTTACCCAGAACTGAGTTGGCAAAGAATTTTTCACCAATGCACAAGAATATAAACGTTACTCTGATCGCAGCACTAAACCACAGCTTTTCAAAAATTGGTTAAATCTCTACTGACCAAAACCTCACTGGCCCTGAAAGAAAAGGATCGGCTTTAAGAAATGCTTAAGGATTTTTTATATGGTAAATCCTTGTATCCTGTTTTTAGTGTCTCCATATTATTTGTTAATAAACAAGAGTGCTCGTAGTATTGATGATATTTGCTACTAAAATTAGCAGAGCGAAAAACAAACCGTATAATGCACATTAAAAATATGATGGTCTAAATTTCTGACCACAGCAAAATTGGTCGCAATCGGCCAAACCAGTGCTTTCGGAAACTATGAAAAATGGCCTTTGTATTTCCGCTGCAGTGAACGTGGCTAGACATTATTATTTTTGCCGTTCTAAGAATTTCTGTCAGAAAATTTACAGAGGAAATTTTGAACCGTTATTACAGTTGCAATAAAGTAACAAAAGTTTTCAGTTGGAATAGGATTTTCAGATAAAATGTTAATTATTTTTGTTGAACGGACTTTTTTCATTACCTGATTACCATTTTTTCAGAACACATTACAGAAAAGTAAATTTAAATTTAAGTTGCAGTATCCTTTCTGATCTCAATGTTTTAACTAAAAAAAGTAAAGCAAAGTCAAAAATTAAAAGCAAAATCAGCAATACTGAAAGTTGTTTCAATATTACTAAAGTTTATAATGTAATTCTATCACATTTACAAATATTCAAGGAATAATGATCTCAAAATAAAATGTAAGAATTTGTTCGCCAGAGAAAGGTGAGTAAAAATCGGATGTTATTAATAGGTTTACGTCTGTAAGTTTGAAATTTAAGAATCCGACTTCGAATACATCTCTGACGCCGCGCCTTATACAAAGCGTTAAAAAGCTACTTTTGTTATTATGAACCGAATTCAAGCAAGTAGCTAATAATGCAAAAATGATGGCCCCACTTACACTTACAGATCGCATGTCAGGTATAAATACTATGGGATTTGTAACTTCGTGAATCTTTTGGGCATGGAGAGATTGTTGACAATTTGATTATTATTGTAACTGGCAGTTGTGAATAATAATACCACGCGTCTACGTGTATATTACATATGACTTCATTGCCTGTCGCGGTTACTCTATCCCGGTGACAAGCTGTCACCGGATCCGAGGAACCGGCTATTTTTTAACCGGTTCCTATCGAATTTATAAAATTGCCACTCACACTTAAACTGGGCGAAGTCGAACGAAAGTCGCCCGCAGGGCCTAGCAGCAAAAACCTGCTGGCTTTTAACTGCTAGAATTTACTAATATGCGAGGAAGGTGCTGATTATTGTATTTGCTTCCATACCACTCAATAAAAGTAC
The DNA here is from genome assembly GCA_936435175.1 of Glyphotaelius pellucidus. Classification (NCBI taxonomy): domain Eukaryota; kingdom Metazoa; phylum Arthropoda; class Insecta; order Trichoptera; family Limnephilidae; genus Glyphotaelius; species Glyphotaelius pellucidus. Next base: position 17,731,095 of record OW386540.1, on the reverse strand, counting down.
CGGATCTTAAAAACATAAGTAATATTCCAGGTATTTTATATCCAACTTCGCATAATCATTTGAAAACCTTTCTCTTCGGAATAAGTGTAAAAGGGTTGACGGAACAGTACCTTGTAAAGGGTACTCTATATTCAAAGTTTATTGAAATGTCAAAAGCTCTCAGCAAAAAAGGTCAAATTAACAGAGGACAGGCAAACAATGATTACTTAGCTCAAATTATTTATTTTGAATGGCGCCATATTGAGAGTTCTGTTTTAAGATTCGTTCAATGTTTTGTTTAATATTAACTCTTTTAATTTTTGTTTAATATTTTCTGTTAATTTGTTTCTAATTGATATCGTGCTTATGAGCAACTAACAGTGTGCACCTAAAATCGTGATCAATAATAATAATTTATTTATTCCGGAATGTGTTAGGTTAGTGCGATCCCACTCATCCCGTAGAGATTGTAAATACACAATACATTATGTATCTGTACACTAGAAGATTAACTAATTGATTTGGGTACCAGAAAGAACTCTAAACCGTTATTTATTTGAATGCTATGAGTATCCTACACGGCAAGTTTTTTTTACTATAGCTCCACACAGGAGGCCCTAAGAAAAATAATTTCCCGCAAGGCCTTTGTCATCTTTGGAGATGCTGTGTGGAGGGTCTTTTAAGGGAAAAGAAGGAGAGGATGTTCTGGGGAGGGAAATGGCTTAGGTGTGGGTAGGAATCTGACGGTCAGTGGGTCCAGGAGTGACGGAAGTAAGCATGAAGGCTGGAGAGATCAAAATGTCTAGCTCAACTAGTCTTCCCTTATTCGTCCTGACACTTTGTAGGTAGGCAAATGCATAATGATTATTTAGTCACACTTTTCAAGCATAAACTGTAAACTGCTCTGTTTCCCTAAAACATCCATATCAAATTTCAACGTTAATGTTCAAGTTCTTTAAGAGTCCTCTTCAAGTTCTGTTACTATCCAAGTACACAGGTAACCGACACACCGAAATAATAACAGAACATGAATAGAGCTTTCACAAAACTTGAATTTTATCTTTGAAACTTAATTGTTCAAATTCTGTGAAACACCGCGTCCTTAATGTTTTTCGCTCTTTGAAAGAGTTTTTAAACTTTTTTCTTCTTGTTTTTAATTTTACTGTTGCTCTGCCGGCGGAAGGGTTTTACCGGAACCGGAAGGAGATTTAAAAATATGATTTCGAAAACAACCAAGATTTTGTTTAAAATAATCTTATTTAGATTTCAGTGACAAAAAAAATGTGAAAACATTCTGAAACATTGCTTTTCATTCCATAAAATAATAAGCCAAACAAAAAGCCCATTGTTCAGAATAAATGACATTATAAACCGATAATTCTATTGGATGCCGTGAAATTGTTTAAGTTTTACAAGGGTTGAAAAGGGAGCTTAAAAGATTTGTTTTCTTTTATTATTATGAAAGGACTTTCCAGACACGATAAACCTCAGAGATGATACAGAAAATATTTGACGTCCTAGACGTTTTAACATCGGGAAATTCTTAGATTCCAGACAAGGGGAGAATGAGAGTCACATACTCGTGCCTAGTAGAGCAGCTACTGGGAGATGGGAGATGGGAGACAGGATAGCACAAGAGGGAAGAGATATCGACTGGGTGTAATTTATGGTTGGCGCTGAGATAGAGTCAGTTATGGCAAATGAGGCGGCCATAAAAATAAATGAAAGGCTCGCGATATTTAAGGCGGTATTCATTTCCCTTCTACACCCTTCCCTCAAGTAGAATTGCCGACGTTTAAACGTGGGGGGAATTAAAATGCCATTAAATGGACGAAACGCCCATATCGATAACTTTTACGGAAGTTGCCCCGTCGCCAACTTTCTATCGGGATGATTAAATTGTCTTGATTACTGGAATAAAGATAACGACTTCAAACAAAAGCTTGAGCTTTGAGCTCTCGTTTTTCTGAGTGATTTTAATTGTATCTCTCCCCGTTTCTGCCTCTCTTATTTTGTAATAGGGGTTATTTAATTTCGGCATGGCCCCATTTAATACGCTCTAAACAGACATGATAAAAATGAATGACTCTTGCCTGCGTTTAATTGGGATATTATTTTATTAATGCTGAAATCAAATAGTTTTTTTAACTTTTATATTAAGTATTTTAGCCTCGTATTTTTAACAACTGCTTTCAGACTGACGAATCAATGGAATAAGTTGCTATATATATTAAAACACTACTTTATTTTTAGTATTTTTCAGACCGGTTTCGGAACCACCATTCCCTTTTTCAGGGTAAAGTATTTTTTACAATTATAATTTATTCCGAATATATTTACTAATTTAAGTTGTTCTGAAACTACTTAATTTACTTGTACAACCCAAAAGTGCGTTCCTGAAATTTGACATCCTTGCTTGAATATTGCTCAATCAAAAATAAAACATAAATTTAATCTTCATCGAAATTAAGCTTCATCGAAAAATAATGATTGTTGTGATTGCTCGTTTCGACGTGAGATTGAATACCGTGTAAATGTTTCTTGTTTCTTGTCTCTTGTTGATAGTAGAATATTAACTGTTATTTTTGCACTGGGGTGCAACTTACTATCTTGAAGTTAATAATGTGAAGCACAAGTAATGACCTGGAGCACAGCATTCAAGCGTATTTATAACATTTCTATTATCATGCGCTCTCATTCACATACAGTTGTCTCTTTCATACCTTTAGGCACACGGCCCCTCACAATAATGAGTAGGTATCATTTCTTAAAGGATATTTCGATTTGTTGTTAAAAAACTTTCTTTTCGATTTACTTGACGGAGAGTTTTATTATGACTGTTATATTCATTGAACAAAAAACAAATACAAAGCTGAGAGATAAGAAACCAATGTTGTCACAGCTCCTAGAGGATAAGTTTAGTGTTTTTCTTTTTATTTTCTTTTTTTTCTCGGTTTAATCTTCAATAAATAGAAGTAAGCGTAACGGGAGAGCAGACAGAACAGAAGTAGAGGGGATGTTCTCACGCGAGCTAACCCTATCTTCTCCCCCTCCCCTTCCGTCGAACTAGTCAATTACTCGAAAAACCATTTGAGCTCTATCTGTTGGGAACGAAATAGCGCCCATTAACTTCAGTCCATTATCAATTGTTATCTTTCTTCTCTCATTGAACAAATTCGGAGATGGTTATATATAACGTGCTGTGAGACGAGGAACTGGCAGGGGAAGAGAGTAGGCGAAGTTGATTAAAATGTGATCACTGCTTTCGACTACTATTGGTATGAGTTATGATGCCATGCTTTCTACTAAAGCCCTATGACGTCAAAAATATATTCGAATATATGGGTTGTAGATTGATTTTCACAGGAAGTGCTATACATGTTTTGTTCATACTTTTGTAGTCGTGAAACTATAAACTACTACCTACTTAAATTTTTGGTCGGTATGAATGAGCAAGAAAATGTGTCAAACTGAATGCTGAACAAATGAAAAAAAATAAAATGTATGTTCATTACATTTACACTGCCCCCTTTAACCGTGACTTATGGAAATTTCTTCGGGGAATTTGGTGTGAACAGCAATATTTATTAAATGCAATTTTCAGTAACGGTTTTAATGTACTTTCTATTGTAAGCACTTTTACGAGAGTCGGACCCTTGAACTACAGATCAAAGGTAAGCACTACTCTCTACACAGCAGATTCTGTCATAATTATCAGAATCGATTCAGTTTTGACTCTGCAACAAGTCTGAGAATTGATTTAAGTTCAAAAATTATCTGTTATCCATCTATTTATAAACAATCGTGTCTATGGCGACTAGAAGGCTTGGATTTTATACAAATCAACAGTTTTGTTCACCTTAAAGGAGATTTTTGATACTTCTTGATGAAATTTCGAACCTTCGACATTCAAAATAAGAGGAATATTAAGTACGTACGTCTGATTTCGAAAAACTCTGAGTAAAGCCCGGTTTTTGCCGGGAACTTTGGCTATAGACAATAACACAGACATAACACAAGGACGTGCAATGAAATCAGACCGAAAAAGATCACGGGTAAGAGGTAATGCGCAAAACCGTGTGTCCATCATATCAGAAATATAAAACATCAAATGAGATTGTAAGAACTACCAAAATTTAAAATAAAAGGTTACAAGTTCATTTAATCCAAGAGCATGTAAATCATAACTGCTTAATAGTAAACTTAAAAATATTATTAACAAAACCAAACAATTTTGATTCTGTCACGAGTCTGGGAATCGATTCGGCTTCTAGGTCTGAAATCGATATTAGAACTTAGAAGCCTATTCAACCTTTTAATGGCAACACAACCGATTACTTCACATACGTTATCGCAGATAAATGGCGTCCATTTGTAATTCCGTGAAGCAGAACGGAATGGTCAGTGGATGAATCAAAGTCACCCGAGAATTCTCACTCGCAAATTTAACAAATATTTATTTCTTTGTAAATGGGGTTTGGACGGACACGCTAAGCTTGCTACGCTAAGAGCGTGTAAAAAAGAGTTGGGATTTTCATCCATACTTGCAGAAATACGTCGCGTATTTTTAAAGTTAATCTTAGTTAAGAAGTAACAAAAATATCACATTAAGATGTAATAGGTAAGTTCATAGATGAGATAAATATTTTTCATGGTGCCCTGTCTCAATTATGAAAATCTAAGTGGGTAAATAAGAATCCATTTTTTTATATAAAATTGTACAAAATTTAAAGTAAGCTATGTCTTTGGAGATATTGTGGTAGCTGACTATGTTTGGTTACCAGATCTGACTAACGATGTAAGTATTTCTCAACCTTCTGCCCCACCTCATTCTAATCCCCATTTTCTTCAGTCTCGCAATATATCCTAAATGGGGTTTCCTTTTTTTAATCAAATAAAAAGTTTGAAGTGATCATATTTATATATCTTCTCAAAACTCGTACGATGAATAATATGTCAATACAATGATTATATTTTATTGAAGTTTATTGAAGATATTTGATGGTTTCCAGTCTCCAATTAAAAACATTTGAATATAAGGATTCACATTTTCGTGTAATATGATATTATTTATTTAAAAGCCCGTAGAGCTTTTACATATAGTGTAGTGCATGTTTTTGACAAAGTACAGGGAATTACATAAAATATAAGAAACAAAATATAGGTTACATGAAGTTTAAAATATAAGAAACAAAATATAGATTACATATATTATAAGAGTTGTCAAAAAGTAGGTAATATAGAATGTAAGTTAAGTAGAAATAGAAATAGTTTATGAAGTAGGTGAATGTAGACGAATTAATGTGAGTTAGTAGTTATAAAATAAATACGAAAAGATGGTTGTTAATTTTGTTTGTAATTAGCAACCTTTATTATGCATATATATATGTAGTAGATATTTTGCGGTTCATAGCTTCAATAATATTTCGATAAAAGGTGCAATTGGTTGATATTTAATTTTTTTTTTTAAAGTTCCAATATGCTGATTTTAAGTTTAGAAACCGATTGATAACGATAGACATCGATAGAACTATATTTATTTCCGAGTGTACGAAGCCTTTGAATTGGAGAGTTTATAGCATATAATATACACAGTCGGTAACTCATGTCACTGGAGACATTTATTAGTTTACATTGCGGAATCAGCAATCACGTATGAATTCCCCTCTCAGGTGGGAAACAAACTCACCTTCATAAATTACGAACTTCAAACGTCACATGTCACGTATTTTTGGTACAAAGTTAACCCTTGTAAAGGTTTACAAAAATAGATGTATTAATTGAAGGTCAGACGATATATACGTAATGAAACCAATATTCCAAGGCATGATTCAATACTTACACCAAATATTGCCTACAATTAATTGATTGCCACTGAGGTGACCTTAGACCTTAGAGGGTCCAAAATAATCTCAGAGGTTTTAGAATAATTCAGAAAATAGGATAAGACCTTGAATTGCAACGTTTGTAGGCAGATTACCCTCCCCGAGAGTTAATGGAAACGGTGTCATAGACAAGGATGGGTCTTCTCTCAGTCGCTGTTGATCAAAGACTTCTATCTTGAATCATTTCAGGTAGCCTAGGAGATCTCTGTAATGGTGAATTCCAATATCGATGGTCGGCTTTATCACTGAGAAGTAAGCTGCTTACTTTGTAAGGATTCACGTTATATTCTGTACCATATCTATCTAGCATCTTAGCTTATGTAATCTATCTACGATACTTTTATTCGCAATCCCAATATAGGAGAATCACTGATTCTAAAAAATAATGAGAACAAATTGATCATTTCAAAATCTGAAAACTCAACTTTATGTAGTTGACTTGACTACGTACCAACATCAAATTCACACAAAAGCGCAATGGATAATTATTGAGAACTCGTCAAACATAAGTAAATTGGTATTATCAGTTTGATAAAACACTCAGTGGTAATTTCTTTATTTAGGAAGCATCTGGGAAACTTTGTATTAAATATTCTTCATATAAATATTGTAATTTTTCATTTATTTTGGCTATATTCTTGAAAACCTACATATTCGACAAGATTTTTTCTTAGATCCACACAGGAGACCCTGAGGAAAATAATTTCCCTCAAAGCGTATGTCATCTTAGGGGGTGATTTGTGAAGGATTTTTTTAAGGAAAGGAAGGAGAAAAAATTCTGGGAAGTAGTTCTGGGAAATAGGTATGAGGGGTGGATAGGAATCTGGGGGTCAGTGTGTTCAAGAGTGACGGACATATGAATCCATCCCTCCAACTGCAGTGCAAGGCGATGGGTCGAGGGTTTCTGGCTGGAGAGGTCACAAGACCTCCCTTACCAGTCTCTCTCGATCCGGTCCGCCACGCAGGTGGACAGACGCATCGGCCGCCAAGATCCGGACAAACCTCACCCCACGAACCCTGGCACCCCTGCTAATTCACCAAACTGGTTATCCAATAAGTCTCCCTTAGGGGCAAAAACTGATTATTCCATTATGCATGAAACGGCCGGGCGTACATGTTTCGCCCGTGCATGGTCTAGTGGTAAGGTTCTTGACTCGCAATTCGAAGGTCGCGGAATCGAATCCCGGCGTGGGCCAATAAATTTTATTCAAATAATTTGTATTATTTCACAATTAATTCATTAAAAATAATGTATAGAATATTTGCGGCACGTTCCAGATTGGAAGATACTATCAGTATCTCCCTGGTGTAAGACCACCATTCAGAATTGAAATGTTGTTTGAAATGGCGTTAGACGTTAGACGTGTTTTGTGACCAGATCTGAATAGCCAGGTACTTCCCCACCTTCCTTTTCCCCATCTCCTTCCCCTCCCTACTATCTTCAGCCTCACAAAATACCTTAATTGGGGATGGCATGAACTCACTGGCTCTAGACGGGAGCAGCGGGACTCTTGTGAGGTATTCATATAAAAAAAAACAGATTTAAGAAAAAAGGTGTTCGGAGATTGGCGCAGTGAAAAAGTAAGAGTGGAAACAGACTAGAAATTAAATAAAAGTGGACATATAAAAAACGTAAATAACAAAAGTTACAAAAAGGAGAGTATTTAGCAGCAGACATAATTTTTCCTAGCTAAACGTAATGACTAAAGTGCAGTAAGGTCAAAAACAATTTGATAAAATCACAAAATCTAAAATTTCATACTTTTTTACTTATTATTTCCTAGAATCAGTTTTTCTCCCACCGTGCATCGGTTAAACTCGGGAATCGATCGAATTGTTTTTATTTGAACAACGGAATGACTTTATTAAAGATCGAACAAATGCTTGTGATTGGTGGACGTTAGGACATAGTCCCGCGGGTGCAGTCTAGAATGCGAGAACGAACAGAAGATCTATAAGCGACTTTGGACTTACAACTTTTTGGATGAAAAAGCGCCACATCTTATGGCTGTTACCAGTGGAGTTTTTTCGTAGGATACGACCAACGTTATTTTATTCATGACATTCGCTCGTTCTTCAGATGATAAAAATCTTGTTCAAACATTGGTTTATTTATTTTCATCAGTTGTTTTGCCAAATTTACAAAAATATTGAATATACTCCCATTTTAAGAGAAAATCCATTCCGTTTTCAATTTATTTACCCAGCTCGCCGCGCCGTAATAATGTTGTCCAAATTTTTCGTTTCAATTTTCATTCATTTTCCAATTCTGTATTTCCTGTGACCTATTTGTTTCTTTTCTGAGGTAAATTTCTGATTCGTTTCCTTTTATTTTGTTACAGGTAGTCTGGACGGGAAACACAATTACTCGACAGCTCAAAGAATTCCTATCAGCCATCGACGTATACGAAAAGGCAGCATTTATTTCGTCAGAAATAAAAACGACGACATTATATTATCATTTTCAAAGCCTTATCACAGACTGAACATAACTCTAACGTTTCAATCTCAACTTAATCGATGCGAAAAAATAAGATATTGTTTTTAGAATAAAACAAAATTCGAATCTTTCAATGAAAATCACCAAAATTATTTCCCGTTTGAAAATAAAGTAGAACAATGTGAATTGACCGAAAAATTTTAAATCTCGCAAATCGTAATGGGGAAAATGGAACATCCAATCAAGTTTTAAGGCTTGATTGAAATTGCAAAGTTTTTAATTGAGAGATGATTAAAAATCATGCAGATTTGGCTGAATTTTTCTGATCTTTGATTAAAGATTTAAATTAAGATGAACGGGAATAGCAGTAAGAATCAGGACAGTAGCAACGGGGCACTCCTGGGAACCAGCAGTGTGTCCAGTGCTGGTGCGGGAGGATCTGAACAGAGGAAGACCAGGGATTCTGATTGCTGCAGTGTCAACTTCCTCAAATATGTGCTGCACATCTTTAATGTCGTCTTTATGGTGAGTCTTTCTAACCTTTATTTGTATTTGTTTACTTTTATTCACAGGCATTTGAAAATTATATAATATTAGAACACAAGATTGACTTAACGGGGTACTGAACAAAACCATAATTAAATTGTCGCATTTAAACATGAAATATAGTAATATAAGACAACAGTCTCCTTTAATGGAAGCAATCTTCCGAACAGGCCTTCCATGATTATGCTTGGTGTAACTCTAAGCCAGAGTTAAGTTACCTCTCAGAAGCTGGGCGTATTGTACAGGTCCCGCAAATATTTTAATAGTACACAGTTGCCAACTCTGCACTAATCGCAGTGCGCCCCTCAGTTTAGTTCGGCACCTCTGGTCTGGAGCCCCAAACTACCCGAAAATCCCTCGACTCTGTGCAGAAACGGGTCCGTTTGATATATCCTATCTTAAAAAACGGATTGCAATCTTTAGAGCGCAGGTGTCGTGTGGGTATTCGTTGTTATGATGTCCTCGTTCTATCGGTATTTCAACGGAAGATGGTCCGAAGAATAAGCGTCATCGATTTCTTCAGCATCGGTGCACACTCGGGAAGCACGCCAAACGCGCGTCCAACATGATCACACAGTTGACGTTTGTCGCATGAGAACAGGACGTTTCTACGACTCGTTCTTGGGTTCAACAACTCGGTTATAGAACGATTTGCGGGCCTCTGTGTTTCCTCCCTCCTACAACGTGGATACCTGTATATATAGAAGGGAGATTCACCAACTTCAAGACCCAGGTTCACCCCTTCCTTTCCACAAAAGGCCCCTCCACACAGCATCCCCAACGATGACACAGGCTCTTAGGATTTTTTCCCCGGGGCCTCTGTGTGGAGTTAATGTAAATATTTCTGTGTGGAGTTAATGTAAATATAATTTTTTTTTTTTTTTATAAATCGTTTTTATTATATCCACATATATTTAGAATAACTAAATTTTAGTTTTCTGGTTATATTATTATTATCTTATCTATTATTTGGTGACCAGTTTTCTGGTCATGCATTTTCCTTTATTCAAACTTGCTTGCACGTGGAGCGATATATATTTTTTGTATTTCTTATTAGAGAGACGCTCGTCAGATAAAACCGGCACCTTTTCACAGTCGATATCGGCGGGATGACAACGAGCCGTTTATCTCAAACATTTTAGAGAACGTACAGGATACGTTTTTTTAAAACACAGACAAACACCTCCCTGGTCATACACACGTACACGTACACGTACGTACATAGTACAGACATGAAAGCTCTTGTGAAGTGGTAACGGGTGTAATACTTCACAAGAATGTGTATGGGTGTAACATTATTTTGGAAAATCAATAGATTTTTTACATCTATATGTAATAAATTTATGAGCAATATTTTCACATAAACATAATAATTAAAACAAAAAACTAAAGGTTCTGTTATCAAAAATATTTGCAAAAAATACAAAAATTGTATTATTGCAATTAATTTTTTTTACATGAGCTCTACACAGGAGGCCCTGAGAAAAATAATTTCCCTCAGGGCCAATGTCATCTTTGGGGATGAAATAACATACAAGAACATACAAATAAATGACTGTCTATTAGGTAACTAATAAACTAAGTACGTAATAATTTTCAAAATATTTTGTATTGAAATATTTATCCTCACCACACACAATAGCAATAATCAACAATATATGTATGACAACTAAACTGAACATTTGTTTATAAAATGAATGGCTTGCAACTCGATAGGATTCATAACAACAAACAACCTGATAACTTAAATATGATATTTGATATTATTCAACGTTAGCTAAAATATATTTTTTAAATTACACGAAAATATGTTATTCAAATTCTTATTAAATAGGTTCTTAAAGTACACGAAAATATGTCGTTCAAATTCTCATTAAATAGGTCACACGCTCTGAATATAAAAGCGTTTTGTCTGAGATCAGTAAGTGATGTTTCTCTTGTTCTGACGCTTAGGACTTTAAAATTAATCTCAGACAAAAGGGGTGAACAACAATAAAGCCATTGATAATTGAAGATATATTATATCTGTGGAGTCTCTTCTAGTTTTTAATGGCTAAGTCCATCGAACTGTTGAGAGTGTTCCTGTTTTAAGGTTTCGATTCGTAAATTGATCGTTCCCTTTTTATGTTGATGTGAATGAGTGATGTTTAATGACCTTGTTCATCGTTACCGTGGTATTTTGTCCCCAGCCTTGCATGGGACCGAAGAACTAAGCTACGCACAAAAAATGATTATTTTCTTACGATTTTACCAAAGAACAAGTCGAAACCTTTTTTTAAAGTGCGTGCGTACTGTTATACTTTTATCTAGCCACGTGGTATAAATCTGATATCAATGTTTTGATATATTTAGCAACAGTCGTGAAGTAATTTTATGGCTTTCTCAATCAAACTAATACCAACAAAGTTGGCAATACCAACACAGTACAAAATGGAAATACATTATCAACAATTGTGCAATAGACCATCATTCGGACGAAAGACAATATAAGCCGCTTACAGAGCTTAGCGGTAAACTCGGCGGACTGAGTTTCATATCAGTTAATACCAATTAGTGCTGTTACATTAATCAATTATTCCATAAATTCTGTTTCGTTTTGGTTAATCGAAACGAATCATCAAACGAACTTTGAACTTTTTTTAATTTATGAAGAGTTCGTCACTTTATCAGATGATAAGCAGTCAGAAGCTTCCAAACAATGAGCTATTTTCTTTGACAGGGAAATATTGTTGATCCTTTGTCTGCTTGGATAATAAGGAACTCCAGTCCAATTTTTTTTATTTTTTTAAGTGAATAATGAGCTTCTAACTTAAATAACTGCATATTTATTTTTATTTTTATAGTTAGTTTTAAAAGTTAAAATAAATTTCAAAGTTTTAATTTTTCAAGTTCCCCCGAAAATCACCTAGTGTGACGTCATCATGACCAAAAGCTTTGGTTATTTTCAACAGATATTGTCATTTTGTATGGAAGAAGCTGTGAAACTATTCAATAAGTAAAACGTTATTAAGATAGAATTATTTATTTATTATATTATTATATTTTTCAATATTATTATGGGAGAGTGGTATAAAAATTGTTTGAAATTATTATTTTGTTAGCTTTACGAATCGAAATCAATATTATGGAAATCGAAGCATGAATTTTGTAGGCAACTGGAATCAGCTGTTCATCGCCGGCCATTTTGAATTTCAGCATTGGAGCCATTACTGGGCATTACGATCGTTTTTTGTACAGTTAAAGTTTTTGAATATTTTAAATAATATAGATAAACTAATAGAGATACTTTATTTTTGATACTGAATTATTTAGGCCTAAATAATGTTAAAAAAAAACAATAACTATTATATGTCCAAATCTCTATAAACCAGAATACTCCAAATCTCTATAATACGGAATGTTGGATGGCTTGTCATATTTTCAATAACAAATATGACGGTGACTGGAGAATTATGGACGCGGTGACGTCACGCCTCACAAATTCAATAATACCAATAATCCAATAATAGGGTATTTTAATGAACTGTTTTAAAATGGACTTTTTAATATTTTTTTAAAACTCTACGTTAAATATTATTTAATAAAACTTATATATTCAGAATCAGCGTTTATATGAACAAATTTTTTTTAAAGCCATAATATTTTTCACTGGAGTTCCTTATTGAAGCTATGCTGGTTTTCAGATTACTTGTGGAAGAACTGTACCTACTAGAGGAGGTGTTATAATAGTCATCAGGATTTTGTATCACATATTTTGTTTGAACGTTTTACGTCTTTTGGAAAACATGAAAGGAAATATTATTTTATAACCAAAAAATTATACAAAATTTCATTAAAGCTTTGCGAAAGGATTTTTAGAGAATTGTGATTTAGGGCATTTGAAAATATATGTTATAAAGTTTTTGTAAAACGGTTTTTACAATGAATTTTATAAATCAATATTCTTATTTCGGTTGTGGATGCATGAAAACATGCGTGAAGTGCCCTTATTATGCCCTATTATGCTTATTTATGCCCTTTTCCGCGCAGTGCGTAAAATTATTCGAGTTCAATGAATGAATTTATTTTTCAAAATTGGAATTGAAAAGTATAAATCATGTTAAGTTGGTACTAAAATTATTTTATAAATTAATAATTTTTGAAGTGAAAACTTCTTTAGCACCGTTGTGATTTGAAATTTTATGAAACGGAAACGAGCGACACTAAAAAGAGACAAATCCGTAGGTACGTCTATAGGATTTAGCCTGCGAGAAAATGACAAAGGATCGAATTCTACGAAATCCTAAAAAAAAATATATTTATTTTTGTAAAATCAATATCCAATCTTCAAACCGCCTCAAAATGAACATGTAAAAAAACGGTTCCATGCCAACTGAGAATAAAGTCAACTCAACACCTTCTTGAAAAGTCAATAAAAGCTATGAAAAAAATTATTTTAAATTAGCCGATAACCCTAACCTAACGTAACCTATTTAACCAATATTTTATATTTTTTTTTTATCGCTCTAAATGGCTTATATGATATCATTTCGAGTTGTCCGGTCACCAAAAAAAAAAACACAAAAGAAAGCGGCGTTTAGTGACTCCGAACAAGAAACCACAAATACTAATAAGATGATCATGTGCACAGGAATTAAACGGCAAATATATGGAAAAAATCATCCATTACATTGATAAAAAAGTGCTTCGTAGTCTCTCCACTCTTTTCTATTTTAGATTTCTGAAGGTTTCACTTCTACCGCGTATGAATTGCACACTCTGATTCTCTTATTGAGATGTTTTGTTTAGATATCGTAATTTTTCAACTATCCTAGAACCGATATTTTCTTTCTTAGATACTTAAAATAATTTAGAGATATCGAAAGAAGGGTAAATGCCGGTAACTCCGTTAATGGAGGACTGAATACCGTTGGCGCTAATAAAAAACTGTCAAAAGGAGCGAAACTAGCAGTCCACAATGGAGTCCTGGTACCTACCCTGATGTATGGCAGTGAGGCATGGAACTGGCAGAGGAAGGATGAAAGTAAACTGAATGCTGTAGAAATGAGATCCCTGAGGCGTATGTGTGTAAAACCATGTATGATCGTGTGAGAAATGTGGAGATCCGCAAAGAATGTAAGGCTGATGTAAGCATAATGAGTAAGATTAAGAAAGGGACCCTCAGATGGTTTGGGCACGTAGAGCGAATGAACGAAGAAAGTAGTGTAAGAAGAATATATGACGCAAATGTGAATGGTAGAAGAAGTCGAGGACGCCCGAGGAAGACATGGCACGATCAAGTGAATCAGATACTTGAGTCGGGCCATGTCAAAAGCCAGAATAATAGAAGAGTATGTATGAGACGATGTATGAATGTGAGTGAAGCAAAGAGTGTGTGCCAGGACCGAGTTGTTTGGCGGTCCGTCCTCTCTGCCTACCCCTGCGGGGAAACGGCGTGATGGTTAGTTAGTTAGTTAGTTATTGTCCTGTCATTTTTCACGGGTCTGCCTTAGTAAATAAATAGTAAATAAATTTTATTTGATTAATTTGTGTTATTTCACAATTTATTCATTTAAAATAATATATAATATATTTGCGCCACGTTCCAGAGTGGAAGATACTATTAGTATCGCCCTGGTGTAAGACCACCATTCAGAAATGAAACGTTGCTCGAAATGGCATTAGCCGTGTTTAGTGACCAGATCTGAATAGCCAGGTACTTCCCCACCTTCCTCTTCCCTATCTCCTTCCCCTCCCCACTACCTTCAGCCACACAACATACCCCAATTGGGGATGCCATAGTCTCACTGGCTCCAGAGGGGAGCAGTTGGGACTCTTGTGCGGTATTTCATATAAAAAATTTTTTTAAAAAAGTACGCCTTGTTGATTCGCTGCCAATGTTTTGGAAATTTTTTTACACCTCTCCTAAAAAATCCGATTGTTTGCTGGGGAAGTAGTTTCACTAAACCAATTTAAAAGAAAAGCTCCGCTATTATCGAAGATTACTGTTAAGTAGAGAGTTAAAAATGTGAGAATAGAGCAGCGATACAAGAATAAGACAAAATGGATTAATCTCTCAACCGGAACTTGACCAACAAGTTGATGAGATGGAAACGTTCAATGTTTTGTGTTTATCGCTCGATTTTCTTAGTCCAACAATTTGTTTTTCTTTTAAATTAGCTCCACACAGGAGGCCCTGAAGAAAACGATTTCCCTCAGGCCCATGTCGTCTTTGAGGATGCTGTGGAGTGGGTTTTTAAGGGAAAAGAAGGAGAGGAAGCTCTGTGAACAAAAAAGGTATGAGGGGTGATTAAAAATCTGTGGGGTCAATGTGTCGCCCCTGGACACATTGACAGACATCAATTCATCCCTTCCACTGCGGTACAAGATCGATTATGAGAGAGTCTGGCTAGAGAGATAAAAAGGTCTCCTTCTACCAGTCTCTCCCTATTCGGCCCGTCACGCAGTAGGTGAGCAAACGCGTGTGCCGCCAAGACCTAGAATAAACCTAACCCTCTGAACCCGAACACCCCTGCTAAGCCACCAAACTCAGCGAACCACTTGGAGTGACCTAAGGCAGGGTTTTTGGTTATGCAATAAATGTTTCTCGGGGCGGCGGTACCCATACCCGCCTCCCAAATTATAAAAAAATATGCTAAGACTGCTTTTGGAACTAAAACGCTAAAAACCAAAGCATCGACTCATTTTATTACTCTCCATGGCCTTATCGTAAGTAATTGACAGGTTTTGCCATGCTTACACCTTCAAAGCTCAGGTCATTCCGTTTCACTATGATTGTGTTTGACGGCTCCAGAACTTCAAACCCACGCAAAGTAATTTAATTACACATAAACAGGACCATTTGCGGTATTTTCACCCGATCCTATTACCTATTAACTAAAATTAGGACTGCGAATGTTATTTTGCTCACCCAAACGTGTTGACTTTCATCTTGAAATTAGCGGTCAGCATGTTGTTTTTGTATAATACGTAAATTTTATATTTATTCGGATAAAATTATTCTCTTACTTCGTTTAAAAGATAATTATTTCCACGAAGCCATGTTTGAATTTACGTAGGGTGTATTATAATTTAAATTACTTTTTACGGTTAGCAAATCGCGCGTTTGTTTTTTTTTATGTTGAAGCTCTTTATTAACTTGTTTAATTTTAGAATAAATTAAACATAATTCCTACGTAAAACCAAAAATATCTTACGGATTTTTTTTTGTACTTCGTTTTATTATTTTACTAGGGCATCCTTTAAAAATTTTCAAACTGAAGTTTTTTTTTCTTAAAAATAGAGTTTTGTGAATAATTATATTTATTATGAAAAATCAATATATTACAAATTTTAAAACTATGAATTATAAATTAGTTTCATAACAGTAAACATACCCAACAGTAAAAATACCTGACTGTATTTTTAGCGTAATTTGTGTGAAATTCGCCCTGCATTTGAATGAGCTACCAAAAATGAGAAAAATACTTAAGCAAAGACTCTAATTTGGAGTAAGATTAAGAAATATTTCAATAATATATATCTTGTCTTGAAACTAATAAAACACGACAAAATTACAAAGGAATGATTTAATTAAACAAATAAGTGCATTTATAAAACTTTTTCTACATTTTATTATTAGAACGTACCGGTTTGAACCTACTTCCTACATCTTCAGATTGGTACATTATATGTTACATACTAGTGTAATTTAAGACATTTAAAAACGATGTAAAACCGCAAATACCTAAATGTTTCGAACGACGCACAGTTAATAATTTTGCGTATCTAACGTAACTTTATTATTTTAGTATGTTTTTGGGACAATACAAATTATTTTTATATGAAAAAAATGTTAAAAAAAATATGTTGCGCGATTCAACCTGGTACAGTCGTTTCTAATACGGCAGTCTATATAAAAATATAGGTTATATATATAAAAAAAATTAGGTTCCGTATGTTTGCGTTCGCAAATCTCGGAAAGTAATCGATAGATTGACTCAATTTTTTTACAGAAAATTGCATTTTAGCAGAAGAGTGTTTCTATATATAATAGTAAGCTCAGGCGTTATGAAATTTGCGGATATATTTTTAAATGTCTCGATGAATTCTAAACTTAAAGAAAAAAATACGTTTTGAAAAATCGTTACTTCAATTTTTTTTTATCACATTAAAACACAAGTTAAATAGTTATGATAATAAACTGATTTCCTAGATTTCATCATGAAGATTCAGAAAAACACAGTAGTTATAGTTGAATTATCACGATGATGTGCACACGTCGACCCGCGGAGAGATCCAAACTCGACAGACATAAAATTACTCGTTCGCGTTTCGAGGTAGTGATAGGTAGTTTGCGATGGTGTCATACATCACAAGCAGCTAAAATGTTTTTTTTTTCTAAAAAGATTAGACATTTAGGTACACAATTATAAGTAAAATTTACAAAATTTTAAGAAACCCCCGACACAAAAAAGAGCTGATACCTTGAAACGCCTGAACAGATTTTCATGAATTGTAGCTAAGAACCATCTCGATTACGTCAGCTTTCAAATAAAAAAAAACTGCATCATAATCGGTCCATTCGTTTAGGAGCTACGATGCCACAGACAGACAGACATACACACAGACACGTCAAACTTATAACATCGCTCCTTGCGTCGGGGGTTAAAAATAAAATGAAATCCAGAAAAAAAACTTGGGTTTTATAATAAAGTTACGCTATGTACCTCAAATTATTAACCGTGCGACGTCATTATTATTTATATTTTTTTTCAACAAATTTATTTAAATAAAAATATAAATAAAACTGATAAACGATATACCCCGTAAAATGCAATGCAATGGTATAGGGAATTATTTATTTAGTTATTAAGAGGAACGTATGGGCGGCCCATTTCGGCCAGTTTCATACAAATCTTAAATATGGATTTGAGATCAGAGTACTCAACCAAACTGAAAAATTAATTGTGAAATCAAAAGGTGTATCAAACATCTAGTACGGATGTGAGCTACTTTATTTATTTTTGCTTTAAATTATAAGATAAGATAAAGGCCATTAAAGATTTTATTGTTTCATGATTTTAGAGGCAACTTGGGCAATTATTTGTGAGTAAATGAAAAATATTAAAAAATAATAATTTTACCATTTTTATTTTACAAATAAATGAAAAATAAAATAAAAAATAAAACATCATTAAAATGGATTTTTGGGCAGTAATTTTAATGTATAAACGACAAATTTTTGTTCCGCCGTAAAAAGGTAATTTGTATTTTTAATTTACAGCTATTAAAATGATTTTTTTTTCATAATTTTTTTTTTTTTTTTTTCTTTTATATTTCATTGTATTCCTATGATAAAAACAGTAAAATTATTTTTTAGAATTAAAATTATTTTAAGACTTAAAGCTATTTTAGTGTCGCGGTTTAGACGAAATGTAGGTAACTAGAATCTAAGTAGAACAAAATTTTTAACGCATTTTTCTCGAAACTACTTTTTTCGAGACGGTTGACACGATATCTCAAGTTTTACTGAACCAATTTACTTGAAATTTTGTTAGAGCCCTCTCTATACATCACTCTATCGCCCCTACCAGAACTCTAACAAATTTTCAATTCTTACCATTTTTGAAAAATTCTGAAAAGTCAATAAAACTGGTAAGTGTTTTTATTTCAGAACATTATGTCATTTTGCGAAAAAAATTTTTTTTTTACTTTTCCGAGGTACGGGCCATAGCACCATTTGTTTGGATTAAGAAATAATTTGTTTTTTTTTTCTGATTACTAGGAGGGTTGCAATTGTGTCAACCAATGTGCGCCATTTTTTGAGACCCCCCATTTCAACACTCTGTAACTTTTTGAATTTAAAAATTTTCGTTCGATTTTTTTTTAATGTGGTTGTTAATAGTCAATAAAAAATTTGTAAAATAATGGCTACTTAAAGTATTATTTTTTTTTATTGCACTTGAAAAAATGCCTACAATTCGTGCCTCTAGACTAGAAAACCCTTTAAGTTTGACTCAAGCTTGGTGCATTGATAAGACTGACTGCGATTCCAGCAATGTTTCTCGGCCCACTCGAGTCACCCCATAAGTTTACTAAGGGATGGTATCTCTCCTTTGTCCTTATTCCAGGCGAGCTATCGGATGAGAAGCATCGCGAGATCCGTTGCCGCAATGCTCAGCCATCGCAGGTCGTATTTTCGCCATCACGGCGTGTTTCCCGGGAATTTACCATCACAATGGCGGGAAGGCGTTGTGGGGATCTTGATAAGGCATCGGTCTTAGCAGGGTTTACTGTGAGGAAATAAATTTTAATTAGTTTCTGTTTAATACTGTTAAAATCTACACTTTAAAGCAGAAATTTTATTTGCGTGCGGTGCGTGTCCATTAACTTTCGTTTTGTAAGCCTGACGTCATGAAATTTAAAAATTATAACTGGCGGAAATATCTAATAGAGTTTTTAAAATAGTCTTACGTAAAATAAAAAATAAAACACAACCTGTGAACCTATAAGAAAAATATGTGTGTAAGATGTAGCAAAAATCCTAGAACGGTGATCATGGGCTTCATGAAATTTGCGCAGCTTGTTTTCTCTGAAATTTCTGGATCTACGCAACTCTTTTCACCTTTGTGCAATGATATTGATGATTAATAGAGCTTAAAAATCAATAAAATAAGATAACACTTATATGTTTGTTCCTTCAATGGTTTATTGAGAAATTGTGTACCTGTAATTTTAATAAACCAAGAGACAAAATATAATTGTCTACGTGTTTTAGGTTAAAAACACAAGCAAATAAATAAAAAAAAATGATATTTGCAAGATTCAAAAGCACGACAAAAGCAGGTTTAAAATTACTTATTGCAAGGAACATGAAAAAGGATGAAAAAGGATGAAAAAGGATGAAAAAGGCATCAGCGTACCAATGAAACAGCGTGGTAGTGGGTATGTAAAAATATGCTCTAAAGCTTTATTCTACGTCTTCTACCTACACTATATACTATATTCTATCTACAATAGTATTTTTTTACTATCCTTCAACAAGAGAGATTAACTTGGCGATTCAGCTCATCTCATAAAAGATCAATTATCACAGTTATTTACAGTAATAGAAGATACGAAAGCAAGATGCGAAATAAGCAATTTAAGTAAACTTCTTTTTTATTCGCCACTTTGCCATCGGGCTTTCGAGAGTGTTTTTCTTGTACTTTTCCAAAGCGAACTCTCCTACAGACCTAGGCTTAACGTTTCTTGCACTTTTCAACACGTAAAACATTTTAAATGGTATTTTAATGTCAAGTCTTACCAGCAAAGTGTTACGGCGCTGCAATAACTCAGCATTTCACCATTTACCAATTTTAGAACTTTGCTAGTTTTCAGAGAAACTGAAACTAAAAAAATTCTCTGCAATAGCACAAGTAGTTACATCTGCAATACGTTATGAAATTAGAATAACAATTATATTTTTACAGATTATTAAAAATGATTTTAACATTGTTTTTCCGGTTTCCGCCGCAGACCTAGACGAAATCAACATCAAAATATTCCCGCTTGGCATTCAAATAGTTCGCTGTTGTTGAACGAATCCTAAAATGAAATACTGATTTTGAAGTCAAATGAAAGACTATATCATATTTTGATTTTATAAACGCAATTAAAGTATAAAAATTTTGAACGCAAATATAGCTTAAGTTCTTAAAATCGATCATCGATGTTTTTTTCTCGAAAACTGTATTTACCACGTAATACTACGTTACGCAAAACTAAGAAACACATTTAATTAGACGAACGTATTGTAAAGGTCACTGTCACTTCCTCTTTTTTCGTTTTATACAAAAATTATATTTTTTTGAACTGTGGGGTGGTTTTCCGTTTTATATAATTCTTTAAAATTGTACGGAGCGTCTTTGGTAAACTTTGCAAAGAGAATGCTCGGTGTTCTTTCTTTTTAGATCTGTTTATGTTATATGTTTATTTTTTTTATTTTGGGAGGCGGGTATGGAACCATTGCGGAACCGTAATTGGATAACCAACACCTCTGCCATAGGTCACCCCGAGTTGTTTGCAGACGTTTGGTGACTTAGAAAGCAAGCCCGGGTTCACGGGTGAGATTTGTCCGGGTCTTAGGGGCGTAAGCATCTGCCCACTGACTGCGTGGCAGAGACTGGTTGAAAGAGAACTTTTGATCTCTCCAATTGTCACTCCTGATTCCTACGCATCCCTCGTGCATTTTTCCTTCCCAGAACTTCCTCTTCTTCTTTTCCCTAAAAAACACTCCACACAGCATCCCCAAAGATGACACTGGCCCTAATGGGAATTATTTTCCTCAGGGCCTGCTGTGAGGCGCTAATTTGAAAAAAATTGTAACCATAATAAAATGACGTGTCATTTAGTGAAATACAGCCGTTGCCGTAGTGGTTATAAGCCCATTCTAAAGATTTGCTACTTCAAAGAGCTACTGATACTAGTAAATCTCCCTGGAACGCAACTAGGAACAGTAATATTCCGGTCATGCAAACATTTTAATAAAACTTTGCTATTCGTACTTCGTTATTTCACTCACTTTATTACCCATTTAAAAGTTTTGCCTGTTTTACAATTGAATGCATCTGAAACTATAAAATTTCTCTGCAAAATCACTCAAGTAATTCCCGTCATTCAATTAAAATAAATACTTCCTTCTGCGTGTTTTCAAAAGCGATTCTAAGTAAATCGAATTTTTACTCTCTGCTTAGTCAACTCTTTGTAAAGATTTGCTAGTTTTTAAAGAGCAAGACTTTGAACGCCGAGATAGCTGTCATAATAATAAAAAAAAAAAAAAATTCTTGCATAGCGTAATAAAACAATTAATTGGTTTTAAATTTTAAAAAGAATATATTGTACGCAGTTGTTCGAATTAAACGTATTATAATATATAAATAATATTTTTTTAAATCCCTATAATAGATACCGCTTAAGTTGCATATACACACACACACGCCAACCGAACTTTCGAACCGAATCACGAATTATGGGAAAGCAGCGCCGCTTTGCGGTTACTTCATTCCCTTCCCATGATTCGTGGCTCGGCTCGCACTTATGTTCACAAATGTACACGCAGCATTTTATACAGTGACTTCTGTTTAATTCGAATAAAAACTTTGCTTTGTGTACAATTTTTATTAAAAGCGATTCTTGCATTGTTTATTAACTCAACACCAGAGGTTCCCAAACTTTTTTTTCTCGAGGACCACTTTCAAAATTTTACTGGTTTCGGTGGACCCCCTGCTGCTACATTTCTATCATATTCTCAAAACTCACCAAAAAATGTGAAGACTAGATCTAACGATGGAAATTTGCGTCGCGGCTGAGCTCCAACCCTAAATTCGGAGTAATAAAATAAATAAAAGATTCGTCTATTTTCCTGTGTTCTATTTATTAAAATTATATGATTACAGACTTAATAGAATTAAAATTAGACATTAATAACGTACCGTAACTTAACAATGCAAATCAAAAATTTTAAAAAAATAATAATAATTTTAATAGGAGGGATGCACTTGATGGATTGACAGCAAATTATCAATATTTGGCTTCATGTTTGTAAGGAATAACCTCAAATCTCCCCGTTCTGTGATGTCCAATCTGCTCTTTTTTTGTTAATAGGTTTGTAACGACACTAAAAAAATTTTCGACAAGGCTTGACGAGGGAAACGCTATTAAACGTTTTCTTGCAATTACCCACAGTCCAGGATATTTTTCGGGTATTTCTGCCTGCAGCCAAAATGTTTGATAGCCTTTTTAAAATTTCATCTTCAGCTCCTCATTGGTGCTAAGCTCGAGTAGCTCCTTTTGTAATGCCACATTCGCCACATTCGTTTCATCAAATGGATGTATGATCCGTGGTGGTATTTCCATCGTCAGAATATCTTCAAATCTATTTTTGAAGTCATTATGGAGGGCATTTAGATGTTGGTCGTATGTCTGAATATCCTCATCAAGACATTCTTCCTGTGACAAATTTTGAAACTGGAAGAAATCGCGCCGACTAATATTTTGCTTCATAAATTTCAATTTTCCAAAAAAATCCAAAATTACACCCTTTGTTTTTATTAAATTTAGGCTGTCCCTGTAAATGCAAGTTATATCATTTTTTTTAATAAATCTGCTACGTATATATACGTCTGCGACTTACGCGATGTCTGCTTTCTATTTGATCGGGTTTTCTTTTAGATTTGAATCTTTACTTTTCAGAAACTCTACTGATTGAAGTGAAATCTGTTAAACGTGCGCCTTTCGACAATCAGCGTCATTCGGTATGTAAGAGCAATAGTTGAAAGTCTTCACCATTTTTGCATTGCTTCTTACTTTGTGAACTTCTTTAATCACAAATTGAAGCGATTGGTCAAATCACTCAAATTTTTCGTTACCGTTGTTGTCGGTGGATGACACAGTGAATTGCATTTACTTCTGGATATCGCCCGAACATTGCAGGAGCTCTATTTGCTGCCGCCGAAAAAATGTTTATAAATGGAATCGATTTTTCCTTTAAAAATCACTCAGGTCATTAAATATTGATTCGCCTTTAGTGTCTCCAAAGTTGTCGCAATAGCAGTTCTTGATGGATTTCTTCGTCCATTACAAATCGAACACATGCCAATAATAATGCTTCATTACCAGGTAAAGAAAAATCTGAAAATAAGAATTTTAAACTTTAAAATGCTTTTTTAAAGTCTCAATACGACTATTTTTCACCGAAATTTGCACGTCAAAATTATGAAATTTTTTTGCTCCTTTAATTTTTTTGTGTAGTGTATTATCTGCCTACATTGACAGGTAAAGCCAAGCCAACATTTTTGTTCTTTACTATCGAAACCAAACAAATTTTCGTGGACCCCCACTTACAACTTTGATTACAAAATTTTTTTATCACGCCAACATAGACCCCCGTCGAGTCTCCCGTGGACCCCTGGACCACTTTGGGAATCACTGCTCTACACCAATGTTGAAGCTTGAAACAACTGTTCTTAGAAATTGTTCCTTTGTTGTAATTACAGCTGCAAAACAATGTCACTTTCATACACTTTACATTAACTAATTTGGTAGGCGGGTATGGGTACCGCCGCCCTGGGAACCATTTATTGGATGACCAACACCTCTGCCACAGGTCACCCCAAGTGGTTCGCTACGTTTGGTGACTTAGCAGGGGTGCCCGGGTTCATGGGGTGATGTTTGGTTGGGTCTTGATGGCGGGTGCGTCGGCCCACCTTCTGCGTGGCGGGCCGGATTGGGAGATGCTAGTTGAGGGAGACCCTTTACAACCGGTTACCGTTGTCCGGGCCGCTCGGTAGTACAGGGGCCCGACCCTCAGGCTCACGACTGAGGGTGGGCTGCCCCATCAACGAGTGAAAAAACCCCGCCGCTGCTGTTGTGCCGGTTCGTGACCGGAGGGGACCCAGCAGCAGCGTTTGGGGCGCATTGGGCGACCTCTCCAGCCGGACTCTCCCTGCCCATCGCCTTGCACCGCAGTGGGTGGGTTGGATTCATACGTCCATCATTCCTGGAAATTCTGATCCCCAGCATCCTACCCACCCCTCATACCCTTTCCTTCCCGACCTTCCACTCCACACACACAAAATAAAAACAAAAATAAAAATGAACTTACAAACTTTCAAAAATAACTTTTCAACAACGGCGAGAAGCAGGAGTCCCCGGTGCAGGCCAAAACTGTTGGTGAATTTCACCAACATTCGCGGCCTGCACAAAAACTTAAACTCTGTCCACCACCATCTTCTCTCCCAACGTCCTAACCTTCTCTTCCTCTCCGAAACGCAGATAGCCGAGCCTCCAGACGCCTCCTATCTGGACTGCCCGGGCTTCATCCTCGTAGGCAAATTTAGACCCAAGGGAGGTGTGTGTCTCTACAGTCGAGCTGACGTCAACTGTGTGCGTCTGTTGAATCTGGAAATCTCCAGATTCGACGTAATGTGGGTGCGCGTCAATCTTGCCAGTACGGTAAGGTTTTATGCGTGTTTATACCGCTCACCTAACCTTAGCGAATCAGACACGTCCGAGCTCTTCAAACATTTAAGCAACACTATTGATGACCTCTTGCCCCGCTTCCCTACGGCAGAGTTTGTGGTCCTGGGGGACTTCAATGTTCATAACGAACCTTGGTTGAAGTTCTCGGGATCAACAGACTCGGCTGGACGACAAGCGGAGTCCTTTGCCCTTTGCCACGGACTGGAGCAAATGGTTCAGGAGCCTACAAGGGTTCCTGATGTCCAGTCTCACCGCTCTAATCTGTTAGACCTGTTTTTAACCACTGTGCCACACGGTTACAAGATTGACGTCACAGCGCCTTTAGGATCGTCGGACCACTGCCTGGTGACGTCATCAATCCCCGTAACCTTCAGACCGCCAAACGAGAGGCTGAAAAGAAAAGTGTGGCACTATAGGTCTGCAGATTGGTTCGGTCTGCGGGCACATTTTAATGCTTTCCCGTGGTCAGCTGTCTGTTTTCGGACTTCGGATCCCTCAAGATGTGCCCAGGAAATTGGTGAAGTCATCACGTCCGCGATGGATGGCTTCATCCAATCCACTATTAAGGAAACTGGTGTGGGCTCAAAGCCGTGGTTCAGTCGACAATGCTCTGAAGCAGTGCGACGAAAAAACGCGGCTTACCGAGCCTACAACACATCTCGAACGTCCGAAAACAGAATATTATACAACCAAATTGCAAAGGAAAGTAAGAGAATCATCAATAGGTCGAAATTCGAGCACGACCTGCAGGTCAGCAGAAAGCTGGCTGCCTGCCCGCATGGTAGCAGAGCGTTCTGGTCGCTTGCGGGCTCTATAGGTCGCAATTTCTGCAAACCCAGTCTGCCACCTCTTACCAGACCTGACGGCTCTCTAGCAAATACCGCCGCCGAAAAGGCTAACTTATTAGGCAAAATGTTCGCGGAAAACTCGACCCTCGATGACCAAGGTGCTATCCCGCCGTCGGTTCCTCACTGCGGTTTTCGTATGAAAAAGCTGAGGATTCGGCATCGGGATGTACTCCAAGTCTTACGAGGGCTTGATGTTAATAAAGCTAGTGGGCCTGACGGAATACCTGCCCTGGTTTTGAAGAGGTGCGCTGCAGAAATAGCTCCAATTTTGACGAAGCTTTTCAAAATGTCCCTGAAGTCTGGGTCTGTGCCCTCTGGTTGGAAAAAAGCGATCATTCACCCTATTCCAAAGAAAGGTGACCGCTCTAACCCGGCCAACTACCGCCCCATAGCGATCACATCTGTTCTGTCAAAAGTGATGGAACGTGTGGTCAACGACAAACTACTCACATACCTCGAGAAGAACAAAATTATTAACGACCGTCAATACGGATTCCGGCGGAACCGCTCGTGCGGTGATCTTCTCGCGTATGTGACACATGTTTGGGGGCGGTGCCTGGAACGCTTTGGTGAGACCCAAACCGTTGCACTGGATATTTCCAAGGCCTTTGACCGGGTTTGGCACCGAGGGCTTGTCAACAAACTGCCTTCTTACGGACTTCCCGCTTCCTTGTGTACGTGGATTGCCGACTTTTTGAGGGAGAGGTCGATTCAGGCGGTTGCTGATGGTTTCACCTCTTCCTCGCATTCGATAAATGCTGGCGTCCCACAGGGATCGGTTCTGTCTCCGACTTTGTTTCTGTTGCACATCAATGACCTCTTGACATGTGCACCGATTCATTGTTACGCGGATGACAGTACAGTCCATGATAGCTTTTTGTTTGACAAGCCCCCAAAGGGCTCACAAATCCCAATGGCTCGGAGGGCTTTGAAACAAAGAATGGACGGTTACCTCGAGAGTGTTTTCTCTTGGGGTAAGAATAACCTCGTCGAATTTAATGTTTCAAAGACCCAATCATGTCTGATTACGTCTAAAAGGGATCGGAATGATAATCTAGTCTCCTTCAACGGAAGCAATCTCCCGAACAGGCCTTCCATTGATATGCTTGGTGTAACTCTAAGTGACCAGCTCAGGTACGGGGGCTCCATCGAGGCCAGAGTTAAGTTAGCCTCTCAGAAACTGAGCGTACTGTACAGGGCCCGCAGATACTTTAATAGTACACAACTGCTAACCCTGTACAAATCGCAAGTGCGCCCCACGGTTGAATTTGGCAGCCACCTCTGGTCTGGAGTCCCAAAATACCTGAAAAAAACCCTCGACTCTGTGCAGAAACGGGCGGTCCGTTTGATAGATTCTCCTAACTTAACAAATGGACTGCAATCTTTAGAGCACAGGCGTCAGGTGGGAATGCTGTCCTTGTTCTACCGGTATTACAATGGAAGATGCTCCGAGGAACTAGCGTCACTGATCCCCCCGGCACCGGTGCATAGTCGGGAAACACGCCAAACACGCGCTCAACATTTGTACACGGTTGACATTAGTCACATGAGAACGGGTCGTTTCTACGACTCGTTCTTGAGTTCAACAGCCCGGCTGTGGAACGATTTGCCGGCTTCTGTGTTTCCTCCCTCCTACAATATGGGTCTCTTCAAGACCCATGTTCACTCCTTCCTCTCCTCAACAGCACCCTCCACACAGCATCTCCAAAGATGACATAGGCCCTGAGGGAAATTATTTCCCTCAGGGCCTCCTGTGTGGAGTTAATATAAAAAAAAAAAAAAAAAAAAAAAAAAACCCTTTATGACAGAACCTTCGTGTTCACGTTGTGGCCTTAGTATTTTACTTGCGGTTAGGATGCTGTGGCCTGGAAGGCTGTACTACCGGGCTTAATGAATCTGACAGCTTTCCGTCTACCTATTACGTCTAAACCCTCAGGACCCCACAATTGCGTTCCTTTGAATTTTCCATTGTTACGGATTTACGTGACTATTCGATGCAGCAATTCTGTGCACTGGGAAGTTTACAAAACAAATGAAATTGTATTATAACAACATGCTTTTCCCTGGTTATATTATATACTGTTTTGAAAATTAGCATCCTTATGAAATAATATAATTAATTTAACAAAACACAATAACTGTTTGTTCATCACTTTTTAAAATTTATATCGTAAAATGTGATGTACACAAAGTTGTACTTAACTGAAAAGATTTATCATTTTAAACACCCGCTAAACTGTCAAAAGTATTTAGCGGGTTATTAACTAACTAACTAACTAACCATCACGACGTTTCCCCGCAGGTGTAGGCAGAGAGGATGGACCGCCAAACAACTCGGTCCTGGCACAAACTCTTTGCTTCAGTCACATTCATACATCGTCTCATACATACTCTTCTATTATTTTGACTTTTGACATGGCCCGACTCAAGTATCTGATTCACTTGATCGTGCCATGTTTTCCTCGGGCGTCCCCGACTTCTTCTACCATTTGCGGGTTATTATTATTTTTAAACCACTTTAATGATAATTTGCTAACTACGTCAATCAAAAAATATATATTTAAGGCCGCAAAAGTCTTTAATAACGGGGGTTGGCTCGGGCTCACATTTTAATGAATTCCAATGAATTCGTAAACATAATACCCTTTTTCAGACCAAAAACCACGGATGTAATATATTTATATTTAAAATTAATAAAAACAGTACCTTACCGTTAAAATATTTTACGTAAAACGGTTTGAAAAATTAAAACAACATTTTTATATGTAAAATTACGATAAGCACCAGATTTTATTTTTCTAGTAGATGAATTAGTAACTTCCAGAGGTACTCGTTTAGAAACATCGTAGATTTTAGTAATACCTTTATTAGAATTAATTAAAATAAACCCGGCGGAAAAATCAATTTTCTAGACCAGCTGGGACGAATTCGATCGTTGGTTCGTCCAATACACCGGGCCGCGCGCTGAACAATTGTGTATACGCCTTCTTCACTTAGGTCGTTAAGATTATAACATTATTTTAGGGAATTGTGTCGACTTAATTTATGTTTAAGACAGAAAAAGAGGACGCAAAAGGGGTGGAACAGAGAATCAGGTGAGGCTTGGGATGTGGTGGTTGGTAGTTAACATAGTTTGCATAATATCAATAATGTGATTGTAAACTAAGTTGTCTTTTTTATTTCATTTTAATAACAACCCACAAAATGTTTGCTTGCATCGCAAATTCATAATTATTGTGTTTCATTTACATAATATTCCATCCCACCTGTTACATATTATTATGTTTCATCTACATAATATTCCGTCCTACCTGTTTCATATTATTATGTTTCATCTACATAATATTCCGTCCCACCTGTTACATATTATTATGTTTCAATTACATAATATTCCGTCCCACCTGTTACATATTATTGTTTCATTTAAATAATATTCTGTCCCACCTTTTACATATTATTATGTTTCATTTACATAATATTCCGTCTCACCTGTTACATATTATTATGTTTCATTTACATAATATTCCGCCCCACCTGTTACAAGAATGTTTAAAATTTTCTAAATTGTAATCTAAGAGTCGATGTTGTAGAAACCTCCACTCACAAATAGGTTACCTCTTATAATTTTAGGTTATTTTTTTAAGTGAAACTTCTTAAGGGCCGTTGGTGACTTGAAATTCGGGTGAAACGGAAATGCGTCACAAATCAGTTCTACACAAATACTCGGTTCTAACATAATGCGGTAATTTTGCCCTCGGCGCGTGACTACCATAGCGTAGTAGGCAAGATGCCTGACAAGTCTCAGCGGCCAGAGAGACAGAGGGTTCGAATCCTACGAAATCCAAAAAAAAAGCATTTTTATTTTGAGAAATCAATATCCAATCTTCAAACCACTTTTAAAAAAACAAGCAAAAGAACAGAAAGCGACAACTAGCAACTAGTATCACTTCTACCGCGTGTGAACTCTGCATTTTTTTTTAATTACGAAAACTGGCAAGTTTCTTTGCGGTAATTAATTTCACCCGTGAAATTTCACCAAAGAAATTTCAAAATATACAAGCTTCACGTATTTATTATATTGAACATGTTTTTACCTGTAAGTATTTTGTTGAATCTTTTGTAGATGGTGTAATGTAACATAAAATTAATTTATGCCTTTTCATATGAGAAAGTTTTATATCGTACGTACCTACGTCTTTTTTTAGTAGCTCCACACAGTAGGCCCTGATGAATGAAAATTTCTCAGGGCCCCTTGGGGATGCTGTGGAAGGGTCTTTTTATGGAAAGGAAGGAGGGGAAGTTCCGGGAAAGAAAAAGGGTATGTGGGATGTCAATAAGGAGTCAATGTGTCAAGGAGTGATGGACTTATGGATTCATCCCTGCCACTACGGTGCTAGGCAATGGGTCTTAAGCAGTGATTTCCAAAGTGGTCTAGGTGGACCCCTAGGGGTCCATGGGAGACCCGATGGGGGTCCACGTAGGCGCGATAAAGAAAAGGGGGTCCATGAACTGGTTTAGAGGACCCTCACTTGCCCCATATCCATATCCCATCCCACCCCCCGTCTCATATCCCATTACCGCCACCTCCATAACAGATTGACTGGCGTACAGCGCACATTGTTGTACAGGGTATGCATAAGGTCTTGAAACACACAGCTAGGCAAGGGGGGGGGGGGGCGCAATGGGATATGGGATGGGTGTACGGTACTGGGGTGGGAACATACCCATACCCCCCCCCCACGTTCCATATCCCATTACGCCCCCTCCGTTGTGGCAAATATGATCTCGAATACTGGTCCATTTTACCCCGTTTGAAAAAGTCGTAGCTCCGGCTCCTTTGTGACAGACCACGCCTCGCCATTCAATATTCAACGCGTGTCGAGTTTTGGGAATATGGTAGAAATGTGCCAGCAGGGGGCCCACCGCGACCAGTAAATTTTTGAAAGTGGTCTACGAGAAAAAAAGTTTGGGAACCTCTGGTCTAAAGAGTCCGGATACCCATACCGCCACCCAAATCGCAAATTTTTCTGATTCATTCTTATTGATTTCAACCTAACTAGTCTCCTTCAACGGAAGCAATCTTCCGAACAGACCTTCCATTGATATGCTTGGTGTAACTATAAGTGACCAGCTCAGGTATGAGGGCTCCATCGAAGCCAGAGTAAAGTTAGCTTCTCAAAAACTGGGCGTACTGTACAGGGCCCGCAGATACTTTAATAGTACGCAACTGCTTACCTTGTACAAATCGCAAGTGCGCCCCACGGTTGAATTTGGCTGGTCTGGAGCTGGTCCTCCTGGAACCTCTGGTCTGGAGCTCCAAAATAATTGAAAAATACCCTCGACTCTGTGCAGAAACGGGCGGTCCGTTTGATAGATTCTCCCATCTTAACGAACGTATTGCAATCTTTAGAGCACAGGCGTCGGGTGGGAATGCTATCCATGTTCTACCGGTATTTCAATGGAAGATGCTCTGAGGAACTAGCGTCATTGATCCCTTCGGCACCGGTGCATAGTCGGGAGACACGCCAAACGCGCGCCCAACATATGTACACGGTTGACATTTGTCACATGAGAACGGGTCGTTTTTTCGACTCGTTCTTGAGTTCAACAGCTCGGCTATGGAACGATTTGCCGGCATCTGTGTTTCCTCCCTCCTACAACATGGGTCTTTCAAGGCCAATGTTCATTCCTTCCTCTCCTCAAAAAGACCCTCCACACAGCATCCCAGATGACATAGGCTGTGTGGAGTTAATGTAAAAAATAAAAAATAAAACTAATAAATACTTTAATGAAATATAACCATCACCCGACTGCAACACATTGTTATAATGCGTTTTTCAACAATTAAAATAAAATTATTTTAATGCAAGGCCTGATCTAGTATTTTATAATTCAAAGGTCTTCGGTCTTTAACACATTCCATCGAAACGGTTTCTTTTTATTACACCGGTGACGTTTTAATCTCCGGACGCACCGCTCCGTTGACACGTTGATGTCTCCAGGCTCCGTGAAAAACCAGTTAACTTTAATGTTTACCGATAGTGTCACCAGCCTGTCACATTTTATAAATCCTTTGATAAATATTATTAATAAAAAAACATAATCACTCACATTTCACCACAGGGGGAGCTCGATTAGCTTATGGGCTTACTTAATTGTAAAAAAACTTATTACATAATATCAACATCAACATCAAAATGATCATTTTTGTATGTTTTTATTTATATTAATTTTATTTTTCAACTTTTTGATACCTGTGAAAAATCACGGGTTGTAACTTTGCTTGCGTAGTTTCGCTTTTTAAAATGGCATTGCATATTTAAAATATAGAATTAAAATACTTGTATGCTAAAATATATTGTACGTAGGCGCTGTACTATTTGTTAAGAATTCTTAGGCTGTATCTAATTTTATTATTTACAAATAGATACGGAAAACACGGCTTTGAGAAAATAAGGCTTTGCACGCGGAGGATATTATTTTTAAAACACTGAACATTGCATGGTTTTAGATTTGCTTCCCCCATCACAATAGTATTACATTTATGAAAAGATTAGTGGCAACAGTAAGCAGATATTTATTTTAAAAGGCAAGAGAATGTAGGACTATTTACGGCTGGAGTTTTTTTTTATGAAATGACCTTTAAAAAAGCTTACAAATAAGATTTTTTTAACATTTTTACAAATTCGTTATTTACAATGTCTCTGGCAGTGAAGGTGAAGGTGAAAGGTTTTGAGTTTATGGAAACGACTGTCTGAAAAGGTACGTTTTAAGTTTAGCTCTAAATTCCGTCGGTTGTCTGGATCAGTTTCAATTTTGAAATATTGACGCCCATGCGAACTTACGGAATCCCAAATCGCTTTCTTTCCTTTTTTCTCAAAAAAGATTCTCTACTCAGCATTCCCGAAGATGACATAGGCCCTGAAGCAATTTTTGCCTCAGGGCCTCCTGTGTGGAGCCAATTTAAAAAAAAAATGCAAATATTTTATCGCTTGTCTGAAATCTCACATATCAATTTGAAAATGAGACTAAAATTTAAAGCAAATTTGAGTTCATTGAACAAGAGTTACGCGGGAGCTATTTCTTCTGACAACCATGAATTAACTTTTTATTGTTGATGAAACTTAACCCATTGGCATATCAATAATTAGTTTAAAGATTTTTTGAACCTGAAATGTTTTTTCAATTTACCCATGTAATTAGCATCAACCAGTCTAGAGATTTT
Organism: Glyphotaelius pellucidus; assembly: GCA_936435175.1. Classification (NCBI taxonomy): domain Eukaryota; kingdom Metazoa; phylum Arthropoda; class Insecta; order Trichoptera; family Limnephilidae; genus Glyphotaelius; species Glyphotaelius pellucidus. The sequence continues at coordinate 17,698,170 of OW386540.1, read as the reverse complement.
TTTTTAAATTGTTGCTGTTTTTAATTTAATTTATTGTACGTTAAATACGAACTTGTTTTCAGTCGATCAAAATACGTAAATCAGTGAATGCACCCAATAGTAGGAGAGGGACACACGACCACAACAAAGTGGTTGCCAATTAGCAATATATAAATGCATATTATAAATACCTCTCACGTCGAACACGATGACGTGTATGCTGACGTGTTAAGAGGAAACCTTGTGGCGTTTTGTCCATACAAACAGAGATGGGTGAGTTCTGCATTTTTCCGGAGGCCTCCGGGCCGTGCTTTCTTTTAAAAGTACTCGAGTTCTAAGAGCAAATCCCGGATCTGAGTTCTTGGATTTCGGGCGCATGAGTTCGGCCGGAGCTGGATCTCGGAGCTGAACCCGGGTAGAACCCGGACAAGAACCCGCACGATCTCGGAGGCATTCGGGTTCCGCTTCACTACACTCAACCAGCTTCACTCCAGCTGACCTACTCCCCAATTTCCTCTCTGGATTTTGATACTACCGCTAATATTTTTTAATATAATATGAATATCGACCACTAGCGTATCGGTACGTTTTGCTTTTTTGGATAAATTACTTTGTAAAGGAGTTAGAACCCTCCAAAAATCTTTAAATTTGCTTAGTTTGAACGCCATCAACAGACGTTTAGGGTACAAACTAGAAAATGTTTTTTTTTTCTAATAAAACGTCCAGACATAGAGTATTTTTTTCTAATATAGTTATTTAAAAAATCTTAAAAATTGGAAAATTTTCAAAAAATGGGGTTTTTTAAAACATCTTACATTTTGGAGAAGAAAGATGGGGAGTACAAAAGCTCGATTTTGATGATTTTATTTAGGTATCATCAGCCTGAGGTGCATTTGTCCCTTTCGCTCAGTTTTCGGGGGAGTAAGAGACAGTGACAGCAACAGTTTGGTAAAGTACCTACGTTAATTTCATTATTCTCAGTGACCGGGTTTCCTCTTAATAATCAACACCATAATGCTACGGCCGCACTTGCTCATTTGAAGCCAAAGAGCATGCTACCTAGTAGCATGTGTGTCAGTGACGTTGCTAGTAATGAGCATGCTCATTTGAAGCCAAATGAGTATGCTTACAAATCAACTGCCGTTTGATTTACGAGCATGCTCATCGGATTATTGGGTGGAAGGGGAAGCCTCTAAGCATGTGTGAATATGCTAGCTTATGAGCAAGCACATTTCAATCCGATCTCAGTTCGCGCTTGCGCATTCTTTGCATAAATGTCAAAAAAGCCCGCTGGGAAGACGAAAAAACCTCGTTGTTCGTGATTTATTATGGGAATCGCGAATATATTTGGAACACAAGGTAAAATACCCATAATAGATTTCCAAATTCCCCAAAATCTCTTTTATTTCCAAAATGAAACCACATTCTATTGAAATTAGCACTTATTTTTTAATATTTAATCATTTTCGGATTTGTTGACATCTTGGACCCAAATCAAGGGCCTTATTTTTTTACGTCAGAAGATTCTTAAATAATTGCATCGCAAGCAATAATATTATTTTGTTCAGTTCTGAGCGAATAGAACTAACTCCGTTTGACATTTATTTGACATGAATATGCTCATTAAATAGCGTGTGTGTTCAAATGTTGGCTTTGAGCATGCTCATTCACGAGAAAGCTCGAACCAAGCCTGCTCATTTATAAGCAAATGTGGACAGTTGTCATCATCTGTCATTAATGAGCATGCTCATAAGCCGGCTTGTTAATGAGCAAGTGTATCAGTACCATAACGCACATCCAGTACCCATCATATAATATTATTGTCACCGAAAATTTCATTCCGTTATCGTAGTTGGGTCGGGATTGATTCCAACAGGCGCAGTATCCTGAAATGGGCGCTTTACACAATACCCTTTGTTTAATAACGATCTCTACATGGAAACTATAAATTTATTATATTATCAAAACCCGTGTGAAAATTATTCGCTTTACACGATCATTATTTTCATAGTTACGATTTCATACGGCGAATTCACAATAACGAACATACATTTATAATTCCACACGTTCACAATAAGTAATAAATATACGTTATATTATTTCTATCAATTTTTTACAATATATCGGATTACTGACTAATCTGAAAATATGTTGCCTGTTGTATGTAGATGAAGCGGTGCTGATTTCTAACAGTATAGAAGATCTACAGTCTCTCGTGTCTAGGATGAACGAAGTATGTATGAAGATTGAGTTAATGATGAATATAAGTCTAAAGTCGCGGCATTTGAAAGAAAGAGTACGAAAATAATGTGCAATACAGTTTATGTGTTTGAGAAGTATGTTCAAGAGAGATGGGAAGGCTGACAGAGATATTGAAAGAAGGGTAAATGCAGGTAGCTCCATTAAGGGAGGACTGAACGCCGTTGACGCCAACAAAAATCTATCCAAAGAAGCGATGTTAACCGTCCACAACGGAGTGCTGGTACCTACCCTGATGTAGGTATCAGCACTCCAGATAACAGTGAGGCATAGAACTGGCAGAGGAAGGTTGAATGTAGACTGGAAGCTGTAGAAATGAGATCCCTGAGGCGAACGCGTGGTAAAACCTTCTACGATCGTGTGAGAATGTGGAGATTCGCAAGGAATGCAAGGTTGATGTTAGCGTAATGAGTAAGATCAAGAAAAGGAAGCTCAGGTGGTTTAAGCTTGTATAGCGAAAGGATGAGGAAAGGAGTGTAAGGATAATATATGAAGCAAATGTGAATGGTAAAAGAAGTCGTGGACGCCCGAGGAAGACATGGCATGACCAAGTGAATCAGATACTTGAGTTGGGCCATGTCAAGAGTCAGAATAATAGAAGAGACTATATAATAATATATAATAATATGAGACGATGTATGAATATGAATGAGGCAAGGGGTGTCAAGACCGGGTTCTTTGGCGGCCCTTCCTCTCTGCCTACCCTTGCGGGGAAACGGCGTGATGGTTAGTTAGTTACAATATATCAATTTATGTTACACAAAACGAAATATACGCGCAACATCTCCACATAATATAGTTACGTAGAAAAATGACAGACGATTGATGATGTAAAACAATGTCCGCCATCTTAGACTGTACTAAAATCGGCAGAAAATTAGAAAACGGCCTTTTTTCGTACCGAATCAATATGAAAACTGCGAAAAAAGCATCGTGTGAACGCCCATGGCTTGTTCTCACTAAGCAAGTTGTTTGGTCGAGTAGCGAGTAATTCGCTACTTGACTGACCAAAAAGCGTTCGCAATGCGGTCGATCAGAGTACTTTCGTAGGCGAACGTACGTAAGATGAACGGGCTGCAACGCAACAAAGTAAATACGCTAATAAAGCTGATTGTAATACTTATTTAAGAAAAGGTGGAAGAAGAAATAAGGGAGATGAAATTAAATGAATTATGGAACTGGTATCCTCAACACATGTCTAAGCCACCTCGTTCATGGATTTTCTACAAAATTTTAAAAGCAAATAGGAGCAGTGGTTTGTTACCAAGAACATCGATTAGAAGGCCTTATAACCAACATCCGTAGTGTGAATCCCTCACAAGAATCTCATTTCAGCACAGCCTAGAACCTGGAATATACTCGTTAATCATCCTGTTTTGATGTTCATAAGTAAGGGTGGTACGATACACTGACTTAAACACTAACGCTGCTAACTTGGTTTCAAGTTTGACAGTAAGTTCTGCTTTCCTTTTCAAAGAGCTTAACAAAGGACGTAGTACTACACTTGCCGCACATATTCTGCGGTCGATCTCTCCGTTTTGTCAGACATATTTTGAAAATACATGATCAAGGCACTTAACTAGTTGACCAGTTTAAACCGCGTCTTGTTTCCGTAGAAGTTACAATGTATAAGTAAAATTGGATGACATCAAAATATAGATGATTTAGCAGGAATTAAACCCAAAACCTTTTGATACAGATTCGAATGAAGTCTATTATGCTAGGGAAACAGGAATTTATAATTTTATTATTTCTTTCTTGGCTACATGCAGGGGTTGTGCAATGCAATGTCATCCATATTGGCAAAGCATACAATAATTTATTTATTTTAAATAAGAATGGAAGTAAATAAATCAAAATTATAAGTACAACAAATAAAAATTAAAAACAAAAGGGTAAGTGCATTAAAAAGCAAACCACAATTTACAAGAGATATAACAAAAAAAAACGATTACAATATTGTCTGTAAGCATCCATTTGTATGTATTTAGGCGTTTAACCAACCGATTGCGACATTTATTAGAGCATCACGAGCCTGAGCTGAGCTGAGTTGGCTGCTTAATGCCTCATTAATAAAAAACCAATTTACTCTAGGGGGTTTTTACCTAAACATTTACACTGCAGAACGGCGCGGTGGTAACCGGAACAATTGTCTATGCGTTGTTTTATTGAACTCTAACAGTCTGGACCTGATTAACCCTTACTCTCTATGCTGAAGCCTAGGGCGAAAAAAGGCCGTTTTTGGCCTCTTCTGTGTACCTACTTACAGTTTTTAGAGTTTTGGCATTTTTATGAAATGTCATATAAATGGTAGGAGCGTTATCAGCACCCTAGCATAAGGCGGCTGGATCCCTTAATCGGGCGCTGTTTATGGAATTCCTTTGTTCTTGCGTACCAGTATGTATAGTGGATTCACCGGTTTGTAGTGTAGAGGAGTATATGCAGTTGTAGATTTGTTTAATTTTGTCATGATTTTTTATGCGTTCATTACGATGTTAACTAATGACAGTGATGACCAATATATTAAAAGACATTTAGGTACATAATGTCAAATCATAAGGTTTATTTCAAAACCCTGAGGAGTAAACGGACTCATTTAAATCTAATAATTTAATTTTCTCCCTCCGACAAGATCTCTGTTTATTAATAAAGAGAACCAGATGTCCCGTTCAATCGAGTGGGCGCTGTATTTTATCTCCATAGCGTTACATTTTCTAAGAGAAATCTTTAATTAAAAGAGTTCTTTTCGTAGAATGTATTCCCACTCTGTTTCAAGGAAGTGAAAATGATTTCCTGAGCAGATGCTGAGACAGGACGGATTAAAAATATAATATTAAAATTCCGCCTTCCTCGGAGGTTATTTTATAATTAAATTTTATTATTCTAGTTTTCTTACAATGGGGCTCTTCGTTTAAACGAAAACAACTCATTACTTGGGTAATAATTTATTCAAAAGGTATTAATTAACATCCAAAGTTCTTTGCTAAATAAATGTACCCCATAACGGGTAAGCAGAAGGTTGCCTCCATTCGTGTAATGTGGTTATGCCCAGTTTGCGTAAAAAATGTAATTCCGACATAAATTATTCAAACGTTTTATTTAATTCACCAAACAAGAGTTTCAATTGTCCAGTGAAACTATGTGAGCGTTAAGGAAGAAGGAAAATTGAAAGAGAAGAGATTGAGATTGAGATCGATCGGCACAAAAGGTTAAAAACCTGTATTGCATTATGATTATTGAATGTATATCTTTCAAATTGTATGAACAGTTTATGATTTTTTTTAAATATTATTATTAACTGACTGTAAGCCTAATTTAGATTTAAAAACTCGATCACGAATCATAAATGGAATCAATTCATCAGGCCTCAGTTCTTGGCACGATCTACGAATCGGTCTAATAAATCATGCTTCGATAAAATCAAATACCAACTTATATTAAGTCTTTTCGGATATATTAATTAATCAATTTTCTTCGCAACAGCTCAATAATTAACGGAATTTCGGTAACTTTTCAGGAGAGCATTTCAAACTTTATTTTTTTCTTTAAACTTAGAATTAAACTTGGAATCACACGGAAATCTGTGATCTAAGTCGATAACTTTTTTTTAATTTCAACAGAAAGATAGGCCTTTTGCGAGTTCCAAATAAAGTCGAAAAATGAATTTTCAGTGCAAAATAGTATTCATACAAAAAATTTCAGTTAGACGAGCCCTGCAATAAGGAGACGATTTGCAAGAACGCTTAAAATTTAAAAAAAAAAATGTGTGCAGTTCACGAGCGGGAGAAGTGAAACCTTCAGAAAACTAAATTAGACAAGAATGGGGAAACTACAAAGCACCGCAGAAAGAGGAGACCAATAGGCTACGAAGCATCGCACAGAGAGGAGACCGTTTATACTATCTCATTCTCTCGCAGGCTAAATCCTACAGATGTATGAGTCTTTTTAGTGTCACTATTTTTCGTTTTATCAAGTTTCAAATCACAACGGTGGTAAAGAAGTTTTCACTTAAAAAAAAAATAATTTACACCAAAACACATAGACCTCGAAAATATTTTACTTCGAAGGAATCGAACCCTTACCGCGGACTCAGTCATAGAAAATATACAGGCAAATCATTCTAAAGAGCGCACTTTTGATTGTGTGTATTTGTACATACGTGGTACACGATACATTATGTATTACTCCACTACACAAGCAATATCTTTAAAATTATTCTATTGAGCTATCTACTGAGTACTTAACCACCCACAAAAAAATAAAAGCATTTTGCACAAGTTTTGATTAATTATTTAAAAACATTTACAAATAATGCTTGTAAAAAATATCTTTACGGATTTGGGAAAGTACGCCTTATTTAGATTAAGTCTAAACCGTCAAGTATTCCTTCGAGACTCGTTGTGGTTTAAATATTGTTTTAGATAATTATTGTTCATTCTCATCACGAAGTCATAAAATGCGGTCATTACCTTCAATCCGAGAGCTCCACTTTGAACAACTTCAAACTATCTATTAAGCGAATATATCCAATATCAATCCCTTTTAACGACTTGCAACCCATATCAAAGTGGATAGGTCAGTTTTCTGTTAATAGTTATATAATCTAATGCTTATACCAAAGATTAAATTACTGCAAAACATAAAACAAGTTGCCCAGTCCTCTTCAGGCCTCGACCATAATATTTCAGAGTGTTAACATATTTTCGCTTTACAGTAAAATCCAAATAAATGAAATATTTGTGAACATATCCGAAAACTAAAAGTTGCTTTAGAAAGGTGATAAAATATGCTTTCAAATTTTATAAATAGAAAATAAATTTAATTTTTTTTAAATAAAAATTTTGCAAGCAAACATAGAAATGTTTTAAAAATGTCTCACCTAACGTTTTTTCTAACTAAAATTACTGATAACTAAAGAAAATAAAGACACGTACGAACTTTATTAGACAAATGTGTTATAAAAGTTACTATCACTTTGCTTTGTTGTCATTCCATGTAAAAATAATTTATAAAAATTTCCTAAGTTTCATAAATTTATTTCCTAATGTGATTCAAAACTTTGGTTTCGTAAAGGTGAACATTTTACTTATTTTGTGGTTGGTTTTTGAATTTGAATATAAAGCGCATTTTTTCTCTTTCTAACACCGTTTATATATTAATTTCTCACTAATATAGTAAGGCCTTAAAAGGGACAAATAGACTCTACAGGTTAACCGTGTTAAGTTTAGTCCTTTTTTTATGTGATAACATACAAAAGTGCCTACATACTTGGAGAGAGAAGCCATCACACCTTTAGTTATTGTAGGCAGTACGAAGGTTTTATGGCACGGGAATGAGACAGATTGTAAAATAACTGATTGGTTACTGAAGCCGCAGCTATTCGAATTTCGACCGATTTCTTACATATCTCCCTTAAACATTTGAAGTTTTTAAGCTCTTAAAAAATATATATGTTATTTTTGAAGATAATATCTAGATACGTTCCACACCGAAGTGCAAATTATATGAAATTCCCTCGACAGAAAAAAATCGCAAAGTATGCTCCAAAAATTATTAAAAACATATTATTTAACAAGTTATATTTGTGAAAAAATTCACATTGTTCCCTCAAATGATACTTTAGATACCATCCACGAGATTTTTGTTGTATTTAAAACGAGTCACGTTTTATTAAGCATTTTTTGCAATTTCGCTTCAATTTTATCACTTAAAATATTAGCGTGCTCTGTCCAACATTCGTAATTACATATCTCTCCATCTTCTTCTTTTTGAGCCGGGAAGCGCCGCCTTAACATTGCTTAAGATACTATAGTAATCATTTAGTAATAATTTCAATTTGGGAGGCGGGAATGGGTACCGCTGCCCGGGAACCTTTATTGGATAACCAACACCTCTGCCATAGGTCACCCCAAGTAGTTTGCTACGTTTGGTGATTTAGCAGGGATTCATGGGGTGAGGTTTGTCTAGGTCTTGGAGGCAGATGACCAGGACACACTGAACCTCAGATTCCTACCCACCCCTTAAACCCTTTTCCTTCCCAGAACTCTCCTTTCCTTCTTTTACCCTAAAAAAACCCTCCACTATCCCATCCACTCTGCGCCGTCAACTTGCAAAATATAAAAAAATTATCATAATGGGGTTTTTTTTATGCCAGATTTAAAGCCTGCGTTATCTGGGTACATTTCATTTATTACCCCTTCGGCTGTCTGGCCGCAAGAGAAGATCTTAAATAAAACAAATTTAATGTTCGTAATATTTCAGGGCTCCGTACATTTCAAAAAGTGTGGTGAGTAGTCAGATTTATGGGTACTTTTGAAATCCTCCCCAGTTGTGTTATACCCTTTGATTTATATATAAAGATGTTTATCTAACCCAATATGATAACGTTGTTCATCGGATGCTATGGCATTTTGATAGATTAACTTGCTTTCCTTTGGTTAAGAGATTGATGTCAATGAGAAACTCTGTCATTTTAGTATTAAACGACGAATATTTTTTTCAAAGTAGCTTAGACCATCAAAAGTACTAAATTCGGTTGATGCTGTATATGATGTGAAATATTCTTGCGTATTGTAATTATTATGCGTAAAATTATCTCGTTAATGAACTTTTAATTTTCAAAATTGGAATTGATTGTGGGAGCCAAGCAAATAGGTGTCAAAATTATTGTATTTTAAAGATTATTCTACATTTGAAATGCGTATTTCTTTTGTTTAAATTTTGAAAGACCTAAATATGTCGAAAATTGACAGATCTAAATCACGATTTTTTAAATTTAACGGTTCATTCGCAAGGAAATTTTCAAATCAAATCTTACAATTACGATTTTTCGTGGGTTTGCTTTGGTATACAATAACATTAAGGATGGGTTGTTTCAAAAAATTTGATGGATTCATCAAATATTTGATAAGTTGATTTTCACGTTCTGTGTAGGTTATATTCAAGTTCTGTTATTATATCGTTATAGGACAGCTGCTTCATAAAACTGTAATAATCACAGAACTTGAATAGAACTTACACGGAACGTGAAAATTAACATAAAATATTTGATGAATCCATCAAATTTTTTGAAACAACCCGTCCTTAAAAACACTTTGGAAACAAAAAACTGAAGCCGAAACTAAAACTAAGGTGTTCGGAAATAATTTACAATTAACTTTCGCAAATATAAGATTTTAAACAATTATTTACCTTTTATAGTATTAGCAAATTTATTTTGTGGGGTCATTTTAATTAAATTAAACACTAATTATGAGCACTCTTTGTAATTTTTTTATCTTAAGGATAGGATAATATAAGATTTTAAACAATTATTTACCTTTTTTAGTATTCGCAAATTTATTTTGTGGGGTCAATTTAATTAAATTAAAGACTAATTATCAGCACTCTTTGTAATTTTTTATCTTAAGGTACTTATTTGTCTCTACTTATTTGTCTTTTATCATTTTTGTTAATTTTAATTTTATAATTTTAATTTTAAAATTAATGAATTGGTTTCGAAGCACGTCGATAATTTTGATTAAATATGTGGTGTATAGAAAGGGGTTTGATATAATTTAAATATAAATCTTTTTTGAAGAGTCAGCTCTTTCGAGAATATTACAAGAAAAGCTTTATAAGAACTTAATAAGCATTCTTCAAGCCAATTTCACCATCGTAATTACATTAGTATACTTTTTTTAAGAATTACTTACGAAATTATTACATTTCAGCGGTATAAGGTGCTCAAATTACAGTAATAATGACTAAAAATTATGATTTTACATTTACACCAGAGTACACTATTCAAGAACTGCTGTACAAGAAAAAATAAACTCATAATTTTATTGTTGAAGCAATAAAAGATTTTCTTCTTTTCCACAATTTTATAAGGAAAAACATTTTTTAGGAAACCACTTGCCACATAAAATATTTTATTTTCTCCGACAAATGCGAAATTACTCTCATTTGTATTCATAAAATCTCATAATTCGTGTTTTATTGTATGGTCTGGCTCCTCTAATCAGGAATTGGCTATAATGTTCTGTGTGCCACAGAAAACAATAGGAAATTTTGCTTTGTTTAGATTACCATTATTAGATTATTTTAAGTGTTTACCGTTCAACCCATCTTGATATTACATTGATACAGCTGGCAATCTCTAACTCATTGACCTATAACTTGGCATATATTCAACAGTTCATTGATTTTAATTCCATTATTCTATTATCTCTGCGGGGTAAGCTGGGACGATGTGACGAAAAATTAAGCCAAAAGTATCTACCAACTGTGTATTGGTAGATACTTTTGGCTTAATTTTTTTTTTAAGTATGCGAAGATGGTTTGAAAGGGAGATATATAAATACAAATGTTAGAGAAAGCGCGCTAATATTTAAAAAAAAACATTAATAGTAGAGCAAAAATCTATATTTTAAAAATATATATATATATAAATATATATAAGGTGGAGTTCGTGGAGAGGGAAGAGACGAGGGTGGGGGAAGGCGGGGAAGGTGGAAGGGAACGGGGACGCACGGGAAAGGATAAGAAGGAAGAGTCAATGTATTTCTTTGAATGGCATAGCAACGCATGCCAGGAACCAGCTAGTATTTAATAAAATATGATTCATTTAAAATTGAGCTGAAATCTCTCGGCAAATGCCTAAGTTGCATTTAAAAAAACAAGATACAGTGTTATTTTGTTCGTACCTTTACATGTCAACTAACGAAACAAAATGTGTTTTTAATAATTTTCGGAGAGTACTACGCGATTTTTTCTATCACGGGAATTTCGTATGATTACCGTTTTGGCTCTTCAAATGTGTACTCATTATCTTAAAAAATAACATTTTTAGGAATTTAAAAACTAAAAAGTGTTCAAGAGAAATATGTTATAAATCGGTAGAAATTCGGAATAAATACTTGATTCACTTCATTGCGTCGTACATTCGTGGTACAGCTTCGACTTCTTCATACATCCACTTTCGTAGAGAAAATTCGTTTGCCAATCCTGTTTCTGCATTTCACTAAATTTATCAAAATCAAATACGCATCCTTTGCTTAACCTGACATTCATCGACATTATAATATGAACCTACTAGTTTCAGAGATCGCGAAGGCGCACGAACTTAGACTGATTAAAGATTTCATTTAGAGCTCAGAAAATTTAACCCTTCAGAAAATCAAATCCATAAACAGATGGATCACAGATTAGACAATTTTTTTTCAGTGTTCCAAAATCTATTTTTTTTCTTTATTCTCTAAATTTAAAAATATTGCTTCCAATGATTTTATTTAATTCGACCACTTGTTCCAGACTTCTGATTCTTTTTCCATCCCGCGACCAAGTCAATTTATCTATTTATAGAATGAAACAAGTTCTTTGTTTAAAACCACTTTATTTAAATTTATATTCGTCGACCGGTTTCGGTCGAACTCGACCTTCTTCAGGACAATAAACATATAAACTTTTATTGTCCTGAAGAAGGTCGAGTTCGACCGAAACCGGTCGACGAATATAAATTTAAATAAAGTTGTTTTAAACAAAGAACTTGTTTCATTCTGTAAAATGTCAAGCCACAAAGTGTTTGCTTTCTTCGATAATTGATAAATTATCTATTTATTCCGTAATGCATATTGCCAAATATCATAACTATATATAAAAAAAAAAACTTCGGCTGTCCCATGAATGAACCCCGGGACTCAGATTTGTTTGAATTTAAGTGTCAATTTTTAAATTGGAACTGATTGTATGAAGAATTCAGAAAAGCGATAAATGTATATCTAATATATCAGTAAATCACTGCACCATTGTGAATATTTTTGACCATTCTGCAGAAAATATTATTCTTGCTCTAATGTGTTCTTTACATAAACAGCTTAACAAATCCTACATACGGCTAGTTTTTAAGTAATGCTTTCTGAAAAATTTGTTACGTGACGATCACCGTGGTCGAGGGGTAAGGCTCTTCACTCGCAATCCGAAGGTCGAGGGATCGAATCCCGGCATGGGCAAATACATTTTATTTGGTAAATTTGTGTTATTTCCCGTTCGGCACGTTCCTGAGTGGGGTAGGGTAGGGTGCCCGGGTTTATGGGGTGAGCAGTGATCGGCGGCGGATGCGCCTGCCTACCAACTGCGTGGCGGGCCGGTTTGAATAGTTTTCTTTCGACCCATTCGTACAACACCCCTGCCGTAGGTCACACCAAGTGATTCGCTACATTTGGTGAATTAACAGGGTTAACCTTTAACCGGCTCTTAGGAAAGTTACTCGACCGTTCGCTACTATATAAAGCAACGCGCTCAACGCAAAGCCTGGTGTAAGACCACCACAAACTTTGCTTGAAAAGTCTTTAGCCGTGTTTGGTGGCCAGATCTGAATAACCAAGTATTTCCTAACCTTCCTTTTACCCTTGCCCCTCCCCCTCCCCTCTCCATCACCTTCAGCATCACAACATACCCCAATTGGGGATGCCATGGTCTCACTCACACACTTCACAGAGGGGAGCAGCTTTTTTTTACATGAACTCCACACAGGAGGCCCTGAGGAAAATAATTTCCCTCAGAGCCTATGTCATCTATGGGGATGCTGTGTGGATGGTTTTTTTAGGAAAAAAGGAGAGGAGAGTTCTGGGAAGGAAAAGAGTTTAAGGGGTGGGTAGTATGCTTGGGGTTCAGTGTGTCCTGGTCATCCGCCTCCAAGACCTAGACAAACCTCACCCCATGAACCCGGGAACCCCTGCTAAATCACCAAACGTAGCGAACCACTTGGGGTGACATTTGGCAGAGGTGTTGGTAATCCAATAAAGGTTCCCGGTTGGGACTCTTGTGAGGTGTTCACATAAAAAAACGCGATCTTGAAGTGTAAACAAAATAGCATTAAAAAATTCGCTTCAGCAAATGCTATTTTTATTAGTGGGTCCAATTTACTAGAGGTTTTCTTATACTATTCTATGACAATGAAAAGCAATAAGATCAAGCGTGAAGGTTTCATGAGGCAGAATTTTTTGCTTCGTCTTCGTGAATGTGTGTTTTGTCTACCTCCCCGAGAAGCACTACATCACACATAACCCAAGACACCGACAAATCTAATATTCTCTTATTAGATTTTCGTCCCACGGGGGCTCCATATTTCTCGCTACGCCACTGCGTAAATAATTCCCCATTTCCCCCGGGAAGAAGGTTCGTACACAAGCCTTAAGCCAAAACAATCAGCTAACGCCACTTCTGTTGGTTAGGTACTCAACTGCCCGTAAAGAAGGTAACAGTAACTACCTTCCAGGATTATAGAGCGGGGATTGCAGCAACACGATCAAAAGAGCGTTTTACTAAACTAATAAACCAAGATGGCTGACTTTATTTTAAGGCTGCACTATCCGAATGTCTACCGATTTCTTACATATCTCCCTTGAACATTTGAAGTTTTTAAGCTCTTAAAAAAATATGTTATTTTTGAAGATAATATCTAGAAACGTTCCACGCCAAAACGCAAATTATATGAAATTCTCTCGATAGAAAAAAATCGCAAAGTATGCTCCGAAAGTTATTTAAAACAAGTCTATTTCTATTATTTTACAAGTTATATTTGTGAAAAAATTCACAATGTTTCTTTAAATGATACTTAAGATACGTTCCACGAGATTTTTTGCTCTATTTTAAACGAGTCATGTTTTATTAAGCTTTGTTTTATTAAACATTTGCAACTACATATCTCTATCTTCTTCTTTTTTAGCCGAAGAGCGCCGCCTTAAGGCTGTAACATTGTAATCGTTATTTTTTTTTTATTTTTATTTTTTTTTTTACAGTTAATACCGCACAAGAGTCCCAACTGCTCCCGTCTGGAGCCAGTGAGACTATGGCATCCCCAATCGGGGTATGTTGTGAGGCTGAAGGTAGTGGGGAGGGGAAGGAGACAGGGAAGAGGAAGGTGGGGAAGTACCTGGCTATTCAGATCTGGTCACTAAACACGGCTAAAGCCATTTCAAGCAACGTTTCAATTCTGAATGGTGGTCTTACACCAGGGCGATACTGATAGTATCTTCCACTCTGGAACGTGCCGCAAATATACTATTTATTATTTTTAAATGAATAAATTGTGAAATAACACAAATTAATCAAATAAAATTTATTTGCGCACGCCGGGTTCGAACCCGCGACCTTCGGATTGTGAGTCGAGAGTCTTGCCTCGGGACCACGGAGGCCGTTATTTAGCTCTAGCACTGGGTAATTTGTGTAGACGGGTGTTGGTACCGCTGCCCCTGAACCATTTATTGGATAACCAACACCCCTGCCTTTGGTCATCCCAAGTGGTTCGCTAAGTTTGGTGACTTAGCAGAGGTGCACGGGTTTATGAGGTGGTTTGTCTAGGTCTTGGCGGCCAATTCGTTTGCCTACTGCGTGTGGGCCGAATCGGGAGAGATTGGTTGTGGGAGATCTAATCTAGACCTCTCTAGTCATACTCTCTCGACCTATTGCCTAGCATTGCAAAGGAAGGGGATGGATTCATACGTCCGTCACCCCTAGACACATTGACCCCCAAATTCCTACCCACCCCTCATACCTTTTTTCTTCCCAGAACTTACTCTCCTTCCTTTTCACCCTCCACACAGCATCCCTGAAGATGGCAAAGGCCCGTCTTACTTTATGGCATAGACAGCGTTTCATCGTGAGACGTTTGAGATACTAATTGATTTTACGACAAAAAACCAGAAGAAATAGACTGCAAAATCTCTTCACGTTATCGCAGACCCTGTGAAATTTGAACAGCTCTTTCTGACTGAAAAATCTAGTCATTTTAGCTAAAAGGCAACGACTAAAATAATGGAGAAGGACTTAGCATACCGATCCACTTACATACCGAACATTAGTACCCTTTACACGCAGAGTTCGGAACGGGACGTGCCCCACGCCACTTCAGGCCGCAGCGCAGAAAAGTCTCACAGAGAACTGCACTGTAAACCGTTATCTTACTTTCGGTCTTTACTTTTCTGCGCGGCGGCCTGAAGTGGCGCGAGGCACGTCCCGCTCCGAACTCTACGTGTAAAGGGTACTATTCTGTCCAAACGGTTATACAAAATGGCGTTACATTCAAATTGTTTCCATGGTTGTTATTCAGTTTATGTGATAAGTAATAAATGTTGGTTCCATCTTGGCCGCAATTTTTGTATAACCGTTAGGACATAATATTTTATTAGTACGCCAAGTTATTAATTCATTTCTAAACGTCTTTTCCATCGTGAGCATGCTTTCTCAGAGTAATTAACTGTTAACACAGAAGATAATAAAGGGTTTTTCTTTCTTTAGATCTTTTGAAAACAAATATTTCGACAACACAGTAGTGAAACCTTGGACAAAACCGACAGGCATTGCTAATATTTTAATTATCGAATGTGAATCCAATAGGGTATTTATATAACTTTTAAATGACTTAATATTGTAAAGAAAATTTCTGACAGGTTACCTCAACTTGTGCTCTAATATTATTTTGTTCTTTCCAAATGAAGTACCACGGCCCAAACCTAAGGCCCTAAAATGAACTAACAATAAGCGAATGAACCAAATTAGCGTTTAGAATTTCACTCACATCGGGCCTTTGAATTAACGTAGGTATCAGAGAGTTAGGACCACACAACGACTGGTTCCAACTCTAAACAAACCCTTTAAGTACCACAAAGATGCTTATAAATCCGAACGTGTCGTGTTGCTTGTGTGATGCGTTTTTATTGTAACATTAATTATTAGGCCAAATGGGTGTCTGGTAATTTGTTTGAAAATAAACTAGATTTATAAAACGATTTATAAAACGAGATGTTTTTCGATCAGCATAAAGCACCTAAACATATTTTATGTTGGTTCAGAACCAAAGCACCAGTTTGGTAATCAAAGGCAAAAAGAAAATTTTAAAGAGGACACATTTGAATGAATTTTAAAGAGAATAAATTTGAATGCATGTTAAAGATGACACATTTGAATGAATTTTAAAGAGGACACATTTGAATGCGTGTTAAAGTGGACACATTTGAATGCATTTTAAATAGGATACATTTGAATGTATTTTAAAGAGGACACATTTGAATGAATTTTAAAGAGAACACATTTGAATGCGTGTTAAAGAGGACACATTTGAATGTATTTTGAAGAGGACACATTTGAATGTATTTTTAAAGGAGAGACATTCGAATGCATTTTAAAGAGGACGCATTTGAATGTACTCGTACATATTTTAAAGAGTTTACATTTGAATGTATTTTATAAAGGACATATTTGAAAGTATTTTGAAGAGGACACACTTGAATGCATTTTATAGAGAACACATTTGAATGTATTACAAGGACACATTTGAATGCATTTTAAAGAGGCCACATTAAATAGGACACAATTGAATGTATTTTAAGCAGGACACATTTGAAAGTATTTTAAAGAGGACACATTTGAATGCATTTTAAAGAGGACACATTTTAAATATTTCTGCATACTGATAATATGAAAAGTTTCAAAAAACTATTCGAACTATTTTCGTTGTTTATTTTGGGGGTGTTATGCCGTGTTGCGTTGCCTCCTTCATTAGCCGACGTTTCTGACAGCGTTAAAGTATCCATCATCAGGGCAGATGTGTGTAAATCTAAAATCATGTCCTATTCGAACTAAAATCTAAAATCATATCCTATTCGAATTAGTTTTGAACACACAACGCAGTACCCTCTTACCCCAGAAATGCTCAAATATGCTGGTTCGGTAGCAACGTTTATAAATTATTTTTAAACTCGCGATTGAATTCGACAACTTTTTTGTGATTTTTTGTTTTTTTCTTAGCTTCCCAACAAAAACAAATTGATTTATTATAAAATTAAACTATTTTTTATTCATCAGGTAAATCAATACAAAAGCAAGGCTTTCTTAAAAATAATTTACTGGTGCTCTTGGTAGCATAAGTAAAAGAGACTTCAGAATTTTAAAAAGGTGTTATCATTGTTTACCTTAGAGCAGAAAATCTGTTTGTTAGTTTTTATAAGTACTCAGTTTTGTCATTTTTGATGAAACGCACACGATTTTTATAATAAGCACTGAAGATTTGAAATATCTATTCACTTTAGAATATTTAATTGATGAGATAGAGTATTTAGAAAAAGAGCACTGTCTCCTTTTTTAATAATCGTTAATTCCTAATCTTATAAATTCACTATAATTATCACTGATCGTTTTTTGATCTCCTTAATTTCGGAAAGTGATAAAAGAAGAATAAGATTTAAATTCCGTTGTACTTATAACCTGATAATTAATTATATACATCATTTAGTTTAGTATATCCACCACTAATCGTTAGGTGGTAATTTATTAATACGCGCATGCTTCAAATCCAGCTGTGAAGAACTGTCGACTGATGTAATAAGCAATGTCAAGTGTCAAATTAAATTGTACTACAACCAACAGAGCACGTGGTCTGACAGCGCGCTTTGCCGCCTTATATAATATTATCGCTCGGCGCGTGGCGAAGCGGGATTCGGAGTCGGACGCCTGACCAGGGGGATTCCCGCACCGAATATCCGCATTCATGAATAATGACTTGGAATGCTCGTATTCGCATGTGCTAACATGTTCCTGCCGTTGAGAGGTCCATTGTTATATCTCTCTCATTCTCATAATATGACGCACGTATTCGAATATGCGGTATGTATTTATGGATATTTTGACATGCCTGACATCCTGAAGGTCTAGCATGGACGATCAATAAATACATCACAACGATAATGACCAAATTCATCATCTACGGTCAGTATTTAGCAATATTTGCGATCATGGTTAACAATTGGTAAGAGACATTTCGGCCGACGACGTGATGACGATAGATATATTTTAGCCCGGCCTACATAGCATCAGATAAGTTTCGTTATGCAAAATTACTGGCTTATGAATGGAATTCTACTAACGAAGCTCTTAGCATTGAAAGAAGTCACATACGCGATCCATACACTTAAATAATTCAACTAAGACGCGCCAATTTATTCCGTTCGATCTTTGAGAAACTTCAGTGGTTTAAATATGACTAAAGACCTGATTAATTTTCGTTTGCTTGATTAATGCATATTTAGATTAGTATTTCAATTCGACATTGCCAATTTATTAATATTTTTACGTAATTGTTTGGCGTTTGAAACTTCGCAGTGTCAATTCATAGAAAAACGTTAAGTGATGCCAGCGTGGATCGACTTTTTATTTATTATTATGTCAATATCTGTTCGGCTACCAACGGTGAAACCGTGCTCGGGACATCGATATAAAATCATCGAAAGTTACGCTTATCGATTTCACAGTGCTGTAGCTCCTGAGATCCCCTATGCATATTGTAAATTGACAAATTCATCCATTCGTCGCACTAATTGCTTAAAACCGTAACGATATATAGGGTGTTAAGGGACGTACTTGACTTACTTTAACCAGTGATTCCTGACATTATTTGGAGTAAAAAATGTAAACGAAATTTTGGTCTCCGGTGACTTTTTTTGATGACTTTTTTTTTCAAAATTTTTTTCTTCAAAATCAAACAAAAAAAAATTTCTTCCGCATGTGATCACTGGTCACTCCGCCGAGTAGCCGAACCACCCCTTACCCCGCCTCCAACTGTCCAACACCTACCATTTTTTTATGTTTTTGTAGAAAAAAAAAAAAAAATCAAAAATGTCACCGGAGACCAAAATTTTATTTGAAAAAACGTAAATAACTTTGCACGTATCTATGCTTTCATAATCTCTACTCAGTATCACAAAATGATACTGAGTAGAGATTATTAACTTAAAACGTATATACTAGTACTGGTGTTTTTTTACAATAACTAAAGCACTTGCACGAGTTGTAAATTGTTAATGTTTTGCCGATATGCATCATAAACAAAATCTACATAATTCGTGGTAACAAATCAGTTAGTCAACAGATGAACATTTTATTTTAGTTCCGTTTCCATTATAAATGATGTGTACTTATTTGTAAAGCTACTAACGCAAAGTGATAAGTTCTAAAGTTTAGGATGGTAAGTTGTGAAGTACCTTATTTAGATTAAGATTAAATTTCGTAATTTTCTGCGCCACTAATGTGATATTTTGGAAAAATATTTCTGAAAATATTAAAATTGTTATTTTTTTCTTAAGGAAAAAAAACATTATTTAATAAAATCTCACCGGAAATAAATACGTCTTACAATTTGACCTTTCTTGGCATTAAGTCAGGGCTTCAAGTCTTCCTCAAAAGAAATAAAAAATATAAAGCGATTCAAATCGACCGCCCAAGGGTTGAGTTTAAGTTGGGGAAGCGGAAATTACGGCCACCTTTGTAGCCTCCTAACCTCTGTAAGTCCATAAGCTTTATACAGCTTTTGACACAAGCGTCCAAAAAAGAATCTAAATAAACAGAAGGCCACTTCAACCGCCGAACGGGCTATTAGGACGCACCTACATATTTATGAAGCACTCGAGATAAAATAAATAAAACTCGTCCTTTCAATTCTCCCAATTCTTACACTTAAAGAACCTTAAAATACTTTACTGCCCGACCCAGACCGTACTTGTCCATTGTATCGAATCTTTCAAGGTAGCTTTTAACTAGCGCCCTCAAAGAAAGTGTTAATATCGGTTTTAACATTATTAAATAGCGTAATTAAAGTAACTTCATATGTTTGGCGGTAGCCTTTGTGAGTCCAAATTTTATAACCATTTAGAATATATTACAAAGGACTGAAGGACACGGTGTCTGCATTAAGCGCTATTTATATAATGTCTTAGTATGCAGTTTGTTTACCACTTTCTACCTGAAAGTAATTGCATTCAAGGTGGTACATTTTTATATTGGCTCTACACGGAAAGCTCTAAGGATTATAATTTCCTTCAAGATCAGTGTCATCTTTGGGGATCCTGTGTAGGGTTTGTGTTTTAAGGAAAGGAAGGAGAGGTATATACAGGAAGGAAATAGGTATGAGGAGGTAAGAATCTGGGTGTCAGTGCGTCCAGGAGTGATGGACGTACGAAACCACCCCTCCCGCTGCGGTGCAAAGCGGTGGGTCGAGAGAGTCCTGCTTGATAGGTCAAGAGGTCTCTCTCAACCACTCTCTCCAAACCCGGCCCGCCACACAGTTGGGCAGACGCATCTGCCGCCAAGATCTTGACAATCCTCACCCCATGAACCCGAGCACCCCTGCTAAGTGACCAAACGTAGTGAACTCCTTGGGGTAATCTATGGCAGAGGTGTCGGTTATCCAATAAATGGTTCCCGGGATGGTGGTAACCATACCCGCCTCCCAAATTGATGTAGTAGCATTTTTTACATTAGCTCCACATAAAACGCCCAAAGGATAATAATTTCCTACAAGTTTATCGTCATCTTTGATTATGCTGTGTGGAGGGTTTGTGTTTTAAGGAAAGGAAGGATGGGTAGAAAAATGGTTTGAGGGATGGTTAGGAATCTGTGGACGCATCCGCCTCCAAGACCTAGACACCTAGACCTCACCCCATTCTGAGTCACCAAACGTAGCGAACCCCTCGGGGTGACCTATAGCAGAGGTGTTGGTTACCCGTAAAATGATTCGGCGGTTCCCACACCTGTCTCCCAAAAAAATAATGCACATTTTTGTAGATACTTGTAAACATTAATGTTTTTCACGATAATGTTTCTATTTACTGTGGTAGGTACTTATTTTAAATTATTTCTATTTAAGGCCGCACTCTTGAAACGCACGGCGCTGAAAAAGAAGAAGATGGAGAGATATGTAATTACGAGTGTTGGACGGAGCGCGCTAATATGTTGAGTCGTAGAATAGCAGCGAAAATTGCGAAAAAGCTTAATAAAACACGACTCGTTTAAAATAGAGCAAAAATCTCGTGGAACGTATCTTTAGTATCATTTAAAGAATCATTGTGAATTTTTTCACAAATATAACTTGTAAAATAAAAGAAATAGACTTGTTTAAAATAATTTTCGGAGCATACTTTGCGATTTTTTTCTATCGAGGGAATTTCATATAATTTGCGTTTCGGCGTGGAACGTATCTAGATATTATCTTCAAAAATAACATA
The DNA here is from genome assembly GCA_936435175.1 of Glyphotaelius pellucidus. Lineage (NCBI taxonomy): Eukaryota > Metazoa > Arthropoda > Insecta > Trichoptera > Limnephilidae > Glyphotaelius > Glyphotaelius pellucidus. The sequence continues at coordinate 17,676,895 of OW386540.1, read as the reverse complement.
CATTTTTTTAAGAGCTTAAAAACTTCAAATGTTTAAGGGAGATATGTAGGAAATCGGTCGAAATACGAATAGTAGACACTTAAGTATCGGCTGTGTAAATGGCAATTTGTCCCTAAACACAAGGGTTTCGTAAGTTAAAACATTGTGCTTTCCACGAATCACTTATTATTCACTTGTAAGCTGGCATGAAGTGACTCAAGCTTGCTTATGAAAGCTTTTTTGTAAGTTTTTAGCTTTTCGTAAGCATAAATGAAACTGATAAATTTACTATTTTTACACCAAGTGTAAATTCTTCAAATAACATTTTTAGAATAACGAATCCTAATATTGTGTAGAAAAAATATGGAAAGGTTATAAGAACTTGATATTCAGAATTGGCTACATTAAAAATGCCATTAAACCCATAACCCGAAATTTAAAATTTTTCACTAAAATTGACTTTATTTGTATATATATTGACTTTATTTGGATACAACGCTGGTTCTTGTTTGCTAATCTGTTTGCTAATTACCATTCTTTGAATATATTTCAACGAAAAGCCAATCACCAACAAATACGCGTAATATGTTTTTCATGAAACAATGAAAGTAGCTTTTTAGATTAGGTTTAAGTAAGCGATAATTTTTTATTTTTTATACGTTTTTCGGTGTAATTACATTCACGAATTTCACGAAAAATTTTCAACGAGAGATGTCTTTGTAAAATTACTTAAAATTTTCCTATCGAAGCAATTTTTCTTTTTTATTTTTCAAGTTACAAACTATATACAAAGTTACAAGTTACAGACGGATAGATAGTGAATCGCTGCAGCCATAATGTCAGAACTTTATTTCAGCGGGTCGCGTGAATGACAAAACTGACATTGTCTCACCGTCATATCGATATTTTATCGTACATTTCGATAAATGTCGAAATGTCAGCTATCAGAACTCGCAGGAACAGGACTGTTAAATGCCACTATGTGTTTTAGTATATACTGTCAGGCTAAAGGAAATGAGGAAAAGGAAGGTGAGTAAGCACCTGGCTATTCAGGTATAATCACGAAACACGGCTAAAACCATTTCAAACAACGTTATATTTCTTGGTGGTCTTCCACCAGGAAGATACTGCGAGTATCTTCCACTTTGGAACGTGCCGCAAGTATACTAGACAGGGTGTTAATGGACGTTTTTGACTTACTTTAACCATTGATTCCTGACATTATTTGAAGTAAAAAATGTTAATGAAATTTTAGTCTCCGGTGACATTTTCGATGTTTTTTTTTTCCACCAAACATTAAAAAAAACTAGTAAGTGGTGGACAATTGGGGACGGGGTAAAAGGTTGGGCGATGACTCAGCTGAGTGACCAGTGACGACACGCGGAAGAATTTTTTTTTTGCTTGATTTTGAAAAAAATAGTCATTTACATTTTTTACTTCAAATAACGTCAAATCAAAGTAAGTCAAATACGTCCCTTAGCACCCTGTATATATTATTGAATCAATTGTAAAACAACTGAAATTAACAAATAAAATTTACTTACGTACGGTGGGATTTGAACTCGCCTCGACCTCCGGATTACTAGTCGAGAGCCTTATCTTTCAACCATGGAGACCAAACCAGATCCAACAACTCATGTGAAACAGCACTAAACGTAATTGTCGAAGAATGGAAGGAAGGAATGAATAGTAATAAATTTATCTTAGCAATATTTTTGGATTTTCAAAGGGCATTCGAAACTATAGATCGTGATATACTGATAAGAAAGCTTAAAGAAATTGGTTTCTCATCTGTATCCATTAAATTAATAGAAGAGTATTTGAAAGACAGAAAACAGGTAACAAAAATAAATAATCAGTTTTCTAAACCAATGGAAAATAAATTAGGAGTACCACAGGGATCGGTCCTTGGACCTCTATTGTTCATACTCTATATTAATGACATGGTGAAAATATTTTCAAAATGCAAAGTACGATTATTTGCCGATGATACACTAATATACTTAATTGGTGATAACTACGAAGAACTAATAAATATTTTTAATAATGAACTAAATAATGTATCAAGATGGCTAAAAATAAATAAGCTTAAATTAAATACAAAAAAAACAAAATGTATGGTAATTGGGTATAAGAAGACATCCAGTGAGAGCAAAATTAAAATTGACGGTGAAATTATTGAAAGTGTGACTGAAATGAAATACCTAGGAGTTATATTAGATTCCAAACTAACTTTTAACAAACATGCTGAATATACCCAAAAGAAAATTGGAAAAAAAGTATCTTTTTTGGGAAGAATACGGCAAAAACTTTCTAGAAAAACTGCAGTCACTATTTATAATTCAATTATTGCTCCACACTTTAACTACTGCTCAACTATCCTTTTCCTGTGTAATGAACGAGAACAAAATAAGTTTCAAATTCTCCAAAACAGGGCAATGAGAATAATACTTCGACGAAATAGATTCTCAAAAGTAAATAAAATGTTGAAGGAACTAAATTGGCTAACCGTGAAACAGATGTTGACCCTGCACACGATGATATTTATCCATAAAATAGTGAACAACATGTTACCAAAATACTTCTCAAACAAAATTATATACAACAAGGACATTCACAGACATAATACAAGGACTTGCAAGGAAATCAGACTACAAAAAAAGGACAAAACGAATACGCAGAACAGTTTACTATACAAAGGGATGAAGTTATACAACACTCTACCAGAAACTTTAAGGGCCGCACCAATTGGAAAGTTCAAAATTTATTGTAGGAGATACATAGAACAAGAAAAAATATAGTTTGAAATATGAAATGATATAATTAATTAGGAAATTGTAAACTTAAATGTACAATTTACTAAAATAAAACAAATAAATAAATAAAATAAATAACTAAAAACCTAACCTAACATAAAAATTTGGTTTTTTGATAAAATAACAAGTAAATTTTTACTAAATACCAAAAATTCAGAAACAAGCTGGGAAGTAAAATTTTGTGCAAGTTTGATGATTTTCAAGAAAACCTATCCGGAAATCATTAATTTTGGACTAGCGGGGTTTCTAAAATACGCAGAATCATAGCACCGCTTTCCGTCTTTTTGACATAGTCACATAGTCATGGTATAAATTTAGACAGATTTTTTATCTTATCTGTGCATTCCATTTCCCATTAATTACATTCCAGCTTCCAGCTCTTGAAAAGTCAAGAAGCGTTTAACTCAAGCCAGCGTCTGTTTGGGTTAAATATGATATCTCTCGAGTGGCTTATGCGCGGAGGGTCCTCTCCTCGCTACGCAATACTATATTAATTCGGATGGGGGAATTTAAGACGTGGCCATGTGCCAGAACTCAGAGTGTGCATGCGCGTGGAAGAAGCGGAACTCTTATCTTGGAACTGTGAACTGTGCCACCGTCTTCTCTGCTTCCTCTCTAGGAGACACCGCGTGTTTTAATAGATAGATAAATTTGGTACCTATGTTCACCATCATTTTTTAAAGTTGAACTAGCTAAAATGCCAGAGAAATTTTGTCTTTAAAAAGATAAAATTTTGCAAAGAATTTTTTATTTGAATCTGTTATGGTAGGTTGGATTTTTCTATTACAAATCTAACTGATTTTAATTACGGGAATTGAGTTATTCATTTTGAAAGAATTATACAGACTTCAACTAAATTGAAACATATTATTAAACGGCCTGACAACTAAAAAAAAGCTTTTCCCGTTTTAACTACATAAATAAGTCACAAAAATTCCTCAAATTGTAAAACATGAAACTGCGCGCTATAATTATGACTTATTGCATATTTATGACTCTGTCCAGGTATTTTATTAACCAAATGTACTTTTATATAATTTTTTGTTATGTACGTACGTTATACCTTATATAGTCCTAGAGTTTTTGACCTCTCTGCCTGCCCCTGCGAAGAAAAGGCATGGGGGTTAGTTATTTAGAAATATCATAATAAATTAGTGGTCGAAAAAAAGACTTTAGTAAGATAACCTTTTTTTCGTTAACTTCACACAGGAGGCCCCGAGTAAAATGATTCCCCTCAAAGGATCTATGTCATATTTGGTATGCTGTGGGGAGGGCTATTTTAGGAAAGGAAGGAGAGCGAATTCTTGGAAGGAAGAAGGTATGACGACCTCCGTGGTTGAGGGGTAAGACTCTCGAATCGCAATCCAAAGGTCGTGGGTTCGAATTCGGCGTGCGCGAATATTTTTTTAAAATTTATTTGTGTTATTTCACAATTAATTAATTATTAAAAATTTATTTGCCCTGTATCAGTTACCTCCGTGGTATAATTAAAAAGTTGCCTGAAATGGCTTTAGCCGTGTTTGGTGACCAGATCTGAATAGCCAGGTACTTCCCCGCCTTCTTCTCCCACATCTCCTTACCCTCCCCACTACCTTCGGCCTCACAATATATCCGAATTGGGTACGCCATAGTCTCACTGGCTCCAGATGGGAGCAGTTTGGACTCTTGTGCGGTACTCACACAAAAAAATCTTAAAAAGGTGTGAGGGGTGTGTAGGAACACAGGGGTAAATGAAAATGGTTTCGGACGTGCGAATCTATCCCTTCCACTGCGCTGCAAGGGCATCACCTTCGGCTGGAGAGGTCAAAGGGTCAGTCTCTCCCTATCCGGCCTATCATACAATTTTGGGCAGACACAACCGCCACCAAGATCCGGACAAACCTCATCTCATGAACCCGGACACCAATACTAAACGTAGCGAACCACTAGGGATGACCTATGGCAGAGGTGTTGGTAATCCGGTACCCATACCCGCCTCCCAAATTAAAAACCTCATTTTTGCGTCCGATACAAACTTCTAAGCGTATCACGATAAATAAAATTATTAATGATGTTTACAAATACATTCGAATCTGTAATTCAATTCAATTTAATGTAATCACGGCACAATCAATTTCAAAAGCAATAAATGAAGTTGTTTAATCTAATACATTTTTTAATAGCATGTCATGCCCATCAAGATAACGGTTGCATCCCATCCACCGCCTTCGTGTATCTTCGTACTTCTGGTCTTCGGAAACGTTCGAGTATTTCCGGCAGGTTTCGTCTCCCAAATCAAGTCGTTAAAACCAAGATCTCCCACGCGGTGAGCTGCACATAAATTTCTTTGATTTCGGTCGCTCTAAAGGAATTTTAATTTCTCTGTTCTTCGCTCTTCATCGGAATTCCAAAATCGTAAAAATCGAGAAATCGTCAATATTACGTTCTCTCTTGCTCGTACTCTCAGTCCAGATAGTGATGATCGTAAATTCATTCAACAAATTGTTAATGCCATTGAAATCACTTAATATTCTAAATATTCGTAGCATGTATTCCTACTTGTATGTACTTATTTTCCTTACGGAAAATAACTGATCATAAAGTTAATATTGTAATCCACGACGTAAAATGTGATCATGTACACTGTAAACAACATATTCCTATTTTTACTGTAATTAACTCTTCTTCCGAAATTAAATATCTCGGTGTGATCATTGATCAAAACGTGAGGTGGAATAGTCACAGTTCAGAGCTAGTGAAGAGAATAAGAAAATGTATTGATAAATTTGTTAGATTAAGAAATATTTTAAATGTAAAGATAATCAAAAACGTGTACTATGCTCTTGTACATTCTTTACTTATCTACGGAATTATAGGTTGGGGAGGATCTTACAAAAACAATCTAAACTCATTAAAAGTTTCGCAAAGAATCATCATTAAAGTAACATTTAAAAAAAACCTACCTTCTCAACAAAATCACTTTTTAAATTGTTTCCAGTACCAAATGTCGATGACATATTCAAGCAAGCTTCCATTATAAAAATGCGTAAAGAAAAAAATAATAAATAATATCAAGAATTTTACAAACTAATGAGAAATGGAAACCAATTTATTACACCTAATTTTAAAACACTCAAATGCAAAATCATATTTTTCAAGTCGTAAAAAACTATAATAACCTCCTTTCTGAATTACGCTGTATCAACAACCAATCAGAACAAATAAATAAAATTAAACAATTGTTAAAAAAAACTTAAAGTAAAAAGTAAATATTTTATACAAAGCATATTATAACTTACAACCTAAGTAAGAATCGTGGCTCCCTTATCAGGCGCAAGAGCCCCTCTTTTCTGATAAGGTATACATGACCAAAAACGACGATCAATATAATATTTTGTAAAATATATAAATAACCCATATTTTTTATATTACAATAAAAAAATATTAAAAATTTAAATGTACAGAAGATATAAACAAATATGCCCCAAGGTAGCTCCAAGCCAATACGGAAATGATTTTTGTTTTAACCCATCCAGGTCTCGGGCATATCGGGCAATAATTCCAAATAAATGGAATATTTCTGAATGTATCCGAAAACTAAAAACTGTTTATGAAAGGTGATAGAATACGCTTTCAAATGTTATTATTAATAATAATAATAAAGTTTTATTCCAGGATGTGGGGAGGATAGTGCAATCCCACACGTCCCGTATGATTGTACATATTTATATAATATATTTTATAACTTATTTTAAAACAACAGATTTTTTTTTTTGAACATAGAATAGGAAAAAACAAAATAAAAAAAAATTATATATAAAAATTAAATATAAAAATTTAAAAAAATAAATAAGTAATCAATTCTATTCTTCAAGATCGGGCCCAGCGCTCACTTAGGAGTGGGGTTTGGTGCTGGAACGCTGTGGTCACCACTGTATTGTCGGAAGCCATTAGCCGCATCCTGGCTCCAGTGACCCGATGTCTCTTTAGACCGGCGAATCCGTGCAGTCCTAGTTCAGTGAACATTGTCGATGCACTGCTATATCTTCTGAATCCAAATATAATTCTACATGCATCATTATATTGGATCCGTAGTCGTTCCATCGAGGTGGTTCGGTAGTTACACCATGTTTCGCATGTATATAAATTATTATTATTAGAAATAAATATATAATAGTTATAATGTTAAAATTTTTAATACAAACATAAAATAGTTTTATAAATGGCTCTCCTCACGTTTTTTCTATTTAAATTACTGATAACGAAAAAAAAATTACGCTTATTTTCTTAAGAAAATGTATCATAAACGTTACTTTCACCCCACGTTTTGGTCGTTTCATAAAAAAAAATTAATAAAAATTCTCGAAATTTTATGTTTTTCTCAAATTGGTATTGGAAACTTCGGTTTCATGGAGGTGCATATTTAAAAAAAAATTATGGCTAAATTCTAGATTGTAATATGTAGCGTGGGAGTTTTTTTCCTTCTATTACCATTTAGATCAGTGATTCCCAAAGTGGGACCCCCAGGATTCCACGTAGTCGTGATAAAAAAATGGGGGTCCACAAGTTGTGAGGGTCCACGAAAATTTATCTGGTTTCGTTGGTCATCAACATCACTCTTGGCTCTACAACGCCTGGTGGGTCTTGGCCTTCTCAAGAGTCTTCCTCCATTCATCTCGGTTTTGGGCCAGTTCTCTCCAGTTTAGAAGCTCCAAGGTAGATATATATTTGAGGACGTTGTCTCTCCATTTTAATCTTGGCCTTCCCAGGCTCCTTCGCCCTTTCGGTCTTGGGTTCAGCTTTGACCACCAGACTTTGGTGATTGATGCTCGGTCATTTTCTTCACATGACCCCGTCTAATATCACATTACCCCCCCCCCCCCCCCCCCCCCCCCTTGTGACAGACCACAACTCCAGCGTTATATTCAATATTCAGTACGAATCGCGTCGAGTTTTGGGAATATGGTTGAAATGTTGCAGCAGGGGGTCCACCGAAACCAGTAAAATTTTGAAAGTGGTCCACGAGAAAAAAAGTTAGGAAACCTCTGGTTAGATCATGTTTCTCACCACGACAGTAAAGTAGATACAACGATTTATATGAGACCTATGTGAGCTGGGACAAATTTTCTCTTCTCTGATAATATGGGTTAAAGATTACAATATTTTGTTCTTCTCGGATGTTAATTTTTCGTGTTGTGTTTATTTAATGCGAATAAGAGTCCCAACTGTTCCCAATTTACAACGAGTCGTTGGGACTACGGTATAGCGGATTGGGATATGTTGTGAGACTAAAGGAAGTAGATAAGAAAAAAGGATGGCCATGACATCTTATTTTTTTTTTTTAATTTCACCCACAGTAAGAGCAATTAATTAAACTATTGAGATTTGGATCCTGTTTGCCAGATTAATTCAATTCTTCATTCCTCTTAATTTTAAATGGGGTCAATCAATTTTTCATAAGCGAACATCAGAAAGCTCTCAGGAGAGAAGGAAGGAAGTCTACGGCTTACAAATCCCGGAAATTTAATATTTACCCACAATATTCCGAGATTTGGTTCAGAGAACTGATGAATACTTCATAAAGCAAAGAGAAATTATTGAAGCCTCAACACTATTTACTATGTCCATAATATTTCTGGCAAATTTTAGTAATAGGTTCATTGCTTTACGAGCTTAGTTGGTTAAATAATAAATATAGTTATTTTTTGGTTTAAGTTGAATAATTCAATATTGAAATTGTATCTCAATCGATTCGGTTTTAAGTGATAAAAATTGAGGTTGATCGTAATAGTAAAAAATCTTTAAAAATTTAGACCATTTTTCCCCACTATGTCAGAGAAAAATAGAGTAACTAACTACTCATCAAGTAATTTTATTTGATATACATATGGGTAGTTTTTCTGAGCGTTGGTGAATAATATGGTTCAATGCCAACTCAGAATCAACTCAACTCAACATCTTTTTAAAAAGTCATTAAAAACTATGAAAAAAAAATTTAAATAGTCCATAATTTACCTAACGTTACCTGTTCTACCAATTTTTTTAATATATTTTTCACATCACTTTTAATGACTTTTCTAATGAGGTTCTGGGTTGATTTTAGAGTTGTCCGCTCACCGAATAGTTTGTATTCATTACTCGACAAGTAACACTAATTGACAATTACTCAGAGGTAGCGGAATACCATTTTATATCAATAAAACTTTACTGTGCGTATGCTTCTATTAGTAGTTATCCTGGCTTGGCCAAGTTTTTTCTGCTTTATAGGCAAGCAAACACATAATATTGATGTAATCCGAAGGCCACTCTTTGAAGATATAAAATATCTTTAAACTCTAATTACCTTAGATAGTTACTACCTAGACTCTACTAAAGCCTTGATGAAATACGGATTTGGTTGTTTCTTCTGAGGTCGCCGAAAAAATCTTTTTTGATTTTGAGGTCACAGCTCCAAAAAGGTTTCGGACCGCTGTCCTGGGGTAAATTCAAAGCTCAGAACAGAAACCAATTTGGTAAATTTAATCGAAATAGGTAAAATGATTCAAGTGTAAAACTAATTATTGTTTGTAATCGAAGAACCCATGGGTGGGATTTGTAATTTGGTGACATGATTTAATACAAAATGCTAATCAATTAATTAACTAATCGTGCTTTCCTAGTTAACGGAAAGTAATTTGCCGAATCAAACCACTGAAAACTTATACCTACATATTTTGTTAAGTGTAAATCACCTACAATGTTATCTGTTCGTGCTATATTGTGGCTTAAAATTGCGAGTCAGCATACATCTCAATCTGAATATAATAAACTAGTGGTTCATGTTCATAAGACTAACTGCAAACGACGGACTTATAATTTCCAGATACCTAAATAAATACGGTCAAAGAACTCTAGAATACCTTGTTTCAACAATTCAAATATGTTACCCAACTCAATAAAAAGCTGTGATTTGAGTTTCAGAAGGAAATGTACGCTAAAAAAATGGTTAGGTGAAAGAACTTTTTTGCACTAATGTGTGTTTTTTCCGCTTTTCGTTTTAATGTTTTTTCCATTATTATTATTCTTTTTTCTCTTCTTTTTTCTTTTCTTTTATTTCTCTCGTTTTCTCTGTTCTTTATTTCTTATAAATTTTATTAACAATATTTTTTCCAAAAATATATGTTTTTATGTATATATATATAATGTAATAATGTGTATATTTTATGAACCTGTTCAATTTTAAAAAAAAAAGTAAATGTCAAAAGAACCCGTTGACAAACTGATATCAATCAGTTTAACAGGACTTAATTGAAAACATGTAAAAAATGTAAATAAATAAGAAAGAAATTTATTTATTATAAAAAGGGTTCTTAGGAAAGTTCTATTCTGAAATGATGCCCAGAAGCCATTATGAAAATGCATCTTCTTTTGGTTTAAATAAAATAATGATTTAATTCAAATGAATAGGATGATATAGATTCATTGTATTCTTTCAATTTTAGTTTCTTATCTACGAACGTTTATTCAATGTTATATTCTGTATGAGTCAGCAATGAGAATATAAGTTTGGAGTTTCAGTCAGTAGGGAAAGTTTCTCGCTTATAGTGGTAATAAATTTCCTTTCGGTTACTGAGAAACTAATGTGGGGTATTTTCACAAACTCTGGATACTGTTAAAAATGTAAGGATGGTCAAATTTTTCTGCATCTGACCATCGCAATAATATTTATTTTTAATCCATAATTATAATTGATTTTAAAAACTATCTAATATCGCAAATTCCTAAACGGTTCGAACTGGTTACAACGTGTACCTCAATTTGGGAGGCGGGTATGGGTACCGCCGCCGCAGGAAGCATTTTTAGCATGGATTCATGCGGTGAGGTTTATTTGCCTATTTGTTTATTGCCTATTACTGCACACTAGCTGCATGGCAGGCCGGATCGGGAGAGAATGGTTGAGGGAGTCTCTTTGACATCTACAGCCCTACTCTCTCGGAACATCGCCTTGCACTGCAGTGGGAGGGATAGATTCATACGTCCGTCACTCCTAGATACACTGATCCCCAGATTCCTACCCACCCCTTATACCATTTTTCTTTCCAGAACTTCCTCACCTTCCTTTCCTTAAAAGACCCTCCACACAGCATCCCCAACGATGATATAGGCCCTGAGGGGGAATTATTTTCCCCAGAGCCACCTGGGTGGAAATAATGTTAAAAAAAAGGCTATCATCGATATTGTTCGGCATGACGTCAACAACGCCATATTCAAGAACAAAACGATCATGTCATTTTGGCGGAAGGCAAATTTTAAATCCTAATAGAAAATGTATTCGTCTTACTTTGAATTATCTTCATTTTTTATTTAAGAGTTCACCAATTTCTTCTCTTCAGCAATTTTTCAAACCCACGTTTACGAATCGAGATGAAGTTAGCAGGTATATAAAATATGAATTATTTTACAGTATTACATCTTGACAAAGTTAATTACGTGTTCATCCGCATCTCTATAGTGTATTCTGTGGTGAAGAAAAATATTCTACCAACCTTGCAAACGAGTATAAATTCTGACATATATATAGATGTTTGATACATATAATATGACATTATTACATCGTAGGACACGACCACTACATCTAGGCAACTCCAAAATCAGCTTTTTAGAGTTACACACAAAACATATTTTTATTTCCTCGCCCAAGTATGCTACAACACATTTTATGTGTTTGTGGATTAACCCTGATATATTTTATTACTTAGACATTTTTCACGATTCCTTTAGCGTGGTAAGAATAATTTTAAAACAGTATATTTTTAAAATATATTTCTTGATTTCAAAATTTCTCTATATCTCTCCATACACTTTCTTTTTTTTATTATTAGTTCTTTAATAATCTTTTATATTATTTCTTATTTCAAATTTTAATGCATTCACTATACGTAAAATCGGTGACCGGAGATGTCAAAATGAAACCAACTCAGAACCACCTCAGAAAAGTCATTAAAAGTGATGAAAAAAAAAGTATGAAAAATTTGTTAAATAGGTTATGTTAGGTTAAGATTATGGGCTATTTTAATTTTTTTTCGTAGTTTTTAATGACTTTTGAAAGAGTGTTGAGTTGACTTTATTCTCAGTTGGCAAGGAATCGTAAAATCTATCACCATACCACGGGCATGTGCCTAGACACATTTGTGGTGGTCAATAAATCCACAAATTATGTAACCATCAAAGCAATGAATGACCTTTCTCATCCCAGGAGAAATTACTAAGATATTGGATGGACATATGTTATTGGTACTTTGACCGAGTATAATTTAAAGTGCCTTATAACTTGTCTCATAGTGTACTGTATATGTCAAAACAAACCGATAAATAAATAACCATACATCATTCTTTGAAATTCGCACTCATAAAGCTAAACACTTTCAAATTGTTTAAAATAATTAATTCAAAAGATGGAACGGAGATCAAAATATTATGACGTTATGACTAAAAATAAATGTTTGCTATAACACGCGTCCAAGATGTGGATCGTTTTTATCTTCTTATTATACTCTTCAAAAAATGGCAGATTTTTTAACATCGAAGAGAAAAACAACAAATGTGTTTGGTTAATCTTATTTTGACCTACGTTAAAGATAATGATTCATCTTAAAGACGTACTGAAGTTTAAAAGTGTACATTTGAATTATTACCATACCGAAACATTTTAAAGTTGAATAGGTAAATTTGAAAGTTTAGGGTTTTGTACTTCAAATAAAACCAAATTAATTATTAAAAATATATTGTAAATAAAACAAAAAAACAAAATGCTGTAAATCTCGTGCAAAATAAAGAATTTTTTTAATGAAAATTAAGTTTAAACAATTTTTTTGTAGGCTTTGAAAGTTTAACTTAAAAATAATAACATTATAAGACGAAGTCCGATAGTTCCACAAAAGATGATCAAACGTCTTTCGAACGTATGGTGTATGTATATCTCCGTAATTATTGTACTTGGCTAACTGAGATAGGCAGCAGGCTACGAAATTAAAAAAAACGTTACTTACGTCGCAAGGATGTAGATTATCTCTCTAGGATTGAATAATAACATCAGCTTGTACTGCAATGCAATTAACTCAAACTTCTCAGATAGCGTTTGTGACATGTATCCATTCAGAGCAATACTTTTGGTTGCAAAATTTCACAGCTTCTCTTGGGAGATTGTTATATCATCTCTCTATACATTTCCTTTAGATCGCATTCCCTGAGCTTCAGGCTCATCTCATGTGAACCAGCAGAAGTGGAAATCCAATAGAGGAACGAGAGCGCCTTTGTATTCAAAGAAATAGTGGGATACGTTTGCACGGGTTAATTAGACCTCACTCAATATCCCGTGAAAGATGTGAATACGATTGGGTGGATAGGATACTGGATACCTACTTATAAGTCTAGCATTATACATTTTCAAACTTTGCTAATAACTCAATGGAGTAACGAAAAACACGGTGTCTTCAATGTAAAAAATTATGTTTGTGGCCCTTCTGCTGAGTTCGTTCTACCCTTTATCTTTGTGATTTGCGTCGTTTATGTGAAATGGAAGCGATTGCAGTGGATTTTCAGCGGTACGCCTATTAATTGCACTAAAACTGATAGTGTCTTTCATTTTACTGGCGATTTCTAATATTTTGAAGGCGATAGATTCGCGATAAATCAATCTATTGAGAGGAAGCTACAAGCAAAAAATGTGTGTTCTGAGTGTGCTTTATATCGCCACAAATATAGGTAACAGTAATAAAAATCACTTGACAAACGTCTTCAGTCTTTTTTGAATTTTGTTAATAATTTTATGAGAAATATGAAAAGTTATTCAATGAAAACTTTCACAGATAATTTTAGATATAAAATTTTAAAGGGTTGTTTTTTACATGCGTTCATACATATCTAATGAAAAAATACTTTTTTAGAGGGTTACACTTATATTTTTTATACAATAATTAATGATTTTATTTCAACTCTACTCAGTGGAAACGGTAGAAAAATCTTCATTTTATCCAATGCATATTTTTGTATTTATAATGTAAGCCGGTTCGTACTAAGATTTATCGAAAGTAGTGATTTAGCTTTAATCTTAAAACAGGTTAAAACGGGTTTACAACCTTAATGAGAGCTTTGATGATTGTTATTTCAACCATTCTGCGCCGATTGATAAACAAAGGAAAGGGAAGCACTCTGCGACTTAGTATCGCAAAAATCATTCAAGTTTTGGAAGCAAATATATAAGCAAATATATAAGCAAATATATAAGCAAATATATAAAATATTGATCAATTCTCGCTCCGCACCGAAGGAGTATAGTCGCGTATTTTTGTGACAAATAAAACAATAAATATAGTTTACTTACATTGATAACTCGCCCACCTGGGCGATCCATTTCATCCAATATGGAAACCGAAGTAATTTTTAAAAACATTAAAGAGTTAATAAATAAAATCACTTCAGTGAAGGACTCAAAAATAAAATTAACACTGGAACAAAATATTATGTCACTGGAAGAAAAAATTCAACACGAACTAATAAGTCTACAAAAGAAGATAATAGAATTACAAGAAACTAATATTAAAAATAATCATCACTATACACAGAAACTTGAAGAATTTCACCTTAATAACAAAAGATCTTACGCAAATGTAACGCAAATGCCAAGTGACAATAAAAACTTTGTAAAATCATCATACGACCCAGAACAGAAGTACGCCATTTTAATTACTTCAAAAAACACCTTGAAGGCCGAGGATATAAAAATAAAAGTTCAAAAAAATATTAATTTAACAAAGATAAAAGTCGGAGTTAATGGAGTAAAAAAAATCGGAGAAAATAAATTACTGATTTCTTGCCAGAAAAAAGAAGAAGCTGAAAAATTAACTGAAGAAATAAATAAGGTAATGGGAAAAGAAATATTAGCCGAAGAAATAAAAAAAAAGAAACCGTTCTTAATGTTAAAAAGGCTACAATGCCAATTGACTGAAGAGGAAATTATAGATGGAATTATGCAACAAAACGAAGGATTAACCATGGAAGACAAAAACAACATCAAACTTATCAAGGAATTAAAAAACAAGTACAATGAAGGAAAAGAAAATGACACCACTAACTACATTATTGAAACGACCGGTAAATTGAGAAAAACACTAATAGATAAAAAAAAAATAAATATCAAATTCCAAAGAGTGTACGTAGAGGATGTAAATCCGCTCACACAATGTTACCATTGCCTCAAGTTCGGCCACACAGCTCAAAGATGTCTCGCCAGGACGCAGCCACCCATTTGCCCCCATTGCACTAAGGATCACATACTTTCCAAATGTGAAAACAAAGAAAAAATGCCAATCTGCAACAATTGCTGTGTTCAAAACAAAAGGTTTGATATGAACTATTCTACTGAACATAGAGTCGATAGCATAAAATGTGTTTACCGGCAAAAAATGCTTCAAATAGCTAGAGAGCGTATCGACTATGAATAAATATTGTAATTTTATCTCCTCAAACTATAAAAACTAAAAATGAATGATTTTTTATGTAACGCGCTAGATAAAAAAATATGTATAGAAGAAAAATTATGTCACTCCATAAGAGATTTCAATTTAATTTGTACAGAAAAAGGATTTACCCTATTTCATACAAATATTAGAAGCATAGAAAAAAACTTTGAAGAATTAATATTATCATTAAAAGAATCAAATTTTTTCCCGGGCCTGATTGTGTTGTCAGAAACACATTCAGCCGGTGAACTGAATTACTTTATTCCAGGGTACACATACCATGCAACAACAACAAAAATAAACAAAAACTCTGGTATCGGAGTATTTATTTCTAACCAGTATAATATTATCAATATCAGAGAGATAATAAATATTAATAATGTTAACATTTTAAATATTGAATTTAAAGTCGAAAATAAATATTATAATGTTATTGCTATTTATCGTACACATAATTCGATAGTACCACAATTTATAGATGAATTGAAAAACATTTTATTAAATTTTAGAAATAAAAATAATATACTTGTTGGGGATGTGAATTTAAATATTGCAAACGATTACTATTGTAAGGATAAAGAAAACTATCTCAATATGCTGGCTGAATTAAACTATTTATCGTGCATAAATTATTATACAAGAAACGTTCGGGGTCAACGACCTTCGTGTATAGACCACATATTTACAAATATTCCTTACTTCGAAAACATAACTTCAGCTGTCGTACATACAACAATCACTGATCATTATTCATGTATATTTCATTATAAATGCAATCCAGCTTTTCCATTACTTAAACAAAATAATGCATCCAAAAAAGTACTTAATATGGATACGTTAAAATATAAATTAGAATCAGAAAACTGGATTAAATTACTACAATGTAATGATGTCAATATCTGCTGTAATTTGTTTGAAGAAAAAATATCTAAATGCATAAACGATTCGACAAAAAATATTAATATTCCCAAATCCAAACTATCTAACTACAAACCTATAAAACCGTGGATTACTCATGGTTTAATAATATCTGTACGACATAAACAAGCCCTTTATAAACTAACTACTCAGCAACCAAATAATAAAAATTTACTAAATCGTTTTAAAGCATATAAAAACAAACTTTCATATATTATAAAAAACAGAAAAGAAAGTTATTATAAACAGAAGCTTGATCAGGCGGAAAATGATAGTAAAAGAGTATGGACGGTTATAAATGAAATAATTGATAAGAAAAAATGCAGGAATAACGAAATCAGTGCTATTACTCATGATAACTCGAAAATATGTTGTAAAGAAAACCCTTCAAAAGCTGCAAATATATTTAACACATTTTTTGCAAACGTAGGGAAAAATCTTGCGAATCACATAAATATCAACCCAATTTCAGACTGTAATATTGATGCAGAAAATAAAATAGCAACATTCCAAGTCACAACAGAGGATGAAATAGTATCTATCATAAACGGTATGAAAGGAGGTTCTGCCCCAGGATTTGATGGAATTACAGTTAACATTTTAAAAAATATTAAAAATCAAATTTCTAAACCATTAATGCATATAATAAATATAAGTCTCCAAAGCGGAGTGTTTCCATCTATTTACAAACAAACTATCATTACTCCAATATTTAAATCTGGTAATCCAGAAGAAGTAGGCAACTACCGACCTATATCAGTAATTTCGAATATAGCAAAAATTTTTGAAAAGATAGTAAAAAAAAGAATAAATCAGTTTATAAAATGTAATAAAATAATTAATGAAAATCAGTTCGGCTTTATGGAATGTAGAAGCACACAGGATGCAATTGCAAAATTAACTAGCCTTGTTCACAATTCATTAGATAAATCACTAAAATGCCTTGGAATTTTCATAGATCTCAAAAAAGCGTTTGACAGCATATCACATAACAAACTTTTAAGTAAATTAAGAAACATTGGATTAGATGGAGCAGCTCTAGAATGGATAAAAAGCTTCCTTTTCGAACGTCCTCAAGTCGTTAAAATCAACGATGTGCTTAGCCAACAAGATACGAGTAACTTTGGCATACCTCAAGGTACAGTCCTGGGACCGTTACTGTTTATCATCTATGTAAATGACATATTCACACAAAGAATAAACGGAAAAATAATATCTTATGCTGACGACACTGTCATAGTAATTGAAGGTGCTGATTGGAATACTGTGAATAATCTAGCGAATATTGATATTAATACGCTGAAAAACTGGTTCGATAAAAATCTCCTCTCATTAAATACTGAAAAAACAAAATTTATCCCTTTCTCTATCAATAAATGTAAATCAAATCCAGAAATAAAAATTGTAATACATCAGAGTAAATGTGGTGGAACTAATTGTAATCAAACATGCTCTACACTTAATTCAACTTCAAATATTAAATATCTTGGTGTATATATAGATCAACATTTTAAATGGAAAACACATATTTGTGAACTTGTCAAAAGAATTAGGAAATGTATATATATATATTTATCAGAATAAGAAATATTCTTAGACTAGAAAACCTCAAAAAAGTGTACTACGCAATTGTTCAATCTATATTACAGTACGGTATTATAGGGTGGGGAGGAACTTATGATGTTATTTTAAATCCTCTGAAAATAGTTCAAAGATTGATAATTAAGGTTATCTTGAAAAAACCATCTACATTCTCTACTGAAAGAATCTTTTCAATATTCAAAGTATCTACAATAGACAATATATATAAAAAATATGCAATTCTACAGACTTTTAAAGAAATACAGCTAAAAAAATTACAATTCAATATATCAGCAAGATTTCAAAACAATATCAAAATCCCTAAATTTAATACCAAGCACATCCAAAATACCTATCTGTATCTAGGTATAAATTATTTCAACAACCTCCCTTTAGAACTAAAAATTATCGAAAATATACATAAATTCCAAATTAATTTGAAAAATCACCTGAAACAACTGTAAGAGTCCATTTCTACCGCTAATATTTCATTTAAATCTTGAAATTTATTTATTGTTATATCCCGAGTTTTCTTACATATCTTTTGTTATTAGATGCAATATTATTATTTTCTACTAAATTTTACATATACTTGAGCTTGAATCCCCTCACCAAACACAAGAGCCTTGTCTCTTTATGATGAGGAAATGCTATTGTTATGTTCATTTTACAACTTTGTTTAACATGTAAAAAAAAAAATGTATACTTATTGTAAAAACATACAAATATTAAATAAAAAAAAAATAAAAAAAAAAAAATGTTTTAATGTCTTGATAAATATAAATGCCCTCATAACCTATCTACCTATACAAGTTGAATATTGGCGGATGAAGTTATGGCATAATTTTCGTATGAATGTTGTATTCTGAACGGAATCTGACGAACCCCAATATTCAAAATCAGAATTTGACGGCCTCCGTGGTTGAGAGGTTACGTTTCTTGGCTACAAATCTGGAAGCCACCGTATAAAATCGTTGTAATAATACACTCCTAATAATACATTTCTCCGACTTGGAGAAACTTATAGTCATAATCTCTGGCAAAGTGGAAGGCAACATGGAAGCAAAGGAAGATTACGCGCTGGAGTGACCAAGAATTACAGCGTCCGCGGCATCTGCAGCCCTCCACGCAGCGCAGAACCGCGAGGAGTGGAGGAAATGGAAACTAGAGTAGAGATCACGATTCTAAGCAATGAAGAAGATTAATTTATTTACGGCAAGTTCCAGGGTGATAGATACTATAAGGTACTGGTGAAAGACTACAATAGAGAAATGGATTTAGCCGTGGTTGACGACCAGATCTGAATAGCCAGGTACTTTACCACCTTTTTTTATAGTTTTTTATCGATTTACATATCTCCCTTTCAAATCATCTTCAGTAATCTTCTGTTTCTTTGAACGCTTAAAACGGAATCTAAGTCGATAATTAAATTTTAACCCCCTCCTTTACAAACCAGATTTACTGACTTTAAATAATATCACCAGTTTGATAGTTAACTTAAATGCATTCTGACAAGTCTCTCGAAACTCGGAATAATAATTCTATTAAATTACTTCGTAAAAACTAACAGTTGTGATTCGTGGAAAGGTTATATGAATAATCTGTTTAATAATATCCAGGGTAAGACCCGCATTGGATTCATCCGTAATAATTCATAATACCAACCCGCAGCTTTATGTCTGTAGGGGAACCCGGGGTGGAACGGGGTACCGGGGCGGGATGGGAAACGGGCGCTACGGACGACAGAGACGCGTGATCTTTGCTCACAATGTTCAGATCGCTGCGCTGCGCTATACGGAATTGGTGCTGTTGTTGTGAGAGTTTGCTTATTTTGGATTTTACCGACGGTTGGAGACATTTCGAATTCTAATTTTTGCACTGCGACAGCAACATTAAAATATACGCTATCGTTTATTCGGAAAGAAACATTACAGGTTTCTTTCAACATACTTTTGACTGACTAGAAGTCTAGTGATAACTCAAGGCCAGCAAATACAACGGCCATAATACTGGTGTTTTAAAGAACTTTACGTCGGAGCATAACGAATGGGGCATAATGGGGTATACCCCGTGCACTTACCCCGCACTTTTATTTCATCTGCAGTTGGTTAGTAAATATAAACAAGCTAGCAGTCCTGGAGTCCCTGTCAGTTGGTTAGTAAATATAAACATGCTATGAAACGAGCTGTTGTCATCAATGGAGAAAAGAGATACGTGGCGGAATTAAATCGACAGCCATTACCAATACGAGGGGTGTGTTAGATGAGAAAATCCTGAAGTTTTTGTGAAATCTTCAGGGACACCATGTAGCGGGTTCTGGTCTAGACAATTTAGGAGGCGGGAATGGGTACCGCCGCCCCGGGAACCTTTATTGGATAACCAACACCTCTGCCATAGGTCATTCCAAGTGGTTCGCTACGTTTGGTGATTTGGTAGGGGTGCCCGGGTTCATGGGGTGAGGTTTGTCTAGGTCTTGGAGGTGGATGACCAGGACACACTGAACCCCAGATTCCTACCCACCCCTTAAACCCTTTTCCTTTCCAGAACTCTCTTCTCCTTCCTTTCCTTAAAAAAACCCTCCAAATTATTTTCTTCAGGGCCTCCTGTGTGGAGTTCATGTAAAAATAAAAAAAAGACTAATGGCGATGACAGTGTTACTACCAATAATTAACTACCAATAATTACAACCGTTGTTTCCAATATTTCGATCGATCAATCTAAGACTCAGATAAGCTAAGTGATTCGTTCAGTAACGCTCGATTCGCCTGTTGGTCGCAGAGTTGCATTGAGAAGAGCATATTTGAGAAGTGTTCTCAAGTGTTGAGCTAAAATTTCTGCCTTAGTTTTGGTTTTGCTTTCGGCAAGTTGATCAGATTGGATTGGGAATAACGGCCGTTAGTACCCCATTGTGGCCTTAATTCATTTTACCGTTGAACCCCCGGGGATAGTGCAAAATGGGAAATTTCGCTTTTTTTTCTGAAACAATAATTGTATAGTAACAATAATTTAGAAAAGTTTAGCTTTAGTTTCCATGAAGATAAATACGTAAATAAACGTACAAATTGATCAATAATGATATTACTACTTTCTCAAACTGTAATCATAGCTTAGCTATCCCATTCCGCCCCGGGTTCCCCTACTCCGGAGAATGTGATGCGATTAAGGATTTCGATGACAATGAAATTGTTTTTGATTTGTTTTATATTATCATCAAATAACACTACTTTCATGTACGGCATTTACGCCCACGCAGTTATCATAATAATAATTTTATTCCAGATTGGAGCTACGCATAACTCAATATGTCTGAATTACAAATTGTTTTAGTTAGTGATCCGTTAATTTTCAATTGTGATCCGAATACCAAAAACCAATTTAAAACAAATTTAGGAGCACATTGTTGGAAATGTATACATATCGTCGAACTCTTAAATTCCATAAATAAAATGGAGAAATGAATTATAACTTCTGATGACGAAGGTACGAAATTGATTTATTACAAAAACTCGTTAACTCATTTGTATTGGTATTTGGTTTTTTAAACGTATACAGATTGATTGGATATGAACGAATCCTTTCACGGACTCTCAAAATGTAATATTATCATGTTTTAACATTTGGCTTATCGAAAACCAACAGATATTAGTATTTGTTATTCTTTTCATTCGCTTTCTTCTCTCTTTTCATTTGTTGTTATGTCTAGCATTCTAGGCGCCCCAAACGAACTCGAAAGGACACTTTAGGTCGTCCGGCCATCTCATTTGTGGGCGATCTCTTCTTTTTTTACCCAACCAAGGACGGGATTGGATGATACTTGAGTTCTGCCTCATTATCGTCTATTATTCATGCCAGAAGCCCAGCTTAATCATTTTTACGTGTAGAAATTGTGGCAGATATGTAGTTTTCCTTCTAATTATTT
Organism: Glyphotaelius pellucidus; assembly: GCA_936435175.1. Taxonomy (NCBI): domain Eukaryota; kingdom Metazoa; phylum Arthropoda; class Insecta; order Trichoptera; family Limnephilidae; genus Glyphotaelius; species Glyphotaelius pellucidus. Next base: position 17,655,203 of record OW386540.1, on the reverse strand, counting down.
TATTGTCTTTCAAGGAAACATTTGGATGCAACAGCATGGTTGTCTGTGCGACTGCAATTTTTCCGCATCTTTTTTAGTAAGATACGAGGTTACCAAATCAAAACTGATTAGGTACTCAATGCTACTTAGGTACTTGATGCATTTTTATATATTATTTTTAAAGCTAAAAGTTTCGGAGTCTTCAAACAATACATACGAGTATATCTTTACTCTTTTACTCGCTTTACTTTTACTATTAACTGTACTCCCCTTTTCTCATAATGTGCTTACCCGCTAAAGGTACAAAAAATTCAGAAAAAGCTTTATTTTATATAAACCACACAGTAAAGGAGCAACCTTGAAACTAAAAAATTGATAGCGGAATTGTAAAATTTAATACATATACCTAATCAGCATAAAAACTAAATTTGCCCGTTGTTCTCACTTTACAGTGTATTAACTCTATACCTGAGAAAAAAAAATCCACCAAGGCCTTTCTCACCTCTGCAGATGCTGGGGGAAAGTATTTTAAGGGAAAGGAAAGAGAGATAGTTCTGCGAAGGAAAATGTGGGGAATCTGATGGCCAGTGTATCCACGCGGCGCGAGGCCATCGCGAGAGTCCGGCTGGAGAGGCCAAAAGATCTCCCTCATCCGGTTTCACCCGAAGCCCGGCCCACAGTTGGCTAGTAGACGCATCCACCGCTAAATCATGGACAAACCCCACCCCGTGAACCCGGGAACCCCTGCTAATTCACAAACGTAGCGAATCACCTGAGGTGACCGATTTAAAATTTGAATTAGTTGAGTATATATATCATTGCGATTCTTAGGATAACGATGTAAATATGACTCAAATAAATAATATGTTAAAATTAACACTTACTTATCCAGGTGTTCAGCTGTTATTGGCTGAACGCTACTGGTTATTAAATCGTAGCTTCACGATATATTATAATATGTAAATCCTGAATCATTCATATAGGCATAGGCTAATGTCGGCGGGTTTTCAAATAATATGTAAAACTGTTCCCGTTCGGAAACAGTTTTCCAAACATGTCGTATCAACGTTTAGGTACAATAAGATGTAAAAGTAAATTGAAATTTCACGCTTCTCTGCGCTGTATCCATAAAAACTTCTGAAGGTAGCGCTGGCGGCTCGATTCCATGTGGCGTTCCCATCCCGTATATTGTACAATTTCGTGTAAGGAAATTCTGCAGGCATTATTGAAAGATTCATATTTGAGATAAATACGTTGACTTTGTGGAAAAAATCAAAACCAAAACAAATAAAAAATTATGTCATTAAGGTATTGCAAAATGTTATCGTCTCCTAGAATCAATTACCTGCATCAGTGACGAGCAACCCGCGATCCCCGAGCCCATTTCGTATTGCTCGGGAGCCTTTTTGTGCTTCTTTCGTACTTCATTCGTTTTTCACTTGGCTAAATAAAATATCCAAAAAAATTGCACTAAAACATATTCAATGGTTTGTGTTCTGTTTTGCAAAAGGGTTTAACGGAAAACTTCAGTCTTTCGTCAAAGCTTTGCAGCTACCGCTCAAATAATGAGATTTTTCTTACATATTCTAAAGACGGCCTTACTCTCGATTCACAATCTGATTCTCACCTAAAATTAATTTTAAGATGTAATAAAACTCCATCTCCAAGTAACTCTAATTTAGGAGACCTTTTTGGCTTGACTTTTAATTTTAACTTTGTATTTATGTGTCTCTATATTTTTATGTATAAACTGTTTGTCTCTTACATATAAATAAATAAATATTAAGTGTTATAACTAAGAAAATAAAAATAAGAATGAATATTTATACTACGAATGTATTTTGAAAAAAAAAAATGTTATGGAAAATAAAGGATATTTGTTTTAAGGATGTCTTTAAAATGTTTCTTGATAGAGAGCAATATTTAGATTTTATCATTAATGCTTCTGATTTCTTAGACAATTGAAAAAGTTCTTCCCTGTTAAATATTATGGTGTTGTGCAAAAGTAGTATTTAATTTTGGGTATAAATAAATATTTAAGCCAAGTTCGGTTTTTAGTTAAAACTTATTATTTGTCGTTTTCTTTTATAATTTGAATAATGAATGTTTCATATATAAATCTTTAAATGTAGGTACTTGTAATTCTTCGGACAGGCGTAATATCTACTCGTTGACAGAGAGCAATATTTACTCATTGTTGCACAGTAAAAACAAATGTTAAGATTATAATTGCTAACAAACACGAAACTATTTTAGTGTATTTCTGGAAGTAGATACAAGCATATTATCCTACGCATTTATTGACATACATTCCAAATTCCTCCCATTGTAACATTATCTGGAAAGGGCATTTCAAAAGCAATATACATTCATTACCCACATTCAGAATACTGGGTGGTTATCAACTCCCCTTCAACATATGAACAAATATAGGGTATTCAAAAATCATACATATGTGACAAGAAATTTAGAAAGTAGATGGACTTCGTGCATAGCATTTTCGCTTAAATTATTATGACGTCAATGATAATAATTATTTTATTTTACACTGGCGAGAAACCATTGGTTTCGAAAAATGTTAATGATAATTTTGATCAAATAAGTGGCGTATACAAAGTGATTTGATTTAATTTATTTCTAAAACTATTATTTAAAACTAATAAAATACTTAGCTTTAACCATTTATATTGTTTAAAATACTAACATTTTCATTAGGGTTTACTTAAAATTAAATTATTATTTACACTTGGTTCTCATTGTAGTCGTAAGACCATTATTTAGTTCTACCACACTTAATTTCACAATACCATTGCTTGGAATAAGTGGGTCTATAACATTCCAAATTGGGGAACGTTGTGAGAAACTTGGAAGGGGTAAAAAACGGAAAAAAATATGGTTGTAGTTTTTCTACCTGGCAATTGAGAATGAATGAATTCCAAAATGAAAAAAAAAACGTTTAAAGCAACGAATGACGGCCTCCGTAGTCTAGGGATAAGGCTCTTGACTCGCAATTTGAAGGTAACGGGATCGAATCCCGACGCACGAAAATAAATTTTATTTGATTAATTTGTGTTATTTCACAATTAATTCATTTGAAATAATATAAATTATATTTGCGGCATGTTCCAGAGTGGACGGTGGTGTAAGGCCACCATTTACAATTGTAACGTTGCTTGAAACCTTTATAGCCGTATTTGGTCACCAGATCTATATAGCCAGATAATTCCCCACCGTCCTCTTTCCCATTTCATTCCCTCCTCACTACCTTCAGCCTCACAACATACCCCAATTGGGGATTCCTGGCTCCACATGGGAGCAGCTGGGATACTTGTGAGGTATACATAAAAAAATTTAAAAAAAGAATTATGCTGTTATATTGTGATCTTTCACCGGGGCGCTATATTAAGAATATATTACATGTTGTTAATAATTTTAATTTTTAGTGTGATTCGCATTTTACTGCTCTGCTACGCAGCAAATAATTATCCAAGTTCTCATTCGTCGTGATAATGGGTGGAATATTAAACAGAATAACTTTTTTAATAGTATCATGAATATAATATGCATAACTATATATTTATTCGTGTGCTTTGCGCTATCATTAATTGTGCATAATTTTGTTTTACTCGTTATAAATTTAGTCAAATATCGATTTAGGTTACGGGTTTATTTAACAACCAATGTAATTTTTTATTATTCAATCTCTGTGTAGTAATCGCACTATTTAGTGGGTATTTAATGCAAATTATTTTTATTTGAAAACATCTTTTAAATTCAACCTGCTGATTATTTTGGAAGCGCCTACTTTGTAATAATGCAGCTAGGTTTTTAAATATAGGGGCCAACTCGGTTTTGATTAATTTTTACTTTTTGCAACTCAATCTCTTGCCATAAATAAAAGATTTAATTTATCTTCCACCTCCGAGTTCCCGGCATGTGTTGTAATGCCACTTAATAAATTGTTTCTCTCTGCGTGTCCCTTCCCCTTCCGCCTCCCTATCCTCTCCCGCGTCCCCAACCCCTCGCGCGTTCCCACTCCGCCTTCCCAATCCCCACTCTCCTCTACCGCTTCCCCCATCCCGTGAACCAACTTCCAGCATTCCCCCCCCCCTGTCCCGTGTTCAACACATTCAGTCCCGGTACATTCAGTTTTCAAACAGCTTGCGTGCCACCTATTGCAATTTTTTAAACAAATTTCATAGTACCAGAGCTCACCAGTGTATACAGAAACCTTCGCGGGCGTGCGCACAACAACTCACTAAAGTTTTTTTGCAATCGGATGAATGGTGTAGGAAATAATTTCATGACGCCAGGGCTTACTATTACATATAGAAACCATCGCGGCATGCGCACATTAAATCCCCAAAGTTTCATCGCAATCGGATGAATGGTTTAGCAACCTATAAGGAACAAACATGCATACATGCAAGCAAGCAAGCAAACAAGTATTGATTTATGTACTCATGTATTACACCTGTTTAACGTGTCTTTTTTCGTTATTTGTTTTTGGGGTGTTATGCCGTGTTGCGCTACTTACTTTCGGCCGTGAAAATCTAAAAACGTATCTAATACGTCTTTCTTGCAATAAACTTTCCCGGGGCGATGTCAAAAATATGAAATAATGTTTTATGAACATGTCCACGACATGGTCAATTTTTGTTGTCCCGACCCAATACAAATTAAAAAAAATTTGTGTACACGTTTTTTGTGAGCTATTATTCCTGTTTGGGTGGTCTGCGCCTCAAAACTAGTGCATGATATTGATGGATGGTTAGAAAATTAACCGATTTGTAAATAACTGACTGCGGTAACTCGTTTCATTGATAAGTATAGTGCTGTAGATTTAGGTTCTCTCTTTTTAGACGTTTATGCGTGCGTTCCGTGAACAGAGTCAATCCATCATTTTATGCTATAACTAAGGATTTTATGTAAGACCGCGTCGTAGAAAAGATGTTTTAACCGCTTCCCAATTTGTAGTTTTGTAGATTCAAAGACTAAATATTACATGCCTTACGTGCCGCGCGCGCCTCGGCACGGTTCGAACAAAATTTTCGAAAAATTTTTTAGAATGTGATTTTAACCCTTGTGTATAAAGAAACTGTATGAAGGACAAGGTTAGAATCGCTTCGGCCATTCTCTTTCTTGACGTAACAGGTACTCAAAATACGCCTAGCCACTCGCAATAATTTGTTTTAAATTCTCTATGGCTTCCATGCATCATTTTTTTGCCGCGATTTCAACTGTCAAACACTGAGCTATCAATTTATCTATTAATTTATTTAATGTTGTTTTTATGCATAGTTTATCGTTCAAGGAATGTGTTTCGGTAAATATTTATTTATTTGTAAGAGACAAACAGCTTTTACATTAAATATAGATACATACATATAAAATTAAATTAAGTTAAGCCAAAAAGGTCTCCTATGTTAAAATTATTTGAAGATGGAGTTTTATTAGATCTAAAAATTAATTTTTGGTGAGGGGGAGAGGAAGAGGAAAATAGGATAAGGATAGAAGATGCTCCCGATACATTCAATCTTGAATTAATTTTGAATTAATTTTCAATCGTACGCGTTACTTCTAATCGGTATTTCTGAAGGGTATTGTTAAAAATGTCTATATTGTAAAATATACATAAAATAAAATAAATATAATATACGAAGGCACAAAATAAACCCACAAAATATTACGTCAAAGTCAAAACTTTGCGAAATTTACGTGGTTTCCTTCTTTGGCATTTGACCGGTCTTCCACCACATATCACAGAGCGAAAAATACTCATTTCTGTTTTTGTATTTGATACTTAAACGGGTATCAAAACTATAATTCCGTTGCCTTGTGTATGTCGGCATTTTACAATAAAGATTTTTCTGTGATATTGAATAGCGGAATAATAATCAAGCGTCTGTAATTAGAACTTTTCAGGTATTATCTTGGGTGATATGTGATGACGAAGAGAAACTGTACAATCTTGCAGGCTCTTGTGAACCTGCTTTGTTGTCTCGCTTTCATGCTGCATCTCTCATACAATACGGTATTCGAAAACATTATTCAAAATCGTTCATTCGAAACTTGCATTATGTTTATGATGAAGATTGGCTTTATCTCATATTGGCTTAACCTCCAAGTTTTTTCTTACATTTCTACGAGATTCCAAACAGCAAAAATACTAAAAATGCTATTTGATATATATGTTTTATATACGTTGATTTATTAACCATTTCTAAACCAGTTTGTTAATGAGGCCTGAAACTAGGTGTATAAATCAGGATGGTTCATTAGTATGTTATCTCTACTCCCGTATGTTAGAAGAAGCTAAGGCGGCTCGGAAGTTTTGATGGTAGAGGGTCGAATGAAGTTTGTAAGGTAGAAGCTTGAAGGTGAATCTATACAATCCTCAAAACCGTCTGGACGGAGAACATGTTTAATTCAAAGGTTCTTCGTCGAAAATAAGAAGTGTGAAAATGTTCCTAAGCACTCGTAAAATAAGATAACTCAAACACGGCGGGCGAAAAATCCAATGTTTCGCATCACATTTCGGCACCAACTGTTCAACCAAGAATGAAGCGGTGGAGGAAGACGTCGCTGCACGTGTTCAACTGATGCACGTCGTCATGCTGATTAAACCTTAATACAGTCGTCAAAATGAAGGTTTTGTACTCCCTATTTTTCTCCTCCAAAACGGGACCGTATTAGAAAAGAATATGTTTTTTTAAATGCATTGTCTAGTTTGTATGCTGATAGTATTCAAACCAGTCAACGACTTTTGGGGGTCCTAAATCATAAAAGAAGCATTTTATCAAAAAAATCAAAACGTTCCGTCACGCTACTGGTCGACATCCATATTATATTTTAAAAAAAAACAGTGTGCTTTAGACCACATGACTGAAGTAAAACTTCTTTATGCTTCGTTCGCCTCGCCCGATCACACTTTTCGTAACGCTCTCGTCACGCATTCACCAGCTTACTCCCCAAGTCAAGCGTGCGTAAAAAAGTTTTACTTCAAAAAATATTTGTACTTGTCAAAATCCAGAGAAAAAATTAAGGAATACGTTTTATATAGACTAAACGCCGCTCGATTTCCTCTCAAGCCTCCTTATTCCGAATTTCTACTGACTTACAACATATTTCTCTTGGACTTTTTATAAAAAATTGTTTATTAACAATGTTATTTTTTAAGGTAATATCCAAATATTTTGTGGAAATTCACTCGATGCAAAAAATCGCAATGTATGCTCCGAAAATAATTATTTGACTTTTTATGTTATGAAAAATTTCACAGTGTATCTTTAAATGCAACATAAGCATTCGTCGAGAAATTTTGGCCCTATTTTAAACAAGTCGTGTTTTTAATAAATATTTTCACAATTTTCGCTCAATTATTATCGTTTTTCCTATCTCCCTGTCAAACCACCTTCTTCTACTTTGTGAACGCTTACTACGGAGCCCTAACCCCTTGGATACCCGAAGAAGTTATGCCAGCCCCAATATAACACCTTTGCATTGTGTCCAAGCTCGAATCGGTATAAATAATCAAAGGCCTGGGATTTGAGAATGATTGCTTCATTCGGAAATAATTGTATTACTCGACCAAATAATATTATATAAATGGACAGAGTGCAGTATAGCTCTCTAAATACTTGAAAAGGGGCAACAATGTACACTAAACTGATTAATATTGCTATTCTAAAAAAAAATAAGTTTATTACATGGAAGAAACTGTCTGAATAGGTACTACAGTAAAACTTCTTCAATCCAGAGATGACGCTTTCGTCAGATTTTTCTCCATTCCAAAAGTGAATATAGAAATAGTTTGTCCTGTAAAAATGCCTAACTTTATTTATTTATAAGAGACAAACAACTTATACATAAAATATGGAGATACATATATACAAAGTTAAATTAAGTCAAGCCAAAAAGGTCTCCGATGTTAAATTTACTTGGGGATGGAGTCTTATTACGTCTTGAAATTAATTTTAGGTGAGGAGGAGAGTAAGAAGAATAGACTATATATAGCATAAGGTTAGGAGATGCTCCCGATACATTAGAACAGTTTGTGGATGTTTTTTTGTAGTCAAAATATTCATCATTGAATAATTTTAAAAAATATTATAGACGATATTTTTTGCTTCTAAAGTTCGTTATACTGCGACTCTAATCATAATTTTTTTTTTAAATTTAGATAATAAATTTTAAAAATTTTCTACAATGTCAACTGAAAGGTGGACTTTTTTCCTGCCTTAATAAAATTGTGTTTTTAATTAGAGAGGAAAATGAGCTAATAAGGTGAGCTCCCGGCATGCGTTGTTATGCTAAATAAATAAATAGGTGTTCCAACATTCATCCCGCTCCCCTTCCGCCTCCCCTTCTTCTCCAACATCCCCTTCCCCTCACGCGTTCCCCTTCCACCTTCCCCGCTTTCCATCTCCCCTTTCCCACTCCCCCGTCCCGCCAATCCCCCTCCCGCTTTCCCCTCCCCTCTCCCGCGTTCCATGTATTCAGTTTTCAAACAGCTCGCTTGCCAACTATTGCAGTTTTTTTAAGACAAATTCATTTTTCATATATTACAAGAATTTTTATTTTATAAGAACAATTAATCTAATTTGACACCTTAATATCTATTTAAAATACCTATAATTCTTAAATAGATTCCAAGTATTCGATTTTGGTTAGAATCATAGATGAGTAAATTCATAAATTCAGTTTTATTCAGTTCAGAGTTTATTCGGAAATTGAATTTCGATAGAACAATCACTGGTTTTCAAAATGTCATTGTCAAATTGTGACATTTTTGAGAGTTTTGTAAGAGTTTTTGTAATGATTAAAAAACTTTTCAGGTGTATTGTCAATTATCCAGAAACCTTCGCGGAGGTGGAAAGAAGGTATTTTTAAAGTTTCAAACATTTCCTATGCTTAATATAGCAATACATAAACAACATACGTACACGCATATAAGTAAGCAAACATATATTGTTTTTTTTTTATATATAGATTACTATAAACTCTTTTTTTTTAAATTCTCGTTTCTAAAATCTATTCTACCTGAATATGATAACATTTATTAATCAATAAATAACCCCATTTATTTGTGGACTATTTCGGTTCTGAGATATGTTAGAAAAAAATATTTTTATTAATTAAAATATAATATTACAAAACCTTGTTCGTTCTTTCTTCACAAGATTTACAATGAAATACGCTTACCAGAGTGGCCCCGCCCTTAACTAGCGCGTGGGCAAATTAAAGAGTTATGTAGATGGGAGATAAAACCGGGTACCAGGACCGATAACTTCCTACTCAATATGGTATTAATCGTAATTCATGTGAAGGGTACCCTTACACAGTGAGATACTATGTTGCCTTTAATACTATTTCAAATAAATCACTTCTTTGATTATACTCAGGTCCGTTTTTCGACGAAGACTGTTCTTTATGCAACAGTTTTATTTTACACACATCTGTGTGTAAAATAAAACTGTTGCATAAAGAACACATCTGTGTGTAAAATAAAACTGTTGCATGTGAGTATCTATAATAATAATATTAATAGTTTATTCCAGAATATATGCAGGGGTAGTGCAATGCAATGCGTTCCATATTTCGAAATAATAGAATAACAAAAGAAAGACAAATCATAAGATGAGGTAAAAAAGTAAGTCACATAAATAAAATAAAAAAAATGAATGAGCATGAAAAACATGAGAAATGAAATTGAAAAAATATTAAACACTAAAATGAATGGAAGCGGCTGTTTACGGGGGGTATTTCACCGTCCATGCAAGCGATTTTCGCAATAGATACCGCAAATAATGCCCGATGCCAATAAAACTAATATCCCCAATTAAGGTATGTTGTGAAGCTCAAAGACAAAGGTAAGGATGGCTATTTAGCGAATCGATCGGTAAAACGATAGACAGACGGGAGCAGTTGGGACTTTTGTGCGGTATTCATATAAAAATATACATATTTTTGAACAAAATCGTTCGTTATGCAAAATTACTTGTTATTTAAGAACGGATTGAACTAATAAAGCTCTTAGAATTGAAAGAAGTCGTATTCGCGATCCATAGACGTAAATAATGCATCCAAAACCCAATCAATCTATTCCGTTCCATCTTTGAGGAACGAAAATGGTTGAAATATGACTAAAGACGTCATTAACTAATAAACCCCAGTTTAGTATCGAAAAGTAAATGCGGACTGCCAGTGCATATTTAGGTTAGTATTTCAATTCAACATTGCCAATTTATTAATTATCTTTACGTAATTGATTGGCGTTTGACGTTTCTGGGTTTAGATTTATAGACAGTGTTACCAGCGTACATCGAGTTCTTATTTATTCCCTGTCAATATTGGTTCGGCTGTCAACAGTGAAACCGTGCTCGTTATATCGATATAAAATTGTCTGAAGTTACGCCTGTCGATCCACTATTGTAAAGTTATCGATTTCTCTGTGCTTGACCCCCTGAACACAAATCACGACTAAAGTCATTTCAAGCAACGCGCAGTTTTGATTTTGAATTTTGGTCTTAGGGCGGTACATTTTTAGTCAATCGGTAGGTACCTATATTTTTTGTTAATATAATATTTACGACTTGCGAAGTAATTTGTTCTAGTTTTAACTTAGAAACGTAACTTAACAAATTCGTGCTTCAAATAAGGTTTTTATTTATGTAGCTAATAAAATTCTCTTCATATTTTTCCTACGCTCCTATCTATGAATTTAAAACTTTTTACCTTTGATATGAATGGAATATTGTCTACTGTAACGCGTTATTTATAAATATCGAAGTGGATTTCGTCGATCTTCGTTGTGATTTGGTTGATGCCCTTGACGTAGTAACTAGAGTTAGGTGAATTCGATTGCACTTGAAGTTTACTTGAATAAATTACCATTGTTTCAAATGCTAGTAGGTTAGCAACAAATGGTCGATAAACTTCAGAGTAGTAGATACTCTCAGTATCGCTCCGATGCAAGATCACCGTTCGGATTCAAAAAGTTGTTTGAAATGGTTTTCGTAGTGTTTGGTGACCATATCTAAATAGCTAGGTACTTCCCCATCATCCTTCTATGCGCAGCACCGGTACATTCTGCAACTTCCTCCGTCCAACCCTTCTGTGTCTTCGTACCATATTTAAGCGTCCCTTTCTTTATATTATTCATAATGCTTACATCAACCTTGCACTCTTTATGATCTCTGCACTCGTAACACGTGGTTTTATATCACGTATATAGGGACTATGTACCACACAGAAGTTTAATTTCTACTTTAATGATATATTAGCTAGCACCATTCAGATTCGAAACGTTGCTTGAAATGATTTTAGCCGTCTTTGGTAACCAGATCTGAATAGCCAGATACTTCCCAATTTTCCACTTTTTATGTGAATACATCACAAGAGTCCTGGCTGCTCCCGCCTGGAGCCAGTGCAACTATGACTTCCCCAACTAGGGTATGTTGTCAGGCTGAAAGTAGTGGGGAGGAAAAGGAAATGGGGAAGAGGAAAGTGGTGAAGTATCTGCCTGTTCACATCTGGTTACCAAACACGGCTAAAGCCATTTCAACCAAAGTTTCAATTCTAAATGGTGGTCTTACACCAAGACGATACCGAGAGTATCTTCTACTCTGGAACGTGCCACAAATATTCTATTTATTTTTTTAAATGAATTGATTGTGAATTAACACAAATTCGATTCGGAATGCGAGTCAAGAGCCTTACCCCTCGACTATACCCCGCTATCCTCACAACATACAACGTATCTCTATGAGGATGTCATAGACCTACTGGCTCCGAACTGTCAGAGGGTCTTAAGACTCTTGTGCGGTATTAACATATTTTTTTAAAATCGTGTGCACTTGAAATATACCATACAAAAATCATTTTTCTTTGCATAAAAATGAGGTACTAAAAAATTACAATTAAAGGAGAAGATAGAAAAAATATTCCCTAGAATTCCTTTATACAGTTAAACTTTTTAATATAATGTTAATATAAAATGTTGAAAAATGTTTATTCTAACTCTCAAAAGGTTATTTACAATGCCGCAGAGTGGGTAAAGTAGTATTCAGGTATTTTCAAACATTTTCATGCATTAGTTAGGAGGGCTACTGTAAATCCCACGCTCAAATTTAATACCGTGCGTGCCTGAAAACCTTAATTAATATTTAATTCCACCCTAACTTTAGAATCAATTTGCCGAATTTATTAGACTAGGATTTCAATTTTATTTAAACGCCTTACTCTGAAATTACTGTAGGTAGCTGTACGAACACATTAATTCATTCCTAATCTCTATTATGTCCCCTAATTAATTATTTTCGTCCGTGTTCGGCTTTTACAGAGTTCAAATAATTATTTGTAAAATGATGAGAACAAACGAAATGTTTTCTTATTTTCGTCGCACTTTCTTGCAATTGCGTTTTGACGAAGTCCCGGTTCCCGGAAAAGATTGTTACCCATTTTTGGTGAGTGTTGATTTGAATGTAGGTAATTACGAGTATTAATTAGAGGTTTTTTTAACCCTTCAGAATTTCAGCGTATTTTTCAGATGGTCAAAATATTTCCGCTTTACAATAAAATGCAACTAAATGGAATATTTCTGAACATATCCCAAAACTAAAAACTGTTTTTGAAAGGTGATAAAATACGCTTTCAAATTTTATAATTCAAATTAAACATTTAATTTATTAAGTATATAAATTTTGCACGCAAACATAAAAAAAAATTTAAAAATGGCTCACCTCACGCTTTTTCTAACTAAAATTATTTATAACGAAAAAAAATTAAAACATATATATATTTTATTAGACAAATGTATTATAAACGTTACTGTCACCTGACTTTTTTTTCTTTTCATATTTTTTTTTTTTTTTTACGTGAGCTCCACACAGGAGGCCCTGAGGATAATAATTTCCCTCAGGGCCTATGTCATCTTTGTGGATGCTGTGTGGAGGGTTTTTTAAGGACAGGAAGGGGAGGAGAGTTCTGGGAAGGAAAGGGGTATATATAAAAATAATTGATAAAAAAATTTCAATTTTTTTTTTCAAATTGCGAATCAAAACTTTGGTTTCATAAAGGTGTACAATTTACTTTTTTCGTCGTTATTTTTAGATTAGACTATACAGCGTGGTGTTTTGCCTTTTTAAAACTGTTAACACTATTTAGATCATAATTCTCACTCTGATGGTAATGGAGTTACAGCGATTTATACGAGACGCATGTGAGCTGGAACAGATATGGTCTCCTGCCGTTCAAAGGGTTAACATGCTTTTTACAAAGTTGATTGTATTCAGAGTTCAAAGAAACGTAATCCGTTACGGTATTTTAACATCGACGAGCTCTGCCCACTGTAAAAAAAAAACAATTATTTTTTTAAGTTTGCACGGAATGTGTCGTTTCAATTTATTGTTCTATCGGAAAAGTTTCAAAGATTTTGTAAATTCAAATAAATTACTTTCAGCGCAAAGGGTTTACACACCGTCGAAGTGAAGATGAGTAAAATACACTCAAACTTTATAAAATACTTCTTAAATCTCTTCTTAACTCTCATTCTGAGAAGATGTCGATGGATACATATTGAAATAACTGATGAAATTCTGGATAATTGTAATAATATTTGGCAATTTATTTGTTTTTATGGTTGCTAAATTTTAGTGCATACGTATATTTCTTATTTCTCGGTAATACACATGATAATATTGTAATATATAATATTACATTTCAGAGATATACATTTTTCGGTCTATCAACAATGGCGTCACACGAAAAACTGGACAGACTATGAAATTGTTCAAATTAATGAAGTTAATTTTAACGTTCTCTATGAGTTCTATTAAAGTTCTGTTATTTTATCATTATAGGCCAGTTGCTTCATAAAACTGAACTAATCATAGAACTTGAATAGAACTTTCACAGAACGTGAAAATTAACTAAAAAAATTGACGAATTGTTCAAATTTTTTTAAACAAATCCATAAAAAATTTATTATTGAAAAAAAACAAATAATTATTTTAATATTTTCATCACCGTCGAAAAACAGTTTTTAGTACCTAATATACGTTAAATAAATATTCCATTTATTTGAATTTTATTTCAATAGACCTTCTGACAGAATACGCCAGAGGTCCGAGGAGATGGTGCTTTTTCTCAGCGACGGCACTATCCAAGTTATCCAATATTATTATTAATATTCTATTCATAATATTAATTTTAATAATAACCAAAGTTCTGTTTGAACAATAAACAGTGTTTATCTTAAATTACATGTCAGGTAAGTAAGTAAGTATGCTGTGGTATTGATATGCCTGTAGTCCGTAGTCCGTACATAATATAAAGTGAACATTTTAAGGCAGCATCACGTTTATATATGGTAAATGCATAACACATAATATATTCAGTATTCTATTATAGATAGATGAAATGGTGGACGCAATCTGTTATATGTTGTTATTATATATTTATTATAATAGTTAATCATAAGTTGTTAGAATTAAAATAGAGCGTTAGAAAATATTTGTGCAGCGCTCTTAACCCCTCAGGCTAATTTGTTCGCTTATAGGTTTTATGGAAATTCTTGTGGCTCTCTTACTACCGTAGTGAGAAATACGATCTAAACGGTGTTAGACAGAAAAAAGTAACGCTTTATAATCAAATCTTAAACATAAACACAAAAGAAATAAAATGTACACCTTTATGAAACCATAGTTTTCGACCGCAATTGGAAAAAAATCATGAAACTATCAATTTTTCATTAACTTTTTTTACATGGAAAGATATACATTGAGGTAACGTTTATAATAAATTTTTCTAATTAAACATGTACTTGTTTTTAATTTTTTCAATATTATTAATTTTAGTTCAAAAAAACGTAAGACAAACCATTTTTAAAACTTTATTATTTTTGCATTAAAATTTTTTATTTTTACAAAATTATTATATTTTCAAATTTTTTATATTTACAAAATTTTTATATTTACAAAATTTTTTCTACTAATAAAAGGTGCATTTTATCACCTTTCAAAAACAGTTTTTAGTTTTCCGATACGTTCAGAAATATTCAATTTATTTATTTTATTGCAAAACGGAAATATTTTAACCTCCTGACAGAATATACCCAAGGCCTTAAGGAGGTTAAGGTGATTTTTCGTAAAAACGGCGTAATACAAGTCATCCAAATATTATTATTTAAACAGTTTTGTTTTTTTGACCAATGATAATTATGTCTTGGAAGATAACAAAAATGACCCACTGTTTCCACATGGATTATTATTATTGTTTATGGCATTAATAATAAAAAAAACACGATTGCTTAAATTGGTTTACTTATCACTCACAGAATCAACTTTACGGTATGGAATAACCACTTGGGGACACACTTGCAAAACTGATTTGAATCATCTACAATCAATACAAAATTCTACAGTTAAATTGCTGGTTCAAAATTATAATTTTTCACAGAGACGAAACATTGTTTTATAGGAATATTTAACTATCTTACCGGTGCAGGCGGTATGGTACAAAATATTGATTCAGCATATATCTGAATGTAGAGGAAATTGCAACATGAACATAATACTAGGTTCACAAAGAATGAAGGAATGCTTGTTCAAAATATAACAATAACTATGGACGGCGAACTCCCAAAATATTTAACTTGTTAACAAGTAATATAAAAAATTGTGATTTAAATAGTTTGAGATATATGCTGAAAATATGGTTACCAAATAGAGATGGTTTATATTAAGTCTGTTTGTTAATCGTGACAATATGTATAGTTATAGTAATAATATTATGTATGTTTGTTTAAATTGTAAATTAAAATTAACGTCCTGTTAACAAACTGCTTAGTTGAGGTTTAACGGGATTGTACCTTGAAAATTAATATTTTTTTTTTTAAAGATCATCTCAATGGATCATTCGCTTTATAATAATAATTCCAGGATGTTAAGGAGGGGGATTTATGTTACGTTCCCCATGGATATCTTCGTCATCAATTGACTGTTTTATCTCTCATTCTTTGGGACTAACTTGCAAATGGCCGTATTGCGTCGGTGGGGAGTGCAATTCTGTTGCACGGAATCGTTTCGGATAACGACCTAGTTTGCATCAGTTGGGTTTCATTTAAACTACAAGTGTTACTGTTAATGTTGTTGGATAAGAACACCAATATATATGTTTAATTTTATTATATACATTTATACCTACACTTCAGTACATGGCTTCTTCCTGGAATAGATTTCGATATTCGTACCTAAATTTCAAGACGCCGATTTCCGAAGAAATTCATCAAATTTAGACTCTGCGCTTCATCGTTGCAACACAATTGAAATTTCTATATAAATTCATTATAAAACACCTTATGTTTATTTTATACATATGTACATTGCTATCACTATCAGCATTATTATCCGGCTTCGTCATGGATCCTATTAATATTTTTACGAAAATTTTAAGGTATTGATAAAATTGGAAAAACTGTTTTTTTTTTATTTTTTATTATTTATTTATTTCTTTGTATTACAGTATTTACCTATTAATTAACATTTTTACATAATAGATCAATTTTGAAAAACATTTTTACATAATATATTTTGCAATTTTATTATGTTTATCTGTAATATTTCTAATTATTGAAATGTCGCTACAGTCTGAAAATAGTTGAGTTGTCCAATAAAAAGATCCCGAACAGAAAATGAACCTTGCGTTTTTGATAGGAAAAAAATGATTACGTACAGTTATGACTTATTTACCATTACGTTATTTTGCTATTTCCTTATTGGTAAATATTGCATACATAATTGTCTAGCTTATTTAAAAACGATTTAATTTTTATTTAATTTTAAGTCGGTAAATCAGTTTTTGTTACGAATTTAATCATCTAACAATTTTCATTCTGAATTCGAATGGCAAAAACTTAAATTCAAAGAAAAACTGTAGATTACCATTAATGTAGTTAGATATGGTGACTGGAAAGGTATGTTGAAGTGTCACTGTATTGAGTTGTAATGGAACCGTTAGTTAGGTGTCTGAATTCAACTATATTTTTTCTGTATTGTTAATAATGTGGATGATAAAGAAAAAAGGAAATAACGTTAAAACGTTATTTCCCTAGAGTTGTTTTCTGAGGTTGACGACATTTTGCACACTTCACCTTCAAAATAAGAGACGATCACTACGCACTATATACATGAAATATTGAAAAATCCCCTTTTCCCACCCTAAAGCAATATTTTGATACTTTTTGCTGAAATTTTGCTCACTAGACGTTAAAAATAAGCGGAAAATTATTGTCCACATATGATTTAGAAAATCTGCCTAAAGCCTGGGCGCTGTGGCTTTGTTTCTTATACAAATCTACGGTATTGTTTCGAGATCGATTTTTTCGAAATATTCCACACTCGACCGTCGAAAAAAGTTCACTATCTAAAATAAAATGTATTTACATATTTCTTATTATATGTGGATTCTATCGATTCGTCGTAAATAAATATATATATATAGGTATTTGGTTGCGCAAATCAATTCGTTCGTAGGCGGGTGCGGTGTGATTCTGAAACAACAATCACTGGAAAACTACTCAAAGGAAAAGGAAAAGGATAGGTATTGCCAAAACTCACCGAGTTCACTCGACATTTGCCGCTGGTTCTGTGGTCCTTTTAATTCTCCCTTGTCTTTATAATAGTTCACTTGTACACATATATACGTAAACACGGTTACTTCTGCAACCGCGGCGGCGTGTCAATAAGTTCGCAAATTAAACTTACGGCGTTACTTTTCAATTAAGTAAAATGCACAAATTTCTCCGAACTCGAGACGGGTGCGTTTTTCCACAAGTCAAATAAAAAACAAGTGAATGAAACAATCGAACGTTTTATTGGGTTTTGTCTTGGCGTGGGATGGGTAGGTACTTGGATAGAGGAACTGGGCAGGTACTTGGGTAAAGCAGTTTTCCAGTAGGTACTAAATCAAACAAAAGAACATTGATTGGCGCAAACATCCCCCTCGCCTTGAAAGGGTGAGAAATCCCCCTTTCTAAACCGCATTGTGATAGCATTATCGCACAAATAAACAAATAAAACCAAATACTTATCCTAAATTCCTAAACTACATGTTTAACTAAATCTATTGGTAATATCCCATTATTGAGTCGGCAAAGGGTAAAGCTTCACTACCGGACGAATGTATGTTCCCGACGCCGTTTTAACGCGAGCAACACGAATTACTTCGTCCTTTGCGGGGAAAACCTCGACAATTACTCCTAGCGGCCAATGCAATGGAGGAGCGTTTTCTGTCCCCACAATTACTACTAAACCGACCTTGACTGGGTTAGCGGGAGTATTCCATTTTGGACGTACTTGCAAGGTATGCAAATAATCTAACCTCCAACGTTTCCAAAAAGATTGAATCAATTTATCGAGCAAATCATGACGCGATAGAAGGTTCAAATTATCCTCCTCGATGGTCATGGCGGGCAGGTGTTTCAATGGAGTAGTCATTAAGAAATGAGCGGGGGTTAACGCGAGAGGTTCAGATGGATCTGAAGAGAGCGTCCTACATAATGGCCTTGTATTCAGAATGTTTTCTACCTGTGCGAGCACTGTAGTTGTCTCTTCGAAAGACAGAATCTGATCTCCTATTACGCGAAAAAGATGAGTCTTCATACTTTTGATATTTGATTCCCAATTTCCACAAAAAAGTGGTGCTGTTGGCGCATTTAGATGCCAGTTTATTCTATTATTGGCCAAAACACTTGCGAATTCTTCACCAAAATGTGAAGATGTTGAAAATGCGTGCAATTCATTCAATTTTCTCTTGGCTCCTACAAAGTTAGTTCCATTGTCCGAATATAAATTTGACACGGGACCACGGCGGGAGAGAAAGCGCTTGAATGCATTCAGGAAGCATTCGGTACTTAGACTTGATGCTAGTTCAAGGTGTATCGCTCTCGTAGTTAAACACACAAATAAGCAAATATATGCCTTTTGGGAACGAATTCCACGTCCACGTGATGTGTTTACTTTTAAAGGCCCGGCAAAGTCTATGCCGACGTGCGTAAATGGCTTTACAGATGAAGTAACACGGCGATCCTTATGATCGGCCATTAAAGGTGCGATTGTTTTAGGGTGTAGCCGAAAACATGAATTGCACTTATGTACTCGATTTCGAATCAAACTACGGGGAAAATAAGCCAATTGTATTTCGCGAAACACTCTGAGTTCTACGAACTCCAAGTCCGATCCGCTTATGTGTCTTCGATATGGCAACACTTTAAGAAATCGAAATACATGAACCAAACAACGTAATAATTTATTCCACGAAGAAAATCGTTTTGACAAAGTGAGTATTTCATACTCCTCCGAACTAGAAGTTACTAGCAACGACATAGTCTTCTGTTCGGGTGGTTGCGTCACCATGGTGACGTCAAAAGCGGTAATAGGCCACTGCTCTGGCCTTAATTTCAGCCATGGTGGGCCATGAAACCATAGCGGGTGATCCAAAATCTGATTGGGGGTAAGCCCACGCGACAGACAATCAGCGGGATTTTCTGTGCCTGCAATATGAAAAAAACTGTTGGCCGATAATTCTGCTTGAATTTTAGTTGCTCTATTGGCAACGAATGTTCCCCATCTATGAGGAGACGACTGAATACAACAAAGTGCCACAGTGGAATCGGTAAATGCGCATATTTTATCAATTTTCAAGCGTTTTTCCAAGGTTTCTACTACCTTATGCATTAATTTTGCAAGTATTAATGC
Source organism: Glyphotaelius pellucidus (assembly GCA_936435175.1). NCBI lineage: Eukaryota > Metazoa > Arthropoda > Insecta > Trichoptera > Limnephilidae > Glyphotaelius > Glyphotaelius pellucidus. The sequence continues at coordinate 17,635,467 of OW386540.1, read as the reverse complement.
AGCACAAAGTTTTAATTGTGCGAGAGAAACGATTTTCACTGGAGACACCTTTAATTTTGCACAAGCAATATGTAATGAATTGGCACCTTCATTTTGTATATGAAAGTAAATTACGCCACCGTAAGCCTTTTCACTAGCATCTGCGAAACCCACAATGGTTACAATGGTTCTGGATGTGATTCCAGCATGGCGCGAAAATTTTATTTTATTTAGTGACGATAGTTCCTCACAGAATTGCGTCCACATCCTCACAATATCTGCGGGAGGCTCATCATCCCAATCACATTGACATATCCATAATTGCTTTATTAAGAGCTTAGCGTATGGTACGACAGGTGCGATGTAGCCCATAATGTCCCATATTTTGGCGACACAATACAATTTATTTCTCTTCCTATAAATCGATTTAGGTGCAGAAGTGACAAACGAGAAAAAATCGGAATTTGGTGACCAGCATAATCCTAATACTTTATGCATGGACACTTCATCAAATTCCTTTATCGCTGACAAGCGATGCGAATCTGGAATGGATTCCAGAACCTCTTGCGAATTTCTGGTCCACTTGACTAGATCAAACTGGCCAGTCTTCAATAATGCGATTAACTGGGAGGACGTTTCCTTTGCATTCTCTGCAGTTTCCATACTAAATACAAAATCATCCATGTATAAAAATTCTCCAATGATTTTCTTTGCTTCAGTAAAAGCTTCTCCTTCATCAGTGGCCAATTTTATGATCGTGCTTAAATCTTGAAATGGGATGGATTTAAGTCCAAAACAAACGCGGTTAAACTGGTAGGCATTAATATCCTCGTTTGGCGAGAAGCGATACAAAATTCGTTGATATCTTCTATCACTTTCCTGCACTCCTACGCACAAAAACATTTTGCGTATATCAGCCGAGAGTGCTATTGGAAATACACTAAAATTCTTTATTACATTAAATAAATTCCCCTGTAAATATTCTCCACTATAAAAATTATTATTCAATGATACCGAAGTGCTTGTTTTTGCACTTGCGTCCAGGACTATCCTCAAACTCATGGTGATTTTATCCTCTCGTACAACTTCATGGTGCGGTATTATATAAGATGGCTCTTCATCCTCCCTATTTGGAGTGACAGAAGACAAATAATCCTTCTCTAAATATTCACTAATAATATTATTATGAGCTTCTCTCAATTTAGGAGAGGCTTCCAATTTGCGTTCGAGGCATGAAAAACGTTTATTTTCTAATGCGAACGAATCCCCAAGTGCTGAAGCATCTTGCTTAAATGGTAAGGCTACAATATACCTTCCATTTAGAGGATCTCTTGACGTAGTTTTTTGATTCATTTCCTCACTCTCACGATCTTCAGGACCTTTAATTGGCGGTACATTTACTTCTTCTCTTTCCCGAAATCTTTTAATTTGTGAATCTAATGGCGGTTTCTTCTCTTGAATCAAAAAAAGTGTACGCTTGATTTTGCAATACATGTCTTCAAAATTCATCCAACTTTCAAAATCCGGATTATAATTGAAATCGATATCCAAATTAATTGAATTTATTTGCTGGTGTATATCTTTGTATTCAATTCTAGTTGAATCTACCGTTTCTATTAACGATAAAAATTCCTCTTGAATATTAGCGTCAGAAATCCCATTTGAAAGATCGAATAGTTTTTTAATGCGTCTCTTGCACGCATCACATTGCGACGTCAACAATTTCAATTTATTTTCTTTATTTGTAGCCATGATGACAAAACAATAATTCAATAAAATAATAATGAGATAACTCTCTTGCGTTTCTACGATTTAAACTATCCGGAAGGCGTGGGGTTAAAACACCTAAACGGCAATCGAAAGGTTAACAAACTATCAAACAGAGCGATACGTCTGGCGTTTGGACTTATCTGTGGTTAAATAACAAATTTTGAATCTTTCACTATGAATGTAGATTCATCTATTTGACAATGCTATCACAATATTATATACGAACGAATTTAACGTATCCGGCGTCGATTAGGACCAAATGATGGTTGCGCAAATCAATTCGTTCGTAGGCGGGTGCGGTGTGATTCTGAAACAACAATCACTGGAAAACTACTCAAAGGAAAAGGAAAAGGATAGGTATTGCCAAAACTCACCGAGTTCACTCGACATTTGCCGCTGGTTCTGTGGTCCTTTTAATTCTCCCTTGTCTTTATAATAGTTCACTTGTACACATATATACGTAAACACGGTTACTTCTGCAACCGCGGCGGCGTTATTTATTCGAGGTCACTTTCTTCCACCCACGCGACAATTCCAGGGACCACGAGGGCCACAGCAACAGGCAATTACCGACTTCAACTTATTGAATATAACACGGCTCTATTCAATACCCTTTACAATGAATTCGGAGTAGATTGATAACCTGTCCTATGTAAGTATAGCATAATTCCAGTGGTGTGCCGTGGCTTAATGGAAAACGCGGACGGGGTTTCGCCTACACAAAATTGTTCCTCTGTTTCCTTTCTGAATTTTGGCCATTGTAAATATAGTGTAACATAATATAGATATCTACCACTGCCATGTCCCTACGTTTTGTTGCTTTTGATATGTTACTTCTTAAAGGAGATAGGACCCTTCAAAAATCCTTCAGACTGCCTAGTTTGAACGCCATCAACGAGTTTCATTTAAAGATAGGTTCATTTATTTTCTTTTCACCACTGGAGCGCTTTTTGCTACAATTTAGCAATATTTAAAATACCTCACATTGCTTTGCTGCCAATTTTGGCAAATTTTCCCTTATTTTTAAGTAATTTAGTAGAAGTTTACGATTCTATAATAATTTTTTTATAAATCCTACGAATATGTAATAATCGACTAAAGATAGTTGAATTCATTTGCTGTATAGAGCTAAAATCAGTTTGTTTGTCACCATATTAAAATTCAGAGGAATGATTTTTTTTTATTTGAGCGGAAAATATTCAAAATAATCACCAAAAAATGTCGAGCAATCGGAGAAAATTTTTTAATTGCGCTGTCGCTCCAGTGGTTGGTGAAAATAATCTTAAAATAATCCTCAAAAAACAAATTTCTCGGCGCCCATGTTTCCTCTTACCCCCATTTTCCAACAAATTTCATAGTAGGGATGTTGTTGGTCCTATAATAAATATTTAAACTTCTTCAAACACGGCAAAATTTTGTGGCACCATTTTAGTTCAAATTTAAAGATTTCTTCGTTTTAACCAAACCGTTAAGTCTATTATAATTAGTTTTTAGTGAAGCCTTAGGAAGAGAGCATCGCTCTCGAAACATGTCGGTTTTATAAACATTAAAAGCTGTTAAAATAAAGAAATCTTTTAATTCAAAATTAATAATATACTTAGTTTTTACCACTTTTATTGTTTAAACTAAGTATATTATTAATTTTGAATTAAAATGGTGCCACAAAATAAGTTTGCTGTGTTCGAAGAAGAAATCTTTTAATTTTGAAATATTTAAAGTTTTACCTTCGGTGTGGAATACTGGATCATTGAAATTGTCCATATTTAATAATTTTGTGTTAATGTTGAAGAACTCCATTATAATAATATTGTATTGGCTTTATTACTTACTCATCAAGTTTATTTTCTTAATAGATTTCTGTCATCGATCAATATAGTTTATACATAGAGTGGTTGAGGAAATCCCTTTGATTTCTCCAACCGTACTCTCTCAGAACACCGCCTTGCACCGCAGTGAGGGAGATGGATTCATGCATCTGTCACTCCTGACACACTGCCCCCAGATTACTACCCATCCCTAATACCCTTTCCATTTTCAGAATTTCCTCTCCTTTTCCTTTCTATCCTAAAAAGACTCCACAGACTCCACTCCACTCCAGCATCCCCAAAGATGATATAGGCCCTGAGGGGACTTGTTTTCCTCAGGACCTCCTGTGTGGAGCTAATGTAAAAAAAAATACATCGATGGTCTCTGTAGAATAGGTATCCCATAAAAAGGCATTTGTTGGTAGGCTTTAAGATGGTATTTGATTTATGTAACGTACCTATTTAACCCCTGAGGCTAATTTGTTCGCTTTTCGGAACAACTCAAGCAGGTCTCATAGAAATTGTTGTGCCTCCCTTACTATCATGGTTAGAAATGTGATCTAAAAGAGTAAATATGGTTTAAATGAAAATGTATATAGAAAAAATATCGGAAATATATTGACTTTCCGACAAAGTAGGCCCGAGGCCTAGGGATTAAAAAGGCCCGAGGGATTAAAAAATGATTGCTTCAGATAGCTATCTTGCATGAGAAGAATTCCATCTTTATGTTTTTAAGCAACAAATTTAAAAAAAAAAATGATGGTACTCACATACTTGTAAAATGATTACAATATCAGCCAAAACTGTCAAATGCAACTTCATTTTATCAACCTACATACTTATTAATATTTCTTCGGGTAATTTTGTTTTATTGAGCATTTTTACATCATATATTTAATTTCTTTTAAATAAGTAACTTTTTTGTTCCAATGGTTTTTTCCAACTTTGGGAAACCTATGTTTCTAATAAATTAAGGCACGCCCCTGCATAGCACTCTTCATCAACTATTGAGGGACTTTAAAATTTCAATTCAGAGTATAAATTCACTTAATGTGAGTGCCACACAGCCTGAAGGCCTACGTAAGGCCTGGGATAAGTTCCTACTGCAGGTACCTACGGATAACTTAATTTAATGTACGAGTAATATTCTTGGATCGCTATTTTGTTTGATGTCATCGTAATACATATTTTGGAGGATTTTTTTCGAAGAAGCAGCTTCTACAAAATATATCCTTTGTGTTTTGCTTTTTATGGGTAGAAACGATCTGGCTATTTTGGTTTAATATTATGTCGGTGAAAAAAGATTTTTTTGATAATAAAAACGAAATAAGAAATTATTATGAAAATACCTTTCCCATTATCATCACACCACTCTAAAAATTCTTATTAATTATAATTTTAAATTTGAAGATTATAATTTTGAAGCTTGATTTGATTCGTCAGAAGAATTTAATCGTTCTTAACTTCCAACTCTTCTCAACTTGGGAGGCGGGAATGGGTACCGCCGCCCCGGGAACCTTTATTGGATAACCAAAACCTCTGCCGTAGGTCACCCCAAGTGGTTCGCTACGTTTGGTGATTTAGCAGGGGTGCCCGGGTTCATAGGGTGAGGTTTGTCTAGGTCTTGGAGGCGGATGACCAGGACACACTGAACCCCAGATTCCTACCCACCCCTTAAACCCTTTTCTTTCCCAGAACTCTCTTCTCCTTCCTTTCCTTAAAAAACCCTCCACACAGCATCCCCAAAGATGACATAGGCTCCGAGGGAAATTATTTTCCTCAGGGCCTCCTGTGTGGAGCTCATGTAAAAAAAAAACGTAATTATGACGTAGAAAAGGCCACTGGCTAGTAAGACGACTGCAACGTTGCCCGGCGTGACGTCAATGCCGCCATATTCACGACTGAAAACAAACATGTCGTTTTAGCGGCAAATCGAATATGGCGCATTTTAAATCGGTATAGGAAATTTATTCGTCAACGTAAAAGCAAAATAAAAATACCTTTAATATCGTTTTTTTGGAACAGAAAAAATAACATGAAAATACTTTATTGACATTCCTTGTTTTTCCCCTTGTGGTCTTCAATGTAGATACATTTTACAGTGGGTGAACGAGGAAAGAATGGAAGGTAAAACATGACAAGCATGTAAATGGAAGGATGGAAGTCAGGAAAGTATTGTGAATCAATTACTAAAGCGATGCAGTACGTCGTGTCAAATTCGGGATCAGGCATCTAAAAATAACTCTACTTATGTGGATGGCGATAAGGTATAAATTTATTGTTAACGCCAGCCGCCTGTTTTGATTTATTCGAGCCAAAAACCGTGCTTTATTTAAATTTGCGAAGCTCAGGCACAAATGCTTAAATATTTCATGATCATTTTCTAAAGAATTTAATTTCCCATATTCTACAATAAAACCATTATCATATGTTCGTAAGTAGGAGGTTTTGAACTTTAAATCAGTTTTCATAGGAATAATACTATATTTTTTCTGGGCTTATAAAAAAAACAATAAAAAAAAATACTGGATTATCTCAAAGGCTATAGTACCCTTTACACACAGAGTTCGGAGCGGGACGTGCCCCGCGCCACTTCGGCCGCCGCGCAAAAAAGTAAAGACAGAAAGTAAGATAACGGTTTACAGCGCAGTTCACTGTGAGACTTTTTTGCGCGGCGGCCTGAAGTGGCGCGGGGCACGTCCCGCTCCGAACCCTACGTGTAAAGGGTACTTATGTGTTATACTCACAATATTTAACTAAAGCACCTAAAATATTTCTAAGCGATCCAATATTCAAACTAAAATCAAATGATTTTGCATTACTTAGCATACCTTACTTTCACCTTAAATCGGTTAATATTAAGCATTGGAATAAGAGATGAGGAGGTATATATGAATGTAGATAAAGTAAGAAGCCGGAATAGATATACGTGGCCTTCTGATTTCTCTGTGTACCCTTGCGGAAGGGGGCTTTGGTTAGTTTGTTATTGCTCCTTTTTCTGTGATTCTCTACTTCCACATGATATTATTTTCTCAGAGATTCCTATCAAAACCATCCAAGCGTTCACATCTTATATGTATTCATCACGCTTACATGGGCCCTGAACTTCTCGTACTTTATATTGCGGTCGTTCAATGCGTTTCACCACATGCAACAAAAATCTAGTTATGATATTATTAACCAAACCACAAAATTGTTTCGAATATTTTGTTATGGGTTCAAATGAATTTATTTTGTGTTTGTTTTTAATCAAAACATTAGGTCATTAACTTTTCAGTAGATTGCTCTACTATTAAATTGTAATTGACAGATTGATCGATGGCGAGCGCCGGCGCATAATATTAAAATAATCGTTCATTTCGTTTTGTAGGGACCGTTCGAATTATCTGAAGAGATAATTGAATTATCTATTTTTTTGGAACCGGGAGCATTGATCTCTGATTGGTTATCTATCCCGGACCAATAACCAATAATGTCAAACTTCATGTTCGACATTTGAATGTTGCCAGGGTTGCCAGATACCAGGGCTGGGCAAAATACATGCTTTGCTGTAATTAAAATACAAATTACAAAATACAGTATTTTACAATATTTTTTTTTAATTCAAACACAAATTACAAAACAAAAAATACATTTGGTTTTGGTAAAACCTTTGGTTGCAATAAATTGTCGTGAGTGCCCTTATCTAAGGATGCGTTTCCATAGAAGCAAAGCTGAGCAGAGTGAAACGGAGACGTGCAAAAATTGACCAATCATATTGCTCAGAAGACACATCTCATCTCCGCTCCACTTGCAAAGTTTTGTGGTTTTGAGGGAATTTGATCATACATTATCAATTATCAATTAACTCACGTCTTCATGAATTAATACCGCAAAACGATGAAAACGACAATTAATATATTTGACGTATAGTGTTGCCAACTCTAAATATTAACATTAATTGCTCTGGATTCTAGCGTTTTAGTCTTTGTATTATCTATGACAGCGTATTTTTCATTATCATTTTTAAGGTCGCTAAATGTATTTGAATATGTATTTTGAAGTCATAAGTATTTGAAATACAAATTACAAAATACCTCAGCATCAGGTAATTGAAATACCAATTACAAAATACATTTTCAGGAAGTAATTGAAATACAAATACAAAATACGTATTTGTATTTCAAATACGTATTTCAATTACAAGTAATTCAAATACTGCCCAGCCCTGCCAGTTACGAATACCAGTAATAACCAATTTATTGCAGGGAAGCGCCAACAGAAGCCCAACATATTTTGTTAATACATTTAAGTGTTGGTTATTTCAAAACTCAATAACTCATGATAGAAGTGACTTATAAATCCAAATCAGAAAAGCGTTTTACATACACGTTAAGCCTATAGGATTGCTTCTATGTTTCTTGTATCTTTCCTGTGGCTAATAAATAAATTTACAAAATAGTCTCAATTGTAACAGCCTAATTTCCGAGCGAGTATTGGTTGGTTCTTCGATCTCGAATACCTTCTCATTCCCGCATCGCTTCGTCTTAATAATTAGGGCGAGGGATGCTATTGGTTAATTTTCTCCCCGCCGCTCAGGCAGATGTGATCCCTGGAAGAAATTTCACGGCTGGGATGACCGACAAATAGAGTAAGTTGCTTCCCAGTTCTTACCGCGCATCTTCAGAAAAATCTCTGGCAGGACTGAATCAAGAGACGCGTTATATAACGTCGGCTTCTGATTTCAGCTAACCCAGAGTGAATATACTCGTTACGTTTCCTTTAAGAGTGAACCCATTAAGTTTTTGTTAAAGTTTATTCTAACTTATTATTATTGAACCACAAGTATTTAGCTTGCAAATGAATTGAACCCAAAATAAATGCTAATTGTGTTTATCGTTAAAATTGTGCATGTTATTTCATTACCCGTTACACTATTGTATTTATCTTTTTTAACCCCCGACGCAAGGAGCGGTGTTATAAGTTTGACGTGCCGTGTGTCTGTCTGTCTGTCTGTCTGTATGTCTGTGGCATCGTAGCTCCTAAACGAATGGACCGATTGTGATGCAGTTTTTTTTGTTTGAAAACTGACGCAATAGAGATGGTTCTTAGCTACAATTCACGAAAATCTGTTCAGGCGTTTTAAGTTTATCAGCCTTTTTTTGTGTCGGGGGTTTCTTAAAATTTTGTAAATTTTACTTATTATTATTACAGAAGAGAAGTTATATTAAATTTTAATTAGCAGTTTTTTAGAGATTTGTTTATTAAAGATTATGTTTGCGATTCTTTGGCATGATTTATTTCTACTAGATACCACAAATAAATAAATAAATAAAGTAAATCCATGATTACGTAAAATAATTGTTACCCTTGTAAATCACAAGAATATGAGCAGATAATTCAGCATTTTTGATTTGTAAGCGTGATTAATTAATAATATAATGTAACTCACAAAGTAAGTCTCAACTTTGGCAGGAAACGAACGTAAGAAAGTGACAACCCTATTGCAGCCCATTATCCGATTATCGGGTGTTCCGAATGTTCCCGTCTCTAGACAGCCATTGTCTCAGAAATCATTATTTATGTACGCCGTAATAAATCTTAGCTACATTTTCGTTACAGTTTCTAGTTGATCATTATTTAAGTTAGCGGCAGTATCATAATTGTTTATCTTTCTAGAAGATAGAGATGTTAATCTTGAACGATTATTAAAATGGATTAACGACTCTTTCGTAGGTTCATATAAATCTTGTCGGCGTAATTAATAATTAAAGCGGGATAGTTAGGACGTGAATTGAACGCAGTTATTTATTAGTCTGCTTGAAAGGGAACTTAAATATTCGTAGAAGGAGCAACTATTTCTAGTATTCAAATTGTAACTCCTACTTTAAAACATTTAAATTCAGACTGTAAATTGATTCGTTAGAACTTTTAGTACTGGGTCTGTGTCCTGTTCTATGGTCAACTCTACGTTCCTACACGTTACGTACAATTCTCTTAGGACTTCAGTGAGTGTAATGTAAAATGCTAATAAACTATTTTGGTCTCAACAGTGATTACTGTATTTGTGTAGTAATTCTAATCCTATAAGCAGCATTTTTTCAGCAATTAAAATAACACGAACAAAACAGTTGCATTCCAACACCTCTGCCATAGGTCACCCCAAGTGGTTCGCTACGTTTGGTGATTTAGCAGGGGTTCATGGGGTGAGGTGTGTCTAGGTCTTGGAGGCGGATGACCAGGACACACTGAACCCCAGATTCCTACCCACCCTTTTTCCTTCCCAGAACTCTCCTCCCCTTCCTTTCCTTTCCTTTAAAAAACCCTTCACACAGCATCCCCAAAGATGAAATAGACCCTGAGGGAAATTATTTTCCTCAGGGCCTCCTGTGTGGAGCTCATGTAAAAAAAAAATTGTAACACGATATTGTTTTGACGATGTTATAGAGTTGAGCCAATACTATAAAATCTTCTTAGTTATAATTCTTAGTAAAATGTCTATACCTTGGTTTTCCTGCTTTGGTGTTCGGGAAAGTTCTGTCTTTTTTGCTAATCAAAAATCGTGGCTATCGACTTTGAAGTAATTAAAAAAAGCAATCCTTTTTTTAAAAAAAATTGTGTTTTTTAGGCATGGGGGGGTGGGAAGAGTCAACATAACATAGAAATATTGTCAATAATGGTAACTTACAGGGTGCTACTATTGTGTTAACTTAATTATTTTTTTTTGTTTTTTTCTAATCTTTCTAAGGTGCACAAATTAAAATATATATTTTATTTTATTTTATTTATTTATTTATTTGAACAAAAATACATACACATTATAAGAAAACTTTGACTGTCCAACTAAGAGATTTCCCGTTTTAGGACAGTCGAATTGCCTGGTTTAGTTCACATTAGGTAGTTAGTAAATACTAGTAAATGAATGAGGGCATAAGTGCTGATTACATTTGTATTTGTTAAATCTACAGTCAAGTGCAAGATTAAAAGCAATAAAACAATTAAATTTAATATTAATAGTAAAAAGCTACTGAGAAGAGTTACCAAGTACAAAAAATTTGAATGATAATATATTAAAGCTACAAAGAAAAAAATAAAAATAAGAACTCATTGGTTTGTGAAACAGAAAAATAAAAACTAAATCTTTCTTCGATGTACAATTTTTGATAGTACATAATATTTTACTCATAATTTAATTTTATCAATACTACAACTTTTAAAATATTTTTTGTACCTATTTTTGTAACCTAGTAACTCTAAGTTTGAAGATAACAATATAAAAAAATAAAGATAATATTATACAACCTATATTATACCAGCTAATTAGATGAGTACTTATAAGATTCTTATGGATTAACGTAAACCTGATAGTACATATTATTAGGTAAGTGAGTTTGTGTGAGCATGTGTTCGCTCTCGAGTCTCCCCATGTCCAGAAGCCAATTGCTAACCCATTTGCGCAGAGTGCTTGCACTTTTCAATTTCCATGCATCGGGTACGAGGTTGAACAATTTTGGCCCTAAGTAAGAGTATTGTCTTTGTGCATGTGATGTGTTGGTATTTGGTGGAACTACTGGATTCCTCCTTGCATGACGGGTGTTGTGGAGATGATCAATGGATGAATAGTGGTGTCGATGTTTTTGAGTATGTAGAATAGTTTTTCTTATGTAAAGTTGCCGTACGTCAAGAACTCGTAACTCTTCAAATAATAGATCACTGGGATACCTGAAAGGTTTCTTAAGGATGACCCTTAGAAGCGATTTTTGTGCTTTTGCTAAGGGATCAAGAATTGTTTTCGAACAGCCGCCCCATCCTAAGGATGCATATTCTAGCAAAGAATTACACATGGCATGGTACATTTGTTTCAGATCTTTTACGCAAAGAATATTTCTAACAGACATAAAAAGATGAGTAAGTTTTCTGATCTTTGTGGTGGTAGAGTCTATGTGTTCCTCCCATCTCAGAGATTTATCTATTATGATTCCTAGATATTTTATGCTATCGACACATTCTAAGTTATTGCAATTACAAGTGGATAGGTCATTACAGTGGTGTATAATGATGTTGTGTGTTTCTTTTGGTTTTCCTGCTTGTGTTGCACTGAAACGGATGTATTTAGTTTTATCTAAGTTGAGTGTGAGGAGATTATTGTCTAGCCATTGTTTGACCTTGTTTAAACCTATTTCTGCTTTATTATGAACAATATTCCAGCTTTTGTCTTCATATAGTAAAACTGTATCATCGGCGAAGGTAATAATGTGGTCGGCAAAGGAACTGTTGCATAGTTCATTAATATATATGTTGAATAAGAGTGGCCCTAGAGTACTTCCTTGGGGTACACCGAATTTAATATTAGCTGGATCGCTTATAGTGTCGTTGATAAGTACTCTTTGGCTCCTGTTATCTAAATAGCTACACAACCATTTGAAGAGCTGACCTTTTATACCAATACGCTGTAATTTATTCAACAGAATTTTGTGAGAGATAGTGTCGAACGCTTTGGCTAGATCCAGGAAGAGAGCAATGCATTTTGTACCTCTATCGATGTTATTAGAGATAATTTTTGTTAAATTAGCAATGGCATTTTCAGTCCCTAAACCTGGACGGAAACCGTATTGTCTATTGGAAAGGATGTTATTGTTTTCTAGATATAGACTGAGCCGATTCTTAACAATTTTCTCAATAATTTTAGATACAGAATTGATCAAAGAAACCGGTCGGTAGTTGTTAATCTGAGATTTATCCCCATTTTTGTGCAGTAGAATAACATTTGATTGTTTTAAATTATTAGGGAAATTTCCAGAGTTAAAGCTCAGATTGCATATGAACGATATCGGTGATGCTATGACGGATTTAATATTTTTTAATAGATTTGATGAGACCTTATCAGGACCGCATGCATTGGATGACTTAAGCTCGTCAATTATTTTCATCACTTCGTGTGACGTAGTTCGAATGTTATCTATTTTGTGACGGAAATAACAGCCAGTTTGCTTCGCGAGATCTTTTTCAGTTGTGTTGTTTTTATCTAGGATTTTTTTTGCCAGTATGTTTCCCACCGACGTGAAGTAGTTATTTGCAAAATTTGCCATCTTTTTTGGATCTGACGTAATAGTGTTATCAATGTACAGTGATTTGATATCGGAAGTTTTATTAGTTTTAGTTTTAGTTATATTACGGAATGCTTCCCATAGCAGTTTTGGCGTATAGTTATTTTCGTAAATAATTTTTTTAAAATAGCTTTCTTTAGTTGATACGATTAAATTTTTGCACAAGTTCCTATACTTTTTATAGCGAGTTTGTAATATTATATTATCTGGGCTCCTATTTGCCTTTTTGTGGAGTTGGTTCCGTTTGTGAATTGACTTAACTAGACCAGGAGTGATCCATGGCGTGATTTTTAATTGCTTATTAGGTATGAGTTTGTTACTCGTGTGTTTAAATATATAATCATGTAACTTTGAGATGAATTCCGTCATTGCTGAATCAGTATCCCTTTGGTCTAAAACATTTCCCCATTTTTCTGAACTTAAGTCCTGAAGTAAGTTAATGTAGTTTATTCGAGGTATGTATTTAGTTTTGGCAGCGGTGGGAGGCTTATTTCTAAGGCAGAGAGCTGTGGTGTAGTGGTCAGAAATTGTGGTGTGGATAACAAATGAGTCGATATGTTTGATTTTTTTAACGTTGATGTGGTCTAGACAAGATTTACTTGTACCCTGTTCTCGAGTAGGACTGTGAATTGTCTGCATGAACCCATTTTCCGTAAGCATACATAAATAATCTTCGCATTGACGGTGGTACTCAGGGATCGTGTTTATATTTAAATCACCTAAAATAATTTGTCGTTCAACTTGTTTTGAACTGTTGATGAATGTTTGTAGAGAATTCAAAAAAGTGTCAATATTTTGGAAAGAAGGTGACCTGTAGATTGCAAAAATACATAAATTATTGTTCAATACAATTTTCATACAGTTAGCTTGTGATAGTGAAATTTCGTCAACTTGTGCATGTAGACCGTCTCTGATATAAACTACGATTCCACTGGATTTATTTAAATTTATGTTTGTGTGATGTTCTGAGTAATTGTGAATTACTTTGGAGGTGTACTCTTTATTTATCCAGCATTCCGACATATTAGAATGTTTTAAAGTTTTTTCTTTGTTAAAGCTATGGCTTGTCTCTATTAAATGATTAGCAAACTTGGAATAGTTATTATTTCGTAAACAAAGTTCATTTCTCTTGTTAAAACTTTTAAATTTCTAGTAGCCATACCTACATACTGTGCATCACATTCTTTACATTCTTCTTTTGGATATACACTTTAGAACAACCTGACATTATTTGTTTATCTCCCGCTACCACCACAGTAAGCGGAATATGTTGTTTGTGTCATGATGGAGGACTAAGCTAGCCGAGGAATTGAACTTACGACGCTTGGGTCGTACCGGACGTGATATCAACTAGCCACTGATTTTAGAAATACTACTTTCTGAATGAAGCATATTGTTATTTCTGAATAAATCATATATATAGAGCGCTGCAATTGTTTCCTCTTGTAATTTGTACAGCTTGATACAGTTATCTTTGAAGGTGGCTGAAGGGGAACAAACGAACTATATTTAAAATCCGAAGATATTTTGTAACAACAAAATTATATTGGCAACGCCTCTGACTGCAAAGTTATTGTGTTCAGTAATTTTGTGGTAAAGCCTAATTAAAGTAGAAACGACTGTTTTTGAAAGCCAACTAATAAAATTTGAAAGCTAAATAGCAAAATTTGTAATTAATTGAATTAATTATTTATTACGGACCCAGAAATGCCAGTGTTAAAATAGATTGTCTTTAAAACGATACTGTAGTTTTTTTGTGTGTTTATAAAACTTATGATAAATATGACATTACAGGATAACAGAAATGCCTTAATATATTTTACGTTGTTTTATTTTTTGTTTTTTTTACAGAGATCTTTCTCCGTAATTCACAATTCCCTGATTTAGTTAACTTTGTAATTAAATATCTTTGCCCGGTTACACCTTCGACAAGGTGTATTCAATAGTACAAGTTTGTAGCTAAATGCTAATTAGGCCTAAAAGCTCCTCCATTTAACACTTGCTTAGCACCAAGCCGAGTCTAATTAATCACGCTAATTAGATCAAGATTGGTTCCTTTAGTAATAAATTATATACCTTTCTTCCGTGATACTAATATGCAGGTTTGAATTCCTCAAATTGAATCTTGACGGAAACCTACGGATATGATATCCAATGAAATTTTGTACAATAAAAGATTATTAAAAATAATTAGGGGTTTTTATGGAGTACTTTCCTGTGCATCCTTTGGTTCCCAATGAACTCTGATGAAGGCATCTTACGTACAAAGCAAGAATACATCAATGCACAACTCTAAATTTAAAATATATAATTGCAAGATATATTCTCAAATTAATGGAGCGTTTCTGGAGGAGGGAGTTTCAACGAGTGAGAATTTATGAGCATTTTGCTCATTCGGTGCGACTTACGTAAGACGCGTCCACATTTCTAGTATTTTATCTGAAGATATAGATCACGAAACGTCGACGTTTTGGGCACAATCCAAAATGCACTTTGGCACAATTAAATTAATGTCTTGTCACATTGTAAGCCGAATGTGTCGCTGATGGTCACTATCGTTGCTACTGCAATTACAATGGTTTTTGCAATGTCTGTCTCACTTGCAACTTACCGTGTCGATATGAGGACATTTGACTGAAAAGGAGCAATTCGAGCTTTATTACTTCATGTGTGGATAGGACGTAACAAAATTTATGTTTAGCAAAAAGCAACATCCAAAACTACGAAGCCTGTAATACAAATACTGGTAACATTATAACAAGCAATTGCGTAGCGTAGTTCAAATTTCAGATGTAAAAAAACATGTTTATATAAATATATTGAAAAATAAACATATACGAATTTTTTACGGCCTCCGTGGTCCAGTCCGGTATGCGCAAGTAAATTTGATTTTGACCGAATTGTGTTGTTTCACAAATTAATAATTTAAAAATAATAAAAGGTTTATCTGCGGCACGTTCAGTGGAAGATACTCTCAATATCGCCCTGGTGTAATACCACTATTCAGAATTGAAACGTTGTTCGAAATGGCTCTAGCTATGTTTGGTGACCAGATTTGAATAGCCCGGTACTTTCCCACATACCTCTTCGCGATATACTTTCTCTTCCCTTTACCTTCAGCCTCACAACTTAACCTAATTGGGAATACCATAGTCAAACTGGCAAACAGGCGGTTGGGGGCAGTTGGAAAAAAAACGGGCGGAAAAAGAGCACTTAATCAAGATTTTAAAATTGTTTCCAAAATATGTGTATTTGCACCAACTCCAAATGTACATATTAGCTTGTAAATTTGTAGGTTGGTGTTTTTTCCGCTTCTATTGTGATTTTCCAATCATGTGTGCCACGAAGTAAAATTTCGAGCTGAATATTTAGCAGTATGTGGCAGGTGGCTTTTTTGGATTTCGTTTTCTTTTTATTCTGGTTGCTATGCACCGCTGGATGAAATACTAATAAAAATCCATTTCACCATAAAAACGGTCCTTAAACAAACAACAATGTTCACACTGAAAGTTATCGATGGAGATAAAACATGGAATTCATGTGTACACAATTTCTTCCGGACATAAAACCGCCTTCACAGTTTCTAAATTGAAAAATGATAATAATAGATTTTAGATATGAAATTAATATTCAAAGGCACGTTTCACATACCTTTTAACGGAGATATTTTCATGCCGACAAATATTTAAATGACTACATTTCATTTGAAATTGTCATTGTCAGCCTTTGGTCTTACAAGTAACTGGCCATATTTGAACGTTTTGTTAAATAAATGCAAACTCTACCATAATATTTGTATAATCAGTAAAGTGGCTCTCTCGTATACGTGGGAAGACCTTTTATGAATAAAGCTGACCATATGGAAAATAGATTGGGCGTTATCACTCTTTATAACTTTCGGAAGTTAATTAGAAAGTTGGTTTTTCAACACCCTAACAATAACCCTTATCATAAATGAGAATATGATATTTCGATTCTTCATAATGAAAAACACACAGGTCTATCCTTTGACAAACATACACTGAAAAATAAAGTTACATTAGAAGGAAAGTTTCTAAATAATTATAACTGGTAACCGAAAGAAAGGCATGGATTTTTGGCATTTGTCTTATCTTTTTAATATTTTCGAGAGCATAGTACATACCTTTGCTTAAAACCACGCCGAAAAGTCCTTACCATGAGTTGTAATATTACAATTTAAAGTATGATCTAAGAGAGGAGGGGGAATTGATTTTTAAATTTCCGCAAAGTGATTTTACCTGGATGCAAATTTTTCCACTCTGATTTTGTATGAAATTTATCATGGTGAGGTGTAGTGAAATAAGAGTTGCAGCCAGTTTTTGACTACACCAATTACATAGAAAAAGAATCGCATAGATTCTCTATTCCTGATATAAAAAATATTTTTTATTTTTTTATTTATTTGACGCCCAGAGGGCTTTTTACATAATTTGTAGTGTAATTTTAATTTGACAGTTACTTTGAAACTAAGGAAATAATACAAATAAAACTACATTAGATAAAAGTCATACAACAAGTCATACAAACACATAAACAGAAAAATACAGCTATTTTATTGGTTTACAAGATGTGTTTAGTGATAGTGATGAAATAAATTTTTTAGATGATCCACAAAACTCACCAAGTTTATATTGAAAATGTCAATATCATACAATGTTGCGAAAATCGTGTAAATAAACACCATTAGGCTCAACAAAATTATATTAAATACCACAGGAGTATCGCGGGAATCAGAATTGGTAACTATATTGCATATCCTCTATATAAATAACAAGGTTATAAAGCTAAGATATTGCAAAATACGACTATACGATAAAGCGTTTATTTATTGGTACATATATCTACTATAATATTATTTGATTACTGTGTCAAATTAAGATTAGTCAATAAATCTACAAGGAAAAACCGATCAACACAGAGAAGAAGATTATTTCATTTCAATGTCACAATGTCATGATTGGAGATGTAACACCAAACACTTATTAATTACGACAGGAGATAAATTCGAATTTGCAAGCAATTAATACTTAAACAATAATAGTATTATTACTGCATCAAAATGTTTTTAATCGAAACCAACCAACGAAAAAAATTCATATCAGCATAACATTATAGAAAAGAACATAAACTCATGATGTGATATAACTCAACCTCAAGAAATGCTTTGTCTTAAGTCAATTTTTGTCGTTAGCTTGTGTAAAGGGTTCGAAAGCAATTTACTTACAGGTCTGTCAGACAACAGACTTATTAACTTACATTGCGGCGCGCCTCGAGAGACGGGCTGAGGACTGAGGGCTGAGGGCCGGGGCATGCTCTCGCATATTACATGAGAATTTTGTCACGCCGTGATTTTGGCATGGATCCCAAACTCGATTGCATTTAAAACAAATATATTTTTAAAAATAGCTTGTTTTTGGACAATGCCTTTCTATGAAATTAAAAAATATTTGTAGATTCGAGAATTCAATTTCAACATTATTTTTCCGAGATAATTTTCCAAAGAACATTTCAAATCGTGAAACAATCCATGTGTTTGGCATATTGTCTGGGTTAAAGCAGTTTAAATATCGTTGTAGATTACTATCCCGTCGTAGATGATTTTCATTTCACATAAGAGTGAAGCCATTCTAGGTATTGCGATGTGTCTCGAACATTATTAACATTTTAAAACGCTATTTATCACTGTCGTAAATAATTTTGATTAAAACATTTTTTAAGCTCGCAATGTTTGGTAATGTGCAATAATATAATTCGACACAATTTTTTCTATTTCCTAGATGTGTCACCTACTTTAAATTCTCCAAGTATGATTCAGGGGTCCGTAACCCTTCACGTAAGACAAGAAATTATGTAATGTAAATGATGTTTCTTATTATTTGTGTCCTGAAATAAAAAGTAAAACGAATGATAAAGTAAAACCAATTAAAAAATATCCATTATTTATTCGTCAGAAAAGTTGTACATTTGCGCTAATTGGAAATAATGACTTTTTTTTATTTTAGGTCCTGCGTTGCATAATTCACCTACAGATGAATAAACTGCTTTTCTAAAATTTATAAATAAAATAAATAAATTATTTTATTATTTAATTTATTTACATGCCTAAGAAGACTTTTACGTAAGAGTGATACAATTAAATCACGTGAATACAGGGTGCAATGTTCGAAATAAAAATAATGTAGATAGATGAAATTATATAGCAGGAACAAAATATTTGAAAATATAAAATGCGTATTCGAAGAATTTAAAGTTTCTACGTTTAAAAATTTATTTTTGAAAAAGGGAATTATACAATTTATAAAAGAAAAATATAAATACTCGTTCGTAACTGAAAATCGTACTAGAGTTATATATTTGTTTACCTTAAAATAGAGCACTTCTTTTGCCCAACATGATTATTCATACCAAATTTCATAAAAAAACTTCATGGATATTGGAAAAGGGATTTTACCAGACATTTTAGAGTGAATTGACTAAAATTGATTTTTTTTAGAAATACATAACGTGATTTGAAAAGTTAACGTCAAGTAACTCTGTGAATATTATCCTTGATACTTTAAAGAACCATAACAGTGTGTCTGAATTTATGAAATAATTTTACAGCGTATTCAATGGGGAGGAAACCCACCTACTACGTTGTACGTATCACTTTACTTCTTACGCTAATTTGCTTAACAAACTGAGAAGATAAAATCCGGCAAGAATTAGCTCTAAACATCGTAATTAGGGTAATGCAATCATAAAAAGCAAACTTTCGGTCAGGAAAGGTCGAAAAACACGGTAAAACAAGGGAAAATAGGGGAAAATGGTATACTTTGTTCCCGGTAAATTACTTACCCTGCAGCTGTTTACAAATACTTATGGAGAATGTTTTAATTTTTATGTTGTAATTTCTTTAACGACCGACAATTTTTTATTTAATTTTTAAAATAAACGACGGTTTTTAATGCTGATCTTTAAATTATCGTACAGTAATTTAAGTGTTGTTATTTCATTAAATTTAGGCTTCTAAAAAAATGGCTTGTCATATATACACCGGTTAATTAATAAACAGGTCCGTTGCTTGAAGCGAATTATTGAAGAATAGTGATTTACGAGAATGACATCCATTTAAAATCTTTACGAAGATAGAAATATTTGTTTTCGCTGATGAAGGAGTCATCTGCACAACTGATTCCGATTATTATTTAGGGTGTTAAGGGACGTACTTGACTTGCTTTAAGCCGCCGCTATCCGAATTTCTACCGATTTCTTACATATCTCCCTTAAACATTTGAAGTTTTTAAGCTCTTAAAAAAATATATGTTATTTTTGAAGATAATATCTAGATACGTTCCACGCCGAAACGCAAATTATATGAAATTCCCTCGATAGAAAAAAATAGCAAAGTATGCTCCGAAAATTATTAAAAACAAGTCTATTTCTATTATTCTACAAGTTACATTAGTGAAAAAATTCACAATGTTTCTTTAAATGATACTTAAGATAACTTCCACGAGATTTTTGCTCTATTTTAAACGAGTCATGTTTCATTTTCGCAATTTTCGCTTCATTTTTATCACTTAAAATATTAGCGCGCTATGTCCAACATTCGTAATTACATATCTCTCCATCTTCTTCTTTTTGAGCCGGGAAGCATCGCCTTAACCAGTGATTCCTGACATTATTTGGAGTAAAAAATGTGAATGAAATTTTGGTCTCCGGTGACTTTTTTGATGACAATTTTTTTTTTTCAAAATTTTTTTCTTCAAAATCAAACTTTTTTTTTCTTTCGCATGTCGTCACTGGTCACTCAGCCGAGTAACCGGTCAACCCCAAACCTTGCCTCCAATTATGCAAAACCTACCATTTTTTATGTTTTTGTAGAAAAAAAAAACGTCAAAAATGTCACCTGAGATCAAAATTTTATTTACATTTTTTACTCCAAATAATGTCAGGAATCACTGGTTGTAAGTCAAGTACGTCCCTTAACACCCTGTATATCATATCATGCTTGGTCCATAAATAGAACCACTTTCGTACAACCTGCTGCATCGCTCCTAAAATATACTCTCATTGAGAACCGATATAAAATCATATTTAATATGTGTTTTTAATGTTTTCTTAGAATTTTTTATTTTATTTTCTTGTGTTTTTATTTATTTCTACAAAATATCATTCTTCTAGTTCTTACATTATAATTTAAATCATTATGACTACCATAATACGAGCGTCAAACCAGTACGGTAGTTGACGAAATCACAAAAAAAATGTAATCTAAAAAATTTATGATTACAAATAATAACTTTTGAAATTACCCACATTTATATCGTATACTCGTAATGTTCAGTCTAGTCACCCACGATAGGCGTAATAAATATTTCGTTTCTTTTTAAATTTCTCTATTATTTAGATATTACCTCTCTCCTTTTAAAAAAATCATTTAAATATTGAAAAAATTTATCCGGAGATTTAAAAAATTCAACAATAGCGGGATTATTAATTTAAAACAAGCTTAGTATCCTCGTTTCCACCACACCCTACCCCTTAATTGTAAAAAGAAATTCACACAGCGATTTTTAATCTCCCCTTTATTTCCCGGGCCTTGTTAATGCCGGCCCTACTTCCGCTCGAGCCCGTGCCTTCCAGTTAGGGCCCGCAAAACAGCCATTGCCCTAAACCAGGGTCGTAATTGGGCCGAGAACTGGCAGTTACTTTACATTATTCTTTCAATGGATTATGAAATCATGTTATATTTGTTTCATTTGCATAAATAAAGCTTTTGAGGAAATTAGGCTACGTGGTGACTGATGATACGCTGGTAAAGTGTGATAATTTTCTCGTTACAGCTGGCGGGATCAACATTTGTACTCAGTTAATGAGGAGTAAATGTCGCCATAGCCCTCATTAAAAATAATTTGTTAAAATATGGATCATGATTTTTTTTTACATTAGCTCCACACGGGAGACCCTGAGGAAAATAATTTCTCTCAAGTTATCTTAGGGGATGTTGTGTGAAGGGTTTTTTTAAGAAAGGGAAAAAGAGGAAGTTCTGGGAAGGAAATAGGTATGAGGGGTGGGTATGAATGTGGGAGTCAGTGTGTCCAAGAATAACGGACATATGAATCCATCTCTTCAACTGCGGTGCAAGGCGAAGGGTCGAGGGATTCTGGAGAGGTCAAAAGACCTCCTCAATAAGTCTGTCCCTATCCGGCCAACCACGCAGCAGGCGGGCAGACACATCAGCTGCCAAGACCTGGCAGGTGATATATCTGACCCGGGCATTCCTTCTAAGTCATCAAACGTAGCGAACCACTTGGGGTGACTTACGGCAGAGGTTATTACAGAGAATTGAATGAAAGGTTACTTCGTTTTTTACAAAATTATTAGAATTTATACATTATGTTATACTAGTCACTGTCACCAGTTCCGGTTACACATAGGAGGCCCTGAGAAAATTAATTCCCCTCAGGACCTATATCATCTTTTGATATGCTTGTGTGGAGGGTGTTATTGGGAAAGGGAGGAGAGGAAGTTCTAGGAAGGAAAGGAAATGTGTGTCCAGGAATGACGGAATTATGAATGAATCCATCCCTTCCACTGCGGCGCAAGGCGATGTTCCGAGAGACTACTGTAGACAGAAGTCAAAAACTCAACCAGCCTCTCCCGATCCGGCCTTCAATGTATTTGGTGGGCAGGCACATCCGCCGCCAAGACTCGCACAAACCTCACCTCATGAACGCGGGCCCCCTGCTAAATCATTTCATGTGAATTTTATCTATATTTTATATATTTATTGCGGTAGGTTATTTTACCTTTATATTATATACATATCTATTATATAACATTATACAATATACTCTATATGCATGAGAATTCTTAAAATAGGTTGCCATGTTCAAGAAGTATGTGCAAATAATATTAATTACGCAGACGATATGTTTCTTCTAGCACCATCTCAAGAAACTACTCCAATAATGTAATATACCTTGTATGTAATACGTCCAAATCAGTTGAAAAATTTTTACAATTAAACGAACACACCTAAATACCCCCAGTATGGCTAAACTGAAGGAAAATAGATGTTAATCGTAGCGTAAAATAACAGGGACATTTTACACAGATGACCTGAAAGACATCGAAGATGTGGAAATATAAAGAAAAGCGACGTCCGTTAGACCAGGTATGCTGTCAAGGCGTTTCGACTCTTGAAACACAAAGTCAAAAGAATACTATTCAACGAGAGTACGGAATTTTCTACGTATTCAACGCATTCTGCACATCGCTTTATACGTCAGAACTGTGGGTATGTTATTGTGCATCCCAACCCAATGGCAAAAGCTAAAAGTCGCTTACGATAAAGCTTATCGCTAACTATTCCGCCTACCGAGGTATTGTAGCGCCAAAATTTTCTGGAGGGACGAGTTTCATTCTTTCAGAGCACTTCTTCGCCACCATGCGGAAAGTTTACGGTCAAATAACCCCCATGAATGTACAATTATATAATTTTGATGTATTTATTATTTTATATCATAGTTTCCATTTCATTTTGTTTTTATAGTATTCTATTTATGTATTGTTTATATATTTTGTCATTTTTTTTATTATTTTGACTATGGAATATATATTGTATTGATTTATTTTTATCAAGCTTAATTTTTCATTCCATTTTAATGTGTATGTCTTTTATAAATTCAATGAAATAATTATTTTTTTATAAAAATAGTTTATTAATAAACAAGTTCTGGTATGTAATTATTATTACATAACTAACAATCTATATAACTCAATTCTAACATCAATCTTTTCTCCGATTACTGTCCTTATTTATAAAGAGCATCATGTCAATAATATAAACTGTTCAATGCGCATACTATATACCTTTACAGATCAGCACTTCTCACACCTTCAAACATACCAACACACTACGCATATATCACCCGGTAATTACTACATACCACAATAAAAAAGACTTTACTATAAAACATATCATTGGTACCCACTTTGAAATTTCTGTAAATTGTCTCATCACTGTTTGTTTCTATAAAAATAAATTTAAAAAAAATTACATGTGACAGGTGTTTCGCCTTCTGAAAACAATATCAAACTTGTTAATAATGCCTTCAGTTATCGGGCAGATTGATGATGCTTTCAGAAGGTGAAAGAGCTGTCACGCGTAATAATAATTGCACCATAGAACTTGTTTGTATTGTATTGCACTAATATGTATATTTTTACATTTTTCTTTATTCATTGCTTTGATGGTTAACGTGTATGGTGGTAATGGATTACTATTATTATTAAAATCTAAATAATGCCCCGGGTTAAGAGACAATAAAGAATAAACCCTCCCTGTGCAAATTATTATTAGTCCCTACCTCTACCTTTGATGTGGAATTCTCAGGGGTAGAACCTGCCACCCAATTAGCCGAGTTAACACATCGCAGCTTAAGAAATTATAACAAAATTATATTTTCTCTGTCAAAAGTTTAGCAGGGTTTGTCCCTCCCTGCACTTGATGGACGCTACCGGAGGCGAAGATGGGAGTTTAAGACGAAAAGCTTTTATTTCTGGTGGACACAAAAAGGTTTTTTACTATGTAAATAAAAATTTGAAAGCGTTACAAGTGTATTCATGTGTATTAACCATTCGAAGGAACAATTTACCTTCAAAGTAGTTTTATCAATGACCATAAATTTTTGTTAATAGATGATAATGTTATCTTTTTAAAGGTTTTGTTTGTACGGATGATTTCAACCCACGTATTATTTTTTTACATTAGCTCCACACTGGAGGTTAAGAGAAAAATAATTCCCCTCAAGGTCAATGTCATCTTTTGGGATGCTCTTTGGAGGGTGGTTTGGGAAAGGATGTTCTGGGAAGGAACAAAGTATGAGATCGGAATCTGGGGGTCAGTGTGCCCAGGAGTGACGGACGGATGAATACCACTTTTATCTACTCATTGTTTTAGATTTAAAACAATGATAAAATATGTCTTATTTAATTAATTAAATATATTATTTAATTAGAATATCATGCAGTGTACAAACAAGTCGTTTCCGGTGCCTTGCCAGTCGTGCGTCGGCGCACGTGCCAAAATAATCGACAAAAAATAATTTTGTGATGCGATTTTAACCCTTATGTATAAAGAAAACGTATGAAGAAGAAGGTCAGAATCGCTTGGGGCATTTTGTTCAAAAGGTATAAGATACCGTGAACCCTCCTAGTGGAGCGAAATATTTTCTCTGGAATTGTTTATGATCACGGGCTTAGATTTTTTCCCGCCTTTCAACTGTCAGATTGGCATCCGTCGCTCTCGCGCCGTAGTCGATGAAAAGATCGTAAAACGTATAAATTCATCGAATAAACGCAAGTAATGTTTTTTTTATGCATAGTTTATTATTCAAGAAATGTGTGTTGGTAAATATTACATAAGATAGCATAAAATAAATCCATAAAATATTACGTCAAAGTCAAAACATCGCGATTTTACATCGTTTCCTCCCTGGCACTTGAAGTGTTAATGTATAAATAAAATAAAAAGGTTTGTAGTTTGTGAAAGGTTTCGTAGATGGTGGTTTTCCACAACGTTTGTTTTAAGTAACAAGATAATAATTACAATACAAAGATTTAGTTCAATAATACCAACGACTAATATTGTCAACAGATATCCCTATGGTTAATTTAATTTTCAATTTTAGTAGATTCCTGTTTTTACCGTGGTAACCATTTTCTTTATTTATGAATCGAACAATATTATATATCTGTAGATTCCTGTTTTACCATCTCAACTATTTTTCTTTTGTTTTTACTATACTGAATTTTCTCTCTTCAAATATACAAACTCATCGAACAAGGCTTGTGACCGAAGCGTTATACTTCGCGTCTTTAATATTACTAGTGGTCGCCCAATGGTCGAAATTCGACCATAATTGTATTGTTTTTTTTATGTTTGACATTCAGTAAGACCATAGACAAATAATATTAAAGACAAACAATATTAATCTATTCTCAATTTGACCATAGACTTTAACAATAAACAATAGAGTAAAGACGCGAGTGTGTGTGTCAAATATATGGTAGTGTGTGTAATGTTTTTGTTTTTGATTTAATCTATTTTTATGCATAATTTTTAAAAAATATTAGCATTCTGCACTCCTCCTCTATATAAACTATAAGTGTGCGAAATTTCATACTCCTCCGTCCACGCAATTTTCGTAAAAAGGGGTACAAAGTTTTGGCTTCACGTATTAATATATTGATGATGATGATAAAAGGATAGGATTTGGTTTTTAATCTAACAAACAGTGCCCTTTATTTAACACGTTTAAAACTTTTATATCAATAGTGCGATAAAATGTTAAAAGCTTGCTAGTAATTTCAGTAAATATTTTATAATTTTTAGAACTTGCAACACCAAAAGCAAAAAGGTACGAAAGTAGTAAAATCCACATCTGCTCATTTTAAAATGTCTTATGAAAGGAATATAGTTTTACGATTCAATCTTCTTTTCAAGTCAGTTTTACAGGTTTCTGATACGTGCTTTTATCTTACATTATTTATTGGAAGAGGAAGACGGCCTCCGTGATCGAGGGATAAGATTCGACAGCAATCCGAACTTATTAATTTGCAATTTTTAATTTATTTAATTGATTTGCATTGTTTCACAATTAATTTATTTAAAAAATATATATAGTATATTTCCGGCACGTTCCAGAGCCATTCAGATCTGAAATTTTGCTTGAAATGTCTTTAACAATCGGATCTGAATAGCCAGTTACTTTCCTCTTCCCCGTCTCCTTCCCTTCGATGCTTACATGCTAACAAAGTAAGCAACTTTTCAAGTGATAATATTCATTTCATCTTTCGAACATGAAGTTTCTTTAATAATCTTAAAATATATATTTCTTCTGTCCGTGTGTATGTCACTGAACTCCTCCTAAACGGCTGGACCGATTTTGATGAAATTTTTTGTGTGAGTTGAAGGGGATTCGAGAATGGTTTAGATTCACAATTTGGTCCACTGGAAAATGTTATTTTAATTTTTTTTTATTTCTAAGGAGTTGTTGATTTTGGAATGTTTTACATTGGATCCGGCAGACTGCGCTACCATCGCAGTATCGAATATTCAATATTATTCTATTTTAATTTTAGTTTGTCCCGACAGTTGTGTACAGGACAACGTCTGTCGGGTCCGCTATAAATAAATAAAATAAATTGTGGAACATTCCAGAACACTCTCGAATATTGTCCTGAGCGAAGCCGGGTAACCCAGCTAGTATTTACTAAAAGTAAAAGTAAATTTAAGTAGCTATAAGTCAAAACGTATTTTACACAAAAATAAGATTTTTTTTGTAAATGCCATGATAGATAGCTTTTATTAAAATCAAATAGTGAGCATAGTATATTGCTCAAAGCGTTCAGGCTGTATAAATAAAATATATGAATATGATAACGCGGTTTATCTAAAAAATACATCATTATTTATGTCCCGTATATTGGAAAAGGCTTTTGTAGCTAATCGTGGTGATGGTGGAAAGAATTCAAATTTTATTTTGATATTAGTATCCAGTTCGGGAAAATTGACAGATTTTTTAAAAAGCAAATATATGGTTTTATTTAAAACCTCATATTTTATCCAACAGGCCATAAATACTATCTGGATGTGGGTTTTTTGCGTACGTAAAATATAATTTCAAACAAAGTACGAAGTATAAAGTCGAGCTTTAAAATCTTCCACATTTATCCCTGACTGCTAACTTCTACAAGTCAGTAAATTATTCGGCCTCGACAAACAATTCGAAATGCACAATATAAATTTTGAGCTTTGGAAAAAGCTTACCAATTTTGTAAATTTGAATTTAGGGAGGAGGGAACGGCTGCCGCCGCCCCGGGAACCATTTATTCGATAACCAACACTTCTGCTATAGGTCACCCCAAGTTGTTCGCTACGTTTGGTGAGTTAGCAGGGATGCCCGGGTTCATGGGGTGAGGAGAGTCTAGGTCTTCTGATGTGTCTACCCACCTACAGTGTGGCGGGCAGGATTTGGAGAGATTGGTTCAGGAAGACATTTTTAACCCTCCAGCAAGACTCCTCTGTGTAAAATATGGATTCACACGCCCGTCACTCCTGATACTGATATATATACTGATCCTCAGATTCCTACCCACCCCTCATACCTTTTTTCCTTCTCAGATCTTTCTTTCTTCCTTTCCTTAAAAAAACCCTCCACATAGCATCCCCAAAGATGATATAGGCCCTGAGAGAAATTATTTTCCTGAAGACCTTCTATGTGGAGCTAATGTAAAAAAAAAATTATTTCCCTCCAAAGAGCAAAATGCCTCTGTGTATCTACTTTGTATGTAATTAACAAATTATTCAAAATCATAACACGTTATATAATTCCACGCACGTCATTCGAATATTAATTCTAATAACGTTGGCGTAGCTCCTTTTAGTGAGATGTTGACGACAATTTTATTCAACCATTTTGGTCCAATGCAGAGGTTGGCTGCCATATCGGAGGACAGTGTCTAAACAACATTAGTTACGCAGACGACGTGGTCCTGATGGTACCGTCTACAAGGGGACTACGCACTCTTCTGAAGATCTGTGAAGAGTTTGCCGAAGAAACAAACAAGCAATATAACCCCACCTAAACGGCTCTACCAATCATAAGATATGGGCAAGGACCGAAAAATATTCCTCCAGCTACCCTGAACGGTGTGAACCTGAAGATAACTGAAGGAAATAAATACCTGGGACACAATCACCAGTAATCTGATGGATGATGACGATATCAATAGGCAAAGACGAGCTCCCAGCGTGAAAGCAAACATAGTCAGTAGAAGATTTCGCCTTTTAGTAACGCTGTAAAAAGGTCACTTTTCCTCTCCTTCTGCGCAACGTTGTATACGTGCGAACTTTGGACAAACTACAAAAAGAGTAGTATAGAAAGACTTCGGGTCCAGTGCAATAACGCCTTCCGCATAATGTTTGGTCTCCCCAGATATTGCAGCGCTTCCCGGATATTCACGGAGATGCGAGTTCCTGCTTATCAGATCCAGGGTGGCAGGAATGAGGGAAAGGATAGGCAACTCTGGAAATATCCTCATCGTGGACCTCAGTCCAACATCCAGCATTGACGCACATTGGAGAAAAGTATTAGCTCCTAATGTAGTCACAGAACTCTAAAGGCTTATTATTATTACCCTTTTTGTTGTTTTTCTTTACTGTTATTTTATCATTTGCTTCTTTGTTTGTCATGTACAATTATAATCACCTGCTTTTGTAATGTATATCTTTATGGAATATGTGGGACTGCACGAAACTCAACTTAATGATTTCGGTAATTATATTAGCATATGTAACAAAAATATAATTTATTATTAATTTATCAATTATAATTGAGGTTAATAACTATCAACCTTAATAAATTTATCAAACTCTGAACAGAATCGGTATTTTTCTGCTCTGACATATCGCAAATTACTCGAAAACTTGACAGGTCGTGAGGCGCTACGATGGCAACCGGTGAAAATTGCAACTGGTCGTGAGGCGCTACCATGGCAAACTATCAACACGGCAACTGAAACGCGACTAGCACTGCTAGTCGCCCAACTGGTCTTTAGCAAGTTGCCTGTGTGCGGACCACCAATGAAATTCGCAAGTTCCTTTCCTGTGGATAGCAATCGAGTCGCCAACTGCTTTTTTTCAGTTTCTTCGTGAGCGGATGGCCTAGCTCTTGTCATTTAAGAAAAAAATTACTTCCAATTTAATCGCGCACACAACGCTCCACTACTTAACACAATTTATTCCACACATAAACGTTCAAATAAACAAATGCACACACTTAAACACCACATTATTTTTAATTTAATTTAAATTTACCTTTTTCGTTATCTCAAATCATTCGCCATCTTGTACTTACTCCGCCCGATTTAAATTGCGACCGTCGCAACCAGCCCAGCGTCCACTTGAGCTCGTTCCAAGAAGTATCCGGAAAACGGAAGTGTTCGCGAACGCATAGCCAAAATGTTGCCATCCAAACGAAAAAGAAAAGAATTATATATTTTTAAATCGTAACCCACAAGTGAGGGCGGGGCAAGTTAGAACTGTGGCGTTAACTTAATTATAACAATGTGTAATTATATAAAATAATTGAATTAATTATTTCATAACAAATAATAAATAATAATCACTCTCCAGATATTTCATACAGATTTGTCATTAGTTTTAAAAGCTTGTTTACCTCCTATTTTATCTGTGTACCATTTGTTTCTAAAATAATGAAATAAATATAAATAGCAAAAAAAAAATAATTCATCATTCACCATCGTGATTTTTTAATTCAGTTTCAGGAGTTAACCCCATTTTTCAATTTTTTTGTGTTTGAGGAGAAAAACATACTTAATTTAATTTCCGTATAATATTCTCTATCACATAGATCTATTCTATCACACAAAAGGCCATGAGGAAAATAATTTCCCTCGGGGCCTATGTCATCTTATTATTACCTTAAGGGATGCTGTGTGGAGGGTCTTTTTAAGATGCCCTGAGGAAAATAATTTCTCTCATGGCTTATGTCATTTTATTATTATCTTAAGGAATGTTGTGTGGAGTGTCTTTTTTTGGAAGGGAAGGATATAAAATTCTGGAAAGGAAAAAGGTATGAGTAGTGAGTAGGAATATGAGGGTCAGTGTGTCCAAGAGTGATGGGTGTATGAATCCATCCCTCCAACTGCGGTGCAAAGCGATGGGTCAAAGGAGTCCGGCCGGAAAGGTCAACCAGTCTCTCTCAATCCTCCCAACTACGCGGTATGTGGGCAGATGCGATCGCCGCTAAGACCTGGACAAACCTCACCCCCATAAACCTTGGCACCCCTACTACTTCACCAAACGTACATTGGGCCAGTTTTGCAAAGTTTGTTAAAAATTACAACTTCATGAAAAGAATTTAAATAATGACGAAAGGTAAAAACTGTGTGGACTCTATTGCTCATTATTTACAGCTCTTTGCTGACTCGCCTGTTGGTTGAGTTGAGTCAAAATTGCGGCTTAACAGTTAGTTGATCAGTAGGATTGGGAATGGCCGTTAATATTACATCCTATGTACTATTTTATTTTGAGAAAATTTATTTGCACACACAGGGTTTCGAACCTGCTACCTCATGTTACGTATTCAATGATCGTAATCGATAGACCACGGAGGTTATTAATTGGTCACAATCGCCACATGAATTTCACCGATCTTTGGAATGTCGTAGTTAAACAAGTATCGTCATATATTATATCACTTTCGGCTCTAGCATGCATCGCACGCAAAAGTTTATTTGAAAATCCTAACACGGAAGGTATAACGTCCATCATAACATCCGGCATCTCCTCAAAGACCCCTTCAATCAAACCACTGGCCACGTGCGTCGTGCATCGTGTGCCACACCGCGCTCTAAGCTCGCCAAACCCGAGGATGTGATCCGATTGCATTAACCCGGTTGTTTATGACTTGCTGCAATCTGCGATGATATAGTCGTTCCAGAGAGAGGTCGTACGTATGTCATCGACGATCGTCTTCATCCTTCTTAAACTTATTGTATGAAAACAAAAAAGACTGAAGATACTAGAACTATGACATGTGACGTCACATACGAACTTATCGGTACGATGAAAATCTGAATTACTGTTATTTGTTCATTTTTCAAATACTGTAAAAATAAATGATGATTTAAACATTGTTGAGTTTTGGGTAAAATATGAGTAAGACACAATTATTAGTATCTACTAGCGCAGACCCATAAGACTCACAGACCGGGTTATTAAAATTATAGAATTTGTGAAGCTGAATGTATTTATAAAATATTTGCCTCAGGATCATTGCCTATCAAAAAATTAAATAAAATGTTTTTGGTACCTACTTGTCTGATTTGAAGGTTGGTAGAAAACCTGTACTTAACAATGTGCACTTTTCGGAAAAAATGATGTCCAGTTGGAGTCCGAAAGGAACAATCTCTTTCACTTTTTACTTCTTCTCAAGTCTGTTCTTCATTGTTGAAGATCTTGAATGTCTACAAAGGCAATGGTGCCAATAACCCCGATTCTACACCATCAATTTAGATAGTAATACTTACAAGGTATTATAAATAAATCATTTGAAAATACATTCAGAGTCGCCAGTTCCATCTTTTATTGTATAACAGTAAATTCAAATCTCCTGATGGAAAATGGACTTCAAGCTACGTCACGACTTTAACCAGTCACCGATCTGCCCCACTTCGTCTACAATGTTTTCCAAAAGAATTTAAACAAGCAAACGTTATTCTGATCCCAAAACCTGGCAAAGACCCAACATTAGCTGTAAATCATCGCCCAATTAGCCTTCTTCCTTGCCTAGGTAAAATCTTAGAAAAAATCATCCTAGTAAGATTAAATGCATTTGTTCAGGAAAATAAAATCTTACCTGACTTTCAACACGGATTTAGAGCTGGTCATTCGACACTCCACCAACTTCTCCGTGTGATCGAACACATCATTGAAGGTTTTAATATAAATAAACATACGGTTATACTTTCGCTCGACATAAGCAAAGCTTTCGACAGAGTATGGCATAATGGCCTACTATTTAAGATGTATCTTTTGGGCTTCCCTATATCATTTATAAAAATAATTCATAGCTATCTAACAGGTCGTACATTTAAAGTTAAACTTGACGACATATTCTCCTCGGTACGTATTCTATTAGCCGGAGTTCCTCAAGGAGGACAGTTGTCCCCAACCCTTTATAATATCTTTTCTAGCGATATTCCCAAACCAATGAACCACAACGTTAAAATCACTCAATTCGCAGATGATAAGAATGTCATGTCAAGCTCAACCGTTGCGTCCACTGCTACAAGGCGCGTTCAACTCCAAGCCATTCTAATACAAGAATGGTGCAAAAAATGGCGAATCTCAATAAATCCCACTAAAAGTGTCGCGACTGTCTTTTCACGTAGAAAGCCAAAACAACCCCCGAACATAAAACTGTTTGGGGAAAAAGTCCCATGGGAAAAATCAATAAAATACCTCGGAGTAACATTAGACTCTAAACTAACGTGGAGAAAACACATTAATGAAAAAGTAAAATCAGCAAATAAGTCAATAGCTTCACTCTACCCGATGCTAGGTAGAAAAAGTCGATTATCAACAGACAATAAATTACTACTCTACAAGACGACCATAAGGCCGGGCTTCACATACGCTGCACCTATTTGGGGCCACGCAGCTCACACACACATAAACAAACTACAAACCCTGCAAAACAAAGCCATTCGACTTGCGTTGAATGCGCCGAAGTGGATCAGGGTTTCCACTCTCCACAATGACACAAACATTCCTCTGATAAAGGATTTAATTGTTACACATTCTGAAAAATTTTATGCCGGATTAGCCGGACATGAAAACCCCACTATAAATTCTCTCGCTACATATAGCGAGAATGAAAATTTTAAATATATTAAACCCAAGATAATCCTCCGCAAGGATTGAAACCCTGCCTCAAGTTGCAGTATAGTTTATTAAGTTTTATTTTCCCAAAAACAACTTTTAAAAATAAATTCCATGTAAAGTATCTTTAGATAATCCATTAAGTCATTACGTTAGAGTCAGTAAACTCATGTTTAGGAACTCTGAACATAAATAATATCCAAATCCAAATCCCTTGATGAGCGAACGGTGGCAATAATCTTTTGTTTTACCGGGTCCCAGTTACGACCCTTACCTTTTTATTTGTCTGTGTCTTATTTTGTATCATTTAGGTTTATTATTATTATCTTCTTCAATAATATTACATTAATGGATACATCCTTCAAAGGTTATTTATTACATAAAAAAATATATATTTGATTTCCTTCAAATTCCTGAAAGTAAGTTAAATAAATCCTTAAGCAAAATAATTTAATGACGATAAATCTATAAAATATTATTTTTAAAAATACAGCAAAAAATCGTCTAAACCCCATTAAATTTGA
Source organism: Glyphotaelius pellucidus (assembly GCA_936435175.1). NCBI lineage: Eukaryota > Metazoa > Arthropoda > Insecta > Trichoptera > Limnephilidae > Glyphotaelius > Glyphotaelius pellucidus. The sequence goes on along the minus strand of OW386540.1, from coordinate 17,601,821 downwards.
AAAATATAAAGTTTTAGAAAAGTGTTAACTTTCTTTTATTTATTCCATTAAAATTATCATGGAGGGTTGTCAAAGTAAACTGCCGATGTGGGTATAACTTTCCCGCATCGGGTAGAACAAGTATAATTGATCATTCGTCAATTATTATTGTTTTTTTTTTTATATATTACGAAAGATGACTTATTCATATATGGAGTTTTCTCAAATGTTTTGGAATTACAAATGGATAGAATAAAACCTTGAAAATTTTCCATAATGTGAAGATTACAACACATCCTCTATGCTTATTTCGTAACTTCTGAAAGTTAGAATAGACGATCGGCCGATTGTTGTTTTATCTGGCCACAGCGGTATTTGTAAAGGATATTAAGCAGATTCCGGGGGCTATTAAAGCCACGAAGTATCGTAAGTAGTAGTCAATGTTTGTAGTTGTAGTAAAGAGAAGTGCCGTATGATGAATTAACGGTGTATGTTTAAGGGCTTCAATGGTGGTCCTTGGGAAGCCACGTGTACCCCCTTTGAAGTATCTAAAATTTTCCGCAAATAGATTAGTGGTTAGGAAGATAAATATGCTTTTACGTACCGTAAACAAGATGGACAGGGGAACTACAGAGTCCATTCCACATGGGAACATAAGCACTGCCTTTAAAAAAAGTACATATGTATTTAAAATTTAAAAAAAAAAATAGTTATATTTATATTAATAAAATTTATACAATCATTGCAAGAAATCAATCTACACTTTCAAAAATGCTACCGATCGCCCAACGAACGTATCACAAGCAGGAACTAGGTATGCAAAATGACGCAGATTTCATAATCAATTAAGGCTCGTTTGTGTTCATGTCGAAAAAGGCTGTGCCTTTCGGTACAAATCACAAATGTATAAATGAAGCAATCAGTGTTATCTATTTGTACCTCTAATAATTTGTACAATTTTACTAATGGAATAATAATCATAATATTATTGTTATCATGAGGGGCCATCCATAAATTACGTCACACATTAAGGGGGGGGGTAGAGAAGTGTGACATTGTGTGACAAGGGGTATGGGGGGGTCATCAGTTCTGTGACATCACATGTAAAAATCTAAATTATTAAAACGCAAAAAATAATTAGATGTAAAGTTGCAAAATATGTGACGTCACACTAGGGCGTAGGGGGTCCCACAAATGTGACGATGTGTGACAGGGACGGGGGGGGAGGTAAAAAATCATGAAATTCATGTGACGTAATTTATGGATGGCCCCTAAGGTTGCGGGATCGAATCCCGACGTGCGCAAATTTTATTTGTGTTATTTCATAATTTATTAATTTAAAGTAAATTTGCGGCACGTTCCGGAGTGGAAGATATTCTCAGTGTCACCCTGGTGTTGTGCTGTACCAACCACACTCACCCACCGCATCTCTACATCTCTATCGTCTGTCTGTTCGCGAAAAACTCAAAAACTGAACGGATTTTTATGCGGTTTTCACCAATAGATAGAATATAGAATGATTCATGAGGAAGGTATAGGTATAAATAAATTGTCAAGGTTTTGTGTAAATTGGTTGAAATATATAAGAATGTCTGTGAGCGGGTTGGCAAACGGATTTGATTTGTATGCCATTTAACAGATGGGATTGTGTTTCGTTAGTGTGGACGGGTCAGCTAGTAAATTATAAATGGCGTCAAACCAACTTTACTAACTATGCAACATTAAAATTTTATTTTTTATTTAAATTTTTTTGTTAATTTTGTTTTTTTTTGGTTTAAAATGGACAATGTGGTTTAACATTTTAATGAATTAAAACAATTACTTTGTTTACAACTATGAATTTTATTTAATTTATTACGATTTACCGGTTTCAGGCATCACAAGGTACAAAATTAAACTAAGAAAAAAATACATTGCTTGCACTGAAATCGATCGTCCAGTTGATTAGTCAGACATTTCCAAATATTAAGTTTTGGAATAATGAGGAAAGCAATATTCGATTGCTCACCATTAATCAAATATTAATTACAAGTGTCTATGTTTTACAAATTAAATATGCTATAAAATAGCACCGGGAGGCATAACGATCCGGTGTATTAGTTTTGAAAGCCATATTGAAATTTTCTACTAGTAACCCAGAAAATAACCAGCCATTCAGAATTGTAACGTTGCTTGAAAAGCTTTAGCCGGGTTTGAGCAGATCTGATTCGAAAGTGTATTATATGATTCTATCTACATTCTACGTACATTGAATACGTTAGAATGAATTTGAAAATGTTCCATATAAAATCTACATTCAATAATCTGCTCAGAAATATCCTACTTACATGTAAGAACTCATTCGAAAATATCCCATTTACTATCCATACGGGATAACCCATTCGATAATAATTTAACAACTACGTTAAATGTATATGTAAAAATGTCCTATCTATAATATAATGTCCTATCTATAAATAAATGTCCTATCCTATGTAAATGTCCTATCTATAATATGATATAGTCTATGGTACCGCTACCGCTACCGGTCGTGTTTACAACCGCTCTATTAAAATGTCAACAAAATGCGAGTGTCGCGTCATAATTAACGAGTTGCTAACATTCATACAAAATAAAGTGGATGTTCTGGACGAAGTGAGCATTGTACAAATATGCTCCACAAGCTTCCAAGAGGACGAAATTGAAAGTGCCAAATGCCTTCTATTAGAAGCCGTCCCCGGCCGTCGCGTCACGAGAAAAGGCGATGGTAAAATAACAAAAACATTGCAAGACATAATAAAGATCGTCAAAGAAACAGATCCAAATCAACTACCGACGTTTGTGGCCCGTGATCTCAACAAGTTGCCACCAGTTACATTTGACCACATCGACGTCACAAGATTTCTGAAAGACTTGACATTGCTAAAAGCCGAAATAGCCGGAAAGGCGACAATATGCGAGACAAGCGCCTTAAAACAGGAGCTCTGTGAATTAAAAGGAACTGTCAGTCAAATCACACAAGAAGGGTTCCGTTTAAATAATAAAAATCCAACACCAAAGACGAATGCTAGTCAGGAAAATAAGCAAATAAACACACAGCACCAGCCACGGCGCATTACGCCTCACGGACGACCATTAACGACATCTACCGATCCGGACCGTACGACGGCTCGAGATACAGCTGAACAGGCCCGAAGTAGAACGGAAAACGCCGAACGCGCTCGAATGCCACCGCTAAATGTAAACAATAACAGTAGCGACGATACCGACGAACGAAATGCGCAGGATTTTACAATGGTTGTAAATAAACATCGCAAAAAGAGACTTTTAAATAATCGGGGCACAGGATCCAATGCAGGAAATTTAAAAATAGCAAACCTTTCGATAGGGCTATATGTATCTCGTTTCGCACTTGAAACGAGCACAGAAGATGTTAAGTCTTTTTGCGAAAATAAAGGTTTAAATACTAATAAAATTGAAATCCTTAAACCTTATAAAGAAACCCCCTTTAAGACATTTAAAATTATGATTCAGCAAAGTGATATTAAAACTGTTATGAACCAAGATTTCTGGCCGCGAGGCATCGTTTTCAGAAGATACAGAGAAGCCGCTGAGCGAGTTACGAAAGAAACAAAACAAAATGAATAAGCTCAACATCACTTCGATCAATTGCCGATCTGTAAAAAGAGTGGAAAAATTTATTTTCGATCTCTGTACTACAAACGATATTATTCTATTACAAGAGACATGGCTTATACCGACCGATTTAGATTTTCTCAGCGAAATTCACCCTGAATTCATGAGCTATGGTAGTTCGGCGGTAGATATTTCCAATGGCCCACTACGAGGAAGACCATACGGCGGGCTATCCATACTATGGAAGAAATCTTTCAAGGCAGTGACGATCGACTGTGGAACTCCCAGAATCATAGCGATTGATATCACACTCGACACTGGAACATTACTTGTCATGTGTGTATACATGCCGGTGGAAAACACTGATAATCTACCAGAATATTTATCCTGTCTCTCGAAATTGCACACGATAATCGAGGAAAGGGACAACCCAAATTGTATACTTATGGGAGACTTCAATGCTGATATGAATTCGCCCTTCGGGCGTGAGCTTAAATCGTTCTGTTCAGAATATAACCTCCAAATTGCGGATGTTGACATACTCCCACCTGACTCGTACACATATGTAAGCGATGCTCATAATACAACTAAGTGGCTCGACCATTGTCTCGTAACTCAGGCGGTACATAATATAATTGAAGATATGTATATTGACTACCAGTCTGACTGGTCTGATCACAAACCAATGCACACCACTTTACGAACTATAGGGCTACCTACATACACTACAAGTTCTTCAATAGTACGAGATCCATGCAGATGGCGACCCAATAGTCAAAAACAAGTTCAGTCCTACTCCAGATATGCCCAATTATCAATAGATCAACTTGAGATAATTCGTGGAACCGATAGTGCAACTGACAGCAGGATGATAAATGCAAAACAAATCGATGATCTATATAAAAACATTGTACACGTATTACGTACCTCAGCAATATCTGCGTTTAATGTAGAGAGAAAGCCTACGACTGGACGAAGATGGAAGACTGTGGCTGGTTGGAATGAGAAAGTTGCCTTACATTATGAAAGATCAAGAAATGCGCACATAAAATGGCTGCAGAATGGACGACCCACTAGTGGTCCCTTTATGGAAGCTCGGAAGCAAAGTAGATCGTTATTTAAGAAAGAATACAAGAAATGCCAAAGAAACTTCGAACAGAACAAAATGGATAAAATAGCAAACAGCCTACAATGCAAAAACTTTTCGTCTTTCTGGAACAAAACTAATGCTATATTGAAAGCAAAACATACCGCACCGACCAACATTGATGGAAAATCTGAAAATAAAGCTATAGCTGAAGTTTTCCGGAATACTTTTTGCTCCGCACCAGTTCAACCCCAAACAATGGATAAACAGTTCTATACACCATTGCATCAATCAAAACAACAGCCGTCCATTGTCATCTCTCCTGAGATGATTCAGCGAGCAATACGCAACATGGCAGGAGGCAAATCTGCTGGTCACGATGGACTTGTCATAGAACATGTGAAGCATGCGGGGGGATACTTGACAACACTGCTCGCTTCTCTCTTCACTGCCATGGTTGGGCTTGGACACAAGTACCACCACAAATTGTAAATATATTGAGTATATGGTATAAGCAACAGGAAAACTTCGTCAGATGGAATGACAGCCTGTCAGAAGCAGCAAAATTAAAGTGCGGCGTTAGGCAAGGAGGCTCAATGTCCCCAGTGCTGTTCAACGTATATATGGACGAACTTAGTAAAACACTGAACAAAGCAAGAATCGGATGCCATGTTGCCGGAGTATGTATGAATAACATAAGTTATGCAGATGACATGGTCATACTAGCCCCATCAGTAAGGGCAATGAGAAAACTTCTGGCCATTTGCCAAGCATACGTCGATAGTCATGGTTTGATGTACAATGCCAAAAAGTCATCATTGCTGGTGTTTAAAGCAAATACTGTTCCTACTGTCATTCCACCCATTCTCCTCGGCGGAGACAATGTCAAAATCTGCAGTGAAATAAAATATTTGGGGCATGTCGTCACTGATGACCTAAATGATAAAAATGACATAGAACGCCAAAGAAGAGTACTAAGCGTGCGAGCCAACATGCTCGCCAGGAGATTCAACAGGTGCAGTTCTCCGGTGAAGAAGCAAATATTCCAGAGCTACTGCATGAGCTTTTACACCGGCGAACTATGGACAAGATACTCACAAGGCGTCATGAACACACTTCGAGTACAATACAATAACGCATATAGGGCACTATTCGGCCTACCTTGGCGATGCAGTGCCTCGCAGATGTTCGCAGAAGGAAGGGTACATGGGTTCGCCGCTTTGATGCGCCACAGAATAGCCGGGGTGAGACAGCGCTACCAAAGATCGGAGAACACTCTCGTCCTGGCCGTGGCCCAGTGGCAGGGCGCGCCTCTTCACCAAACGTGGAGAATTCATCTGAAGCCCCCGTAGATCGAGCATAGATGAATATTGGAGAAAAACACTGGCTCCTACAATCTGAGATCCGATGGAACAACAAGTACCTGATTTAAAGACTTAACTATATTTTTTGTGAATAGTGTATCTAATGATGCTTCTCTTTTTTAATTTTTTTTATTTTGTTAATTTTTATCTTTTTATTTATTCATATGTAATTAATATTCATATATAATAACATATGTAATTATACCCTATATGGGATGTGTAGGATTGCACTCCCCTCCCCACATCCTGGAATAAAGACCTTATTATTATTATTATTATTATTATTATTATAATTTACATGCGGTAATCCGTTCGAAAATGTACCATCTACATTATGTACAATACATGTAAGGATGCATTCGGTAATGTCCCGTCTACAATTTGCATGCAATAACCCATTCGAAAATTTCCCATCTGTATTCCGTGTATAATATACACGAATGCGTTCTTACATATTATGTATTGTACATAAATTGTACATTTCCCATCTACATTTCGTGTTTATGTAAGAACGCATTCGAAAATTTCCCATCTACATTCCTTGTATATGTAAGAACGCATTCGAAAATTTCCAATCTACATTTTAGGTACATGTAAGAATGCATTCGAAAATATCCCAATCTACATTTTAGGTACATGTAAGAATGCATTCGAAAATATCCCTTTTTTTTATTGAATATAATGGTACAGAGTTTACATGTTTTTTTATAAATTAAATAAAGTTTTTCTTTTAAAAATACATTAATTAAAAAGTATTACACCTTTTTTTTGAGCAGAGCTCGTGTGAAAAAGGCGGAGAAAACGAATGTTAAGTACAATTTAACAAAGAAATAAATAGTATTTACAATATAAGTGTATATGTATAGCATACCAGAATCCAGAGAATTTCATTAATGTGTTTTCACCTGAACACCAGCCCAGGGGAAAGGGAACCAGTAGTGCAACGCCATTATACAGCGTTTTGCTATTCAGGTAGACGTGTATATGGAAAAGGAACGCATCAAAGTGAGAATATATACAGTGCTTAATCACAAGTGTTGTGGAAATTCGTTCACTTTGATAATATGCTTTGACAAAGGTACTGAAATAAACGAATATTGCATGTCTCGGTCGGTGTGGTTTATGCCGCGTTCGGTAGTAACCCAACATGCAATGCAACAAAGGCTGTAACAAATTTCCCAAGTGTTCACGCCCGTTCGGTGCGCATTTGGTGCGCGCAGTGACGTTTACACTTTGGTAATTATTTATTGCAACCTTTGTAGCATTGCATGTTGTGTTGTGAATATTATAAATGCGAAACTGCTTGTTTTGTGAAATTGCTTCGCTTTCACGCATAAACCAATAAACCAAATTTTAAAATTCTTTCACCAATAGAAAGCTACGTTATATGCGAGTAATAAAGGCTATATAAAATGGTAAACTCTCGGGTTATGAAATTATTATTAATCATTTATTATATTTTTTCTGTCGCTAACAAAAGCGAGTTATTGCTAACGTCAGAAAACGAATAGTTGCCGTGGAAATGATATTTTTATTTCACGCATCGTAGTTAATACCTATCTATATAAATAAATAAAAATAAAAATAAAACTACTGGTGAGCTCTGGCATTATGAAATTTAGGTGGCATGCGAACTGTTTAAAATCTGAATATACCGGGAATGAATGTATTGAATGTGGGAGGGGGGAGGGGGATAATTGACATTTACAAGCGCTACAGTAATTTCCCCATAATACCATGCGAGCGAAGCCGCGGGTAAAAGCTAGTAGATAATAAATTGAATTACATTATTTTGAATATTAGTATACCTTTACTGGAACAAAATTGTTGAGAATGAACTTCAAACGAAGTTCGAGTTTAAATAAGTAGATATAATTTATTAGCTGTATAATAACCATTTATTGGAGGGACTCGCCTCAGGATGTGACATCTTTCTTTCACCCTGTGTATTTATTTATCTAACTGTGTCTCATCTGGCTTAGGGGGTATTTCACCATCCTCCTCATAGATTATTCGTACGATAACGCACATTTTAGATATCATATAGCATTTATTCATTTAAAAAGTCGGAGTTTACTATTCGGCACTTGAACCTATGAATAATGGCTGTATATTGGATAAGTTTGCGGAGTTTTTTACCAGTTGCAAGTATTTATTTGTTTATTTATTAATATTCGTTATGTGTATGGATAAGCTATGGGGAGGATGGTGAAATACCCCCTTAATGTGTTTGAAAGTGTGTAAAAAGACATGTTTTAGTGAAAAAAAAATTATTGTATCGTGAAATTTGGTTTTTCGTGCTATAACAGTGCTAAAAAGGACAGTAAAGTTTTTCAAGTGAATTCGATCTAGGACAAAGGATTTTTTCGTTCTACGATATCTAAAATAATATAGGCAACCCAGGTGGTTCACTACGTTTACCGCCTTAGCAGCAACATGGGGTAATGTTTGTCCGGATCTTGGCGGTAGTTGCATCTGCCCACGTAAAGTGGCAGACCGGATCGGGAGAGACTGGTCGAGGGAGACCTTTTAGCCTTTCTAGCAGTTTAAACTCCGGCTTTTAACCTCGGAGCATCGCATTGCATCCCAGTGGGAGGGATGGATTCATACGTCAGTCACTCCTGGATACACTGATCCCCAGATCACCCCTGACCTTCCACTTCTTCCTTTCCAAAAAATACCCTCCACACAGCATCCTTAAAGATGACGTAGGCTTTGAGGGAAATTGTTTTCCTCAGGGCCTCCTGTGTGGGGCTAATCGGCTAATGTAAAAAAAAAAAACAAAGTAAATTAATATAAGTAAATTGAATCTCAGTGATGGGAAAGTAAAGTCTTTGCAAGTGATTCCACTCCATGTCCTGCACAAAATTATTATTATTCCAATTACAAAAATCATGAAACGATGACTGAAGTGAAGTGGAATAAAATTATTTTACGTTGAATGTTTTTCGACTTTTTGGCCTTACAAAATATAAACAAAAGTTGCTCAACGAATTCCAAAATCGATTTACAGGGCATTGAAAAAGAATTTAAGAAACTGAAAAAAATTTTGCTCCGTTTTTCTTCTGAGAAAAGCTTTTTCACCAAAAATATTTTATTAATTGATTTTCAAGGATGACCGGCTCTTTGCGTACATCAGATGACGAATTTTAAAATTTATTTCATTGAGTGATAAAATAATTTCTCTATTAATTTTTACATAGACCTTCATCGAATATCTCTATCAGTTTTGCTTAAATCTCAAATTAATAATAATTAAGATAATCAGAAGTTTTGTATCATAATAGTACATGATCTAATACACACTTTACCGTAGTTAAGTCGATGGGCTTTTCGGGTCACATGGTCTCGTTGCCGAGTTGTGACGAAAGTGACCGAAGGTAGATTTACGGAGCCTTTAGGTTTCAGGAGCTTCTCAGATCAGAACCGTGGGTGCATCAGAACCATAACTAAACTTCAGCCTGGAAGGACGTATGTCCTCGGAAGTATTATTATAATTACACGTCAATAATAAACAGTCACTGTGTTATTAAGATCCCAAGCCTTTCAATCGAGCATCCTATAGTTTATAAGGATAATATGAACTGAAGAATACAGGTCCTAGTACTTACAAATTGAAGTTACCTCTAGAGAGAATATAAAAGACATCACAATAATGAATCATTGATTATTAAAAACAATATTTTCCATTGTTGTAGATATATAGATATTTTCAACACTATCGATGAGAGACCACCATGCAAAACCGAAACGTAGTTTGTAATCAATGTAAATAAATTTGAAATGATTGTTTATCAGTTGTATAAAATTTGATCCATATTTATTAGTAAGGCTGTATATGTTAAGTGACCAGTCCAATCTCCTTCAGCCTCACGGCAAATCCCAAAATAGTCCTACTGGCTTCAGGCTGTAATCACTTGATAGATAAAAAACCACACATAATTAAGAATAATAAAAAAGGTTTCAGTATATTACTAAGGGTAGTTAAATGGATGAGAAAATTTTATGTACCGACGAAACGTTAAATTGAATGGTTTTGTCGAAATTAATGTATACCTACCACCGTTTCGCTCCGCGGCACCGAACCAATAATGGGTTTATTTTTACAAACCACTTTATTTTGCGGGGGTGACTTAATAAAGGGTTGCCAGGCACGAGAATCAATTTAACCCTTTATATTCACTCTCCGCGTCCGCGAAATTTCCGGCTTAACCGTATTAAATTATTTATAGGACGCCGTCTCACATATGGCAAGCGTGAAGCGCTTTGTCGTGGGCCCTTTTCGAATCCGAGCATATATTTCATAGGAAAAGCTAGGATTTTCACCAAAAGTCTGGACTTTTCACCGCACAAAGCTACAACGGTTTTCTGTTTTATTGTCCGGTGGTAGGTCCGTATACACCATTCATTTTCTATTTCCGTTTCTCAACAAAATGATACTTACACCGACTCCTAAAAATAGCACTTTTTAACTTATTTATATCCTACATACCTACAGGTTTTCAACAGTTTTGACTTGATTCAAGTAGGTATATGATTCACTGCACCGTGCCTATTAAGATTCGTGCCATGTTTTTCTGGACGACTTCTTCTCATCCACTTGCGCGTTATATATCCTGCTTTTGTCACCTTTCAGATGAAATTATTTTTAAACCATCTTTGCGTTCATTTATTAATGTTGTGTTACAACACCTACATTGCCTTTACATTCGCAAATTGAAGCCTTGTAAATTTTATTCCTCATCACCTCCATTTCCATGCCTTGTTCACGTACATCAGAGTTGGTATCAGAACTCTGTTATTTACTGTTAGTCCGTTTCCATTTAGAATGTTTCCGTTTCTCACAAGTACACAAAGTAATCCACTAACTACAAAAGTAAAGTGTATTTTTTCGCTTTGCCGAAAAAATAGCGCCTTTTTAAAGTTGTTTAGAAAACAAGGAAACTGTTTCAACATAAACCAGTTTGGAAACCCGATTATTTACGTTTGACGAATTGTTTTTGAGATACCTGAAGATATCTAAAAAATTTCGTTTCAAGAAACTTTCTAAAGGAGTGAAGCAGAATCGCTTATTTGAATTTTATTTGTTAGTGTGGCACGCGCCCTGTTTTTTAAACTTTATACGAGTTTTCTTTTGAAGTTTTTCACACGTCGAACAAATATCGGCCATTATTCTACTTCATTTATTTCTAACAATCAATAGATTCACAACATCAATGATTTCATTTTCTTTTATAAAATAGTGCCAAAGAAAACTGTTTACAATATAATTTCAAAAGAAATTGTTAACATGGAGGAAGATCAAATGGATATAAAACATCGTGATTTTTTTTTGGTGTACATAATATACTAAATATATTTTTTAAATAATCTTCAATCAAAAATACTAAGGACGGGTTGTTTCAAAAAATTTGATGGATTCATCAAATATTTGAAGTTAATTTTCACGTTCTATGTAAGTTCTATTCAAGTTCTATTATTACATCATTATAGACCGATTGATTCACAAAACTGAAATCATCACAGAACTTGATTAGAACTTACGCAGAACGTGAAAATTAACTTCAAATATTTGATGAATCCATCAAATATTTTGAAACAACCCGTCCTTATTCCGGTTGTCTGTGCATTCCGCGTAGCTTTGGTTCAATGAACTCAATTCTTTTAATTTATTTGTCACTTTCAAAATTGGATCCGATTGTGTGAAGAATTCAAACGATCGATAAAATACCCACCTTTTTCAAACAGAAAACTGATCAGTATTTTTTTACCTTTTATGCAGAAAAATGCAAATAATGGTCTATAAATCTGAATATAACTGTTTCTTGGTGATGTAAACTAAGGTGATGTAACTACCTAAGTAGCAGTTCGATTACGTTTCCTTCTTCCGTGAGAAGGCTCTAGTAGTGTCAGCATTACAGCCAGAAACCCTTCCTTTTCTTCTATTTCTGTAAGGCTGCTTATTGCGCCCCTGACGCTGACGATAAAAAGATAAATAAATGGGAGTTAAAACTTATTCATATCACAGGTAATGTGTATCACAAAACTGTATCCTTATTTCTCTATTGGAATACTTTGATTTAAAACTTTTTGACTTGTTACCACGAGCATTTTAAACCGGTAACATTTTAAACTGCAAGTTGATCCGCCGACAATTGGTCCCCGGGTACTTATGTAAAATTTGCAGTCGCTTTAAGGAAAACAAGTTATACTTAATTAGACAATAACTAAGTGACCCGGTAGGGATGTGCAGAGAGGATGTACAACTGAATAACAAAAGAATAAAACATATTTTCATTGAAATGCATCTATTTACTGTACGTACCAGCGCATAAGTACAAAAAAAATCGACACTGTGTATAAATTCCTTTGATATTCATACCAACTTATTATAAGATATTTTAGTCGAACTGAATATTTTTTACGTTTGAAATTGGTATATAATGCACAAAAAATTACAATTTTATAGTAAATATCATTTCGGGGAATCAATTGTAGGAGGATCAATTGTCGGGGGTTCAATTTTCGGGTTACCAACTTCAACATGAAACATGTCCGGCCATAAATAAAAAAAAATTAAACAAATTTTTTTAATTCCAATTTCTCAGTGTTCCTTTAAATTTTTATTAATAATTACAGCAAAAAGGGGCTTCACAATCTAATCAATATTCTACAGCGAGGCTCAAAATACCGTAACTTCCTGGGAAATTGAATTAAATGCGCATCCTTTCCTGAGCTCAGATTTTCCTTACAAACATTTTCAACTTTTCTGGTGAAAACTGCTCTCTTAAAAATTCTCCTACTTATGCTAGTATAATATTCCCGCTGCTTTTCCGCCACTTCTTGGTCCCTTTTCCTTCCCAACAATTGCTTTCAGCCCCGATCATTTCAAGTCTCACTTCACGCGGGGAAATTTATGATGTGCCATAATGCGAAAGGCTGAAAATTTGCATTACCATATTTTATTTGAGGAAATAGTTTTTCATTGAAATTCTCAGGGTCGTTTTTAGAGACTTACAACTTTCTGCGACTGTTTTCAGCATAATTACAACAAACAACAAAGCCATTATTTTTCCAAGAAATATGTCGTCGTGTTGTTGCTCTTCCAAAACTGGTTTAAATAAATTTTTATTTTTGGGAATCACAAATACCTACCTCTAAAATAACTTTTTTCCATTCTCTTGAAAATAATTAATCTTAATATTTGCGTTCCTGTACTATTCATCCGGTCGCGATGAAACTTTGATGATTTGTTGTGCACGCCCGCGAAGGTTTCTACATATAATGGTGATCTCTGACGTATCGAAAATTGTATAAAAAGGGGACGAGGGTTGCGGGAGGGGTAGGGAAAAGCGGGGAAGGTGGTAAGGAACGCGAGAGGGGAAGGTAACGCGGAAGAGGAATGGGGGCAGGGAACGGGGACGCGTGGTAAAGGAAACGCAGGGAAAGGGGCCGAAAAAAGGGCAGAGGGAGGGTTTTCAAAGAAAACATAATAGCGGAAGGGGATAGCAGGGGGTAAATTCGAAAAATCCGTACTTTTCACACGGACAGCTGTATGTGGCCTAGTCACGCGTCGGAAAACCTTCTGATTTATTCGTGTACACACTAGATGGGAAAACAAAAAATATTGTGTATCCAAAAGCAATGGAAAATAAAAACAATGAACAAAATTTAAAACACAAATACTTTCTTTTTTGCGTAGCATTTTATTTTAATTTATCTGTGTAAAGTATTTTTACATGGGATTTCTCGATGCCTGTCTCACTAGGATAGATATACCTGTGTCAGACAGGCAAAGAGGTACATTAATGTTTATCATTTACAAAAATATTTAAGGTTAAATACATATTAATTTCAATACAATTAGAACATAAATTTAGCATTCCAACGCTGTCGGGTACTCGCTAGATATTTTTAAATATGATTTCAAATCAACCGAAGAAATATTTCATTTCGAATTTTAGTGTTTTGCGGAAGTGTTGTTTTTGTTTAAACCAAACAGAAATATATTTTTTTTGTGATTTTGCATGTGGGTGGTAAGCATTTTATAAAGGATGGTCAGCATCACTCTCCGTTCTGTACTTATTTCTAGATGAAAGCCTTCCCTTACATCTTTCTAATTACTTAAGTAACCCTTACAGATCATAATAATTTAAACCATTTTCCTTGCCGTTGCAATTATCATGCACGAGGTCGCTGTATCATTGTTTCTACTAACCCATTTCCAAAAATTACGTTCATTAGTGATGAACGTGTGGTTTTGAACGATAAAGATAAATTCGTGAGGTTTTAATATATTATAGTATTTGATTAATAACCACACAGTATGTAATGCAATTTCCCGTTGCGTTTGCAACATGCATCATGCTTCGATAATATTACGTTGTTGCGATATTGATGTGTAAATTTGTGAACATGAAATCAATCATTTATGTTTATGACTGAATTATCGGAAAAGAAAAGAAAAAGGAGGTTTATTTTTATTACTCTTTTTCTTCCAAGTTATAATTACTATTATTTTTTTATTTTCCATAAGTTGTATTCCGCATACATCTGAAATTTTAGCACGTTTCTATCGTTTGTAAAAATTTTTCATTACTCCAATCCATAATTAGTACAACAAGTCGACGCAATTTTCAAAAGAACTTTAAAGAGACCGCCTCTAGGATCGATCGCATCCATACACGAAGGAATGCTCTAGAGCAGTGGTTCTTAACCTTTTTGGAGGTACCGAACCCCTACCAGTTTCATATGCATTCATCGAACCCTTCTTAATTGAAAAGCGGGGCGTGTCATCAGTGGCAGCGGATTACCACAAGGGGAGGGGGCGTAATGTGACAGGATGGGCTATTGTCACGACTATATTTAATACAACGGGGGGGGGGGGGGGGCGCAATGAAATAGGATGGGGCGGGATGGGATAGTGACAATATTCTTCATAATTTTTTTTCGGGCTGTGTCTTGTTTCGCCGAACCCCCGAGACTGACTCACCGAACCCCTGGGGTTCGATCGAACACAGGTTAAGAACCACTGCTCTAGACCATGGGTCGGCAACCTTTTTTTGTAAAAGGGCCAAATATTTTTCATGTAGATTAGTGCGGGCCGCACTTGGATCACATGTCATTACAACATACCTATTCCAAATAGGGAGGCGGGTTTGGGTATCGCCGCTCCGGGAACGATTTGTTGGATAACCAACTATAACCATCTGCCATAGGTCACCCCGAGTGGTTTGCTAGGGTTGGTGACTTAGCAGGGTTCTTGGGTTTTGGGTTTTGTCCGGGACTTGGTGGCGAATGCGTGTTTTGTCCACATCCCATCCCCAAATTATTTTCCTCAGGGCTTCCTTTGTGGAGCTTATGTAAAAAAATACCTACAATATTTATGAAAAATATTTTAAAATTAAACATAACATGCTAGTTGTATATTTTAACTACATTTATTGTAGTTAATAAAATCAAAGAGATTTTTGTGGTTGCATTTGGGTTGCAAATTGTTTTTATATTAGCTTGCATTTTTGAAGTAGAGTCGCGTAATACTGTGTCTAAATGTGAATACGGTAATCGAGAACAGTGTTTGTTTTTTCGATAATTCAGAATTGAAAAAGTTTGCTCACACAAAGGACTACCAAATATAGTAATTATTTGCTGAGCAAACCTTTTTCACTCCTTGTAGTTTTCAGAATGCAAATCTATCATGTTGATTTGCAAATCGCTTTGTACATTATCGATATCCACTGCGAAGGGGTTTTCGAAAATCTCCGTCTTGCGTGAGATCTTTTTAAAATCAGCAAACCGGTTTTCAAACTAAGTTTGAAGTTGTATCGCTATCCCTTCGCTTCCTTTCTCGCTCCCTTTCACTCTGTTGTGTATGATGTCATCCGTCACATGCGCTGTGGCGAGAATCTTGAGGGCCGCACGAATTCGGCTCGCGGGTCTCATGCGGCCCGCGGGCCGCAGGTTACCGACCCATGCTCTAGACCACTGTTCGGGTGCACTTACGAAGCATTCTACTTAATTCAGCGAATACACTCAAGCACCGAAAGAATGCTCTATAATAGTTTACACCAAAATAATTTGCAAAAGCAGACCAGATTGAGCTTTTGCCCGTCTAAATCCACCTTTAGAATGCATTGGAAAATGTCCCAACTACAATGTAAGTGTGTATATATAGCATAACCATAATCCAGAGAATTTCATTAATGCGTTCTCACCTGAGCACCAGCCCAGTAATGTAGCGTCATTATGCAAAGGCTGTTGAAAATTATTATACAACGCTTTACTGTTCAGCTGGACGTGAAAACGGAAAAGGAACGCATCAAAGTAAGAATATATACAGTGCTTAATAACTAGTCTTGTGAAAATTCGTACACTTTGATAATATGCTTTGACGTAGGTACTGAAATAAACGTTGCATGTCGGTGTGGTTTATGCCGCTTACGGTAGCATCACAACATGCAATGCAACAAAGGTGGTAACAAATATTTCCAGTGCGACATGAACACTTTGGTAATTATTTTTTGCAACCTTTTTTGCATTGCATGTTGTGCTGTGAATAATATCTGTACGCGGATTTATATTTGGAACTAAAAACAGGATATTAGTAAATAATAAATTAAATTACATACTCAATTTTTTTATGAGAAAAACTCTCTTTTTATAACTTTTGAAGGTTATTCCCATCAACGTAATATATCATTGAAAAAGAAGATAACACTTATAATCTAAATGAAAATATGAAAGAAAACAAGACACAGAAAACAGAAAAAACAATGGTCGCAACTGGGACACGAACCCAGACCTCTCGTCTAACCGGGACGTGCGCGTTTTCCAATTTCGCTATTGCAACCTTCTGTCAAACCGTCATATTTGTCAATCTCATATTTCAGTCCCAGTTGCGACCATTGTTTTTTTCTGTTTTCTGTGTCTTGTTTCCTTTCATATTTTCATTTAGATTATAAGTGTTATCTTCTTCTTCAATGATAAATTACATACTTTTGAATATTAATTTAACTTTATTGGTACCAAATTGTTCAGAATATATTTGAAACATGTGAGTTTAGATAAGTATATAATTTATTAATAGTACAATAATCTTTTATTGGATAACCAACTCCTCTGCCATAGATCACCACAAGTGGTTCGCTATGTTTTGCTGACTTGGCAGGGGTGCCCGGATTCATGATTCAGGTCTTGCCGGCAGTTGAGCGTGCTCACCTTCTGCGTGGCGGGCCAGAAAAAGAGAGACTTGTTGAGGGAGACCTTTTAGCCTCTCCAGCAGTACTCTCTCGTTTCATCATCTTGCATCGCACTGGGTGGGATGGATTCATACGTCCGTCTCTCCTGGACACACTGATCCCCAGATTCTTACCCATCAGACCTTTCTCTCCTTCTTTTCCTAAAAACATCCTCCACACATCATCCCCAAAGCTGACGTAGTCCTCGAGGGGAATTTTTTTTCTCGTGACGTCCTGTGTGGGGCTAATATATATTTTTAAAAATTATTATTATTTAATGTAAGTTAATTGAATTTCAGTGCTGAGAATGTAAAGCCTATGCAAGTGATACTACTTCACGTCCTGCACAACATTATTATTATTCCAATTACTGAAATCACAGTATTAATGAAACGACGACCAAAGTGAATGATCTTTTACTAGTTGTTTGCCACCCCAAGATTGAACGTTGTGTCACACCAAGAATTAGTAATCCTTAAACTAGATTTTGGATAATGTCCTACCTAATATTGAAGAAAAAATTTAGGTTTTATGATTGACGCAAGTAATGCGAGGGTGGTCTTTTATCCAAAGAATCGACAACTGAACGAAATCTGAGGGCGCTCTTACATTTAGTCGAAGAATTAACTTCGCTTGAAACTACCCCAGTGTAATCAGCTTGTTGTCCGACGACTACGATCCGCAGTCGAAGTCGACAATAATTTTGTGGCAATATTAACGTCGACTTCGACTTCCTCTCTCCCCCCTAGCGAAGCCACTGCTCAAAGTTAATGTTTCAAATGGCTAATATTTATTACAAAACGGTGAGACTGCATTCGTCCTGATGTCAACATACCGTTAGTCGTAAGCACATATTTACAAAGGATTTGTTTGACTTGAGGTGTAATTAATAATATGAGAGAGGTTTAATTATTCAAATTGCATTTATGATATCGAATTACTCAGAAAAATACATACAAATATATGATAAAAGTTTATTTTTTTTTATGATTACCGCACAAGAGTCCCAACTGCTCCCGTCGAGAGCCAGTGAGACTATGGCATCCCCAATTGGGGTATGTTGTGAGGCTGAAGGTAGTGGGAGGGGAAGGAGATAGGAGGGAGGAAGGTGGGAAAGTACCTGGCAATTCAGATCTGGTCACCAAACACGGCTAAAGCCATTTTTTTTTCTTTATTTTTCCCAAATTTTACATTTGATGTATACAATATTATGAAATAATAAGAATAATGGGAACCCACAATGGGCATATAAAGCAAAAACATGATTAAAATTTGTCTAAACAGCTGTGCACAAAATGAGCCTACAACAGTCCAACAGTAAGTGTATAGTGTAATATTAAGTGTAATAGTAATTGTATGTTAAGTGTAGTAGTGTAATAATAATGGTATAGTGTAACAATAAGTGCATAGTGTAATAATAAGTGTACTGTTTGTGAAAAAACATAAAGTGATACAAATTAAACAAACAACGTTTCAAGTAACTTTTCAATTCTGAATGGTGGTCTTGCACCAGGGCGATACTGATAGTATCTTCCACACTGGAACGTGCCGCAAATTTACTATATATTATTTTTAATGAATGAATTGTGAAATAACACAAATTAATCAAATAAAATTTATTTGCCACGCCGGGATTCGATCCCGCGACCTTCGGATTGCGAGTCAAGAGCCTTACCGCTGGACTACGCCGGCTGTCTGAATTCTATTTTTGACGCGATACATAATATGTTTTATTTAGCTCTATTCAAACTAGGCAAATACCCGAATTATAACTGTGCTTTCAATAGTTATTTTGTTAAAAAAAAACCTACTGTTTCTTCCTACAAAAATTGTTTCTCTTTGATACCCAGGTTTAAACACTTATTGCTCTGCATTCCCAAGGGAAACTTCGGGTTTTTCCACGTGGAGTGAATATTAAAATAAATACATAAATTTAAAACTATCTCGACAAGATTAAGTACGATTAGCACTTTTCTGACTCGAGCTTAAAAGGGGGTGAAATCTCTTCTAATGAAAATGAAAGTATCGAGGTCATCGCCGGTACATAATTTACCTGATTAAATTATGAAACATAGTACCACATATTCTTGTCGTGATTAATTATGAACATTTCCATATTAGGTACTGCCTGCTTCTCATTCATGAGACTAGAACATCCATCTATACTTCCATACTAATATTATAAATGCGAAACTGCTCCAGTTTGTTTATGACCTTTTCACGCATAACACAATATAAAGACTTTAATAATTCTTTCACCAATATAAAGCTAAATTATATGCGCAGACTACAGGTTGTATATGATGGTAAGCTTTGGCGTTATAAAAAATTATAAATATTAATATATTATATTTGTTATACGTTTTCTGTCGCTAACAAAAGCGAGTTTTTGCTAACGTCAGAAAAAAATCTTTTCCATGGAAACAATGTTGATATATTTTTGGGCTATATGCTGGTAGGTACTCAGTCTGTTGGTCAGCTACTACCGCAGAAAATGCAAATATTAGAATTCGTTTTTTTTTTTGGACAAGCTTGGAATAAATGTCAGATGAGAGTTCCTATATTAAAAATATAATTCGCAACGATTATAAAGACTGAATGATAAGTAGAGTATTTTTAACGAACTTCCAAATATTTAAATAAAAATAAACATCCGAAATGTTTGTAAGCGCATAAATTCCGAACGAATGAACAAAATTGGATAAGTAATTCTTTTTTTCTTTGAGCTATAGCATTATGAAATTTAGGTGGTAGGCGAGATGTTTGAAAACTGAATGTAAGGGAATGAATATATGGAATGCGGGAGGGGATGGGGGTGGGGTGGGGGGGAGATAATTGATAAGTGCAAGCGCCACAGTAATTTCCCGTAATACCATGCGAGCGAAGCCGCGGGGAAAAGCTAGTAACATATAAATTAATAAACAACGAATTTCCGAGTCGGCTACTTTTATTTATTTTCATTTTAAACAAAAGAATTCATTTGCGGAAATTCCGAAATCCATATCCATCTCATTTATTCTCAGATAAAGATGTCTTTAAATACACAAAATATGAGCAAAACACAATATTCCTTAAAAATACAGAATCAGAAAATAATTCAAACGTTGCTTTTAAAAACGAGAATGGGTTGGAATGAAATAATATTATTCTGCTATGTAAAATACGCTACCATCAAAGCATTGCTTATAAAAATTCTGCAATATTTCAACGCTAATCGACTGCCAATAATTCGTTTTGCTTTGAGTATTTTTTCATCGTTTTTCTCTATCACGTGCATTTTATCAGAAAGGTAATGTTTTTCCGCGCTTCGACACTGTATCGTTTTTATTTGTAAGCTATTTAAGAGAGAATTTCGTAATAAAGAATCGTAATAAAGAATGGAAATAATCAAACTTACACATTTGTTTTCACCCGATGGTCTTTATTTCAAAGCTGCCTCGAGCTTTAAAGGCGACTCCGTAAATGAACTGACGTAAATTCACATTTTCTCCACTGGTGTTGGCAATTCGAGAAACTTTTATTAACTTGAAATATTTCAGAAATGATTTTATAGAAACTTGAAACAGATGACAGATAAAACAACATTATTACTTCATATACTAGCGCAGAAATGTGAAAAGCCACGGGAAATTATACTTAAAGGATTTGATGAGCTGACAGTACCTATTCATAAAAAAATATTTGCTTTAAGATAATTACTCTTTAAAAGATGATTAGAAATTTACATTTCAAATGAACACCGTTAGATAACTTTATAAAGTCGTTAACAAAAGCCACATTTGGAATGTTGGATTTTGAACCAAAAAAATAATTGTGCTATGCTTGTCTGAATCGTTCCACGATAAATTCAAATTATGAAAATCAAAGCAAGTTCCAGTTCTAGAGTTCATTGAATTCTAGTTACACATAGACACACCACCGAAATTATTATTATTATTTGTAATTAAAATAATGCACTGTAAATACATAAAAGTTTTCAATGTAATCAGGAACTCCTAAATACTACCAACTACAATAACATCTCTAAATTAATTCAAAACAAATTTGAAAATCCTCAATGAATAACAATTGAGATTGATATTGGGATGGTCTGCAAAAATATTTTTAAAATAGTGTAGTATTTTATCGCTTATTTGGATTAGAAAAGATTATTTAAATTTTGTTCTCGATATAGCAACAATTATTTTAAAACGCTCACGTTCGTAAGTACGCGAAATTACCTAAACTGTAAACAATGTGGGACCTCACACCCCCAACCAATTTGGGAACATCTCAAGAGGTTCGCTACATTTGATGACATAGCAAAGTTGCCCGGGTTCATGGAATGAGGTTTTGGCAGAGGATGCGTGGTGGGACGGATCGGAAGAGATTGGTTGAGGGAGACCTTTTGATCTCCAGCAGGATTCTATTGGAACATCCGCTCCTGGATGCACTGACCCCCAGATTCCTTCCTATCCCTCATGCCTTTTTCGTGCCAGAACTTCATCTCCGTCCTTTTTTAAAAAGACCATCTACACTGCATCCCCAAAGATGAAATTATTTTCCTCAGTGCCTCATGTGTGGAGATAATGTAAAAATAACGTGGAAAAAAGTTATAAATTGTTATTAATTTTTAAAAGTCGTAATAAAATGAATTTCCATCAAGTTCTTTCACAATTTGAAATAATGCAAACTAAATTATTGCTGAGAATGGTTGCCTTTTTACATATCAGTTGTTTTTTATTAAATCTGTGATAATGTGTGATAATGGAGAAGAAGAACTATAATGTATTCAGTAGGTTGGTACTTAACATAATTGACATTATCCGTCCATATATTTTTAAACAAGTTCGTGAATTGTACGTTTTTCTTCATACACTTTCCGTTAAATAAACCTCTCCTCTGGCATACTTAGTAACATAAATAAACCATTCCAGCTCAAGTCAAGAGGGTTTTAAATATAAACTACCAAATCAAAATATTCCTGTAGTTTTTATTTATTTACAATGTACATAACAGAATAAATACCAACCGTCCAACAACAGGGAACAACAGTAAGTAAAACAAAAAGGGAATAACTGACTCGCTTTACCAAGGAACATGCACTAAGAAACATAATATGTTAACAAGATTATATTCTTGTAGTTTTCATTTATTTACAACGTACATAAAATAATAAATACCAACGTCCAATAACGGTGTACTAACAAAAGTATGTTGAATAAAAACAACAAAACAAGATATAATAGAGTGTAAAGTAGTGTAAACAAGAGATTCGAGTCATTTAGGTACAAATACGGAATAACTGACTCGTTGTACCAAGGAATATGTACTCAAAAGAGAGAAAAAGATATCATCAAAAATTCAAACTTTGGAACTAGGATTATAATTTGGGAGGCGGGTGTGGGTACCGCCGCCTCCGGAACCATTTATTGAATAACCAACACCCCTGCCTTAGGTCACCCCAAGTGGTTCGCTATGTTGGTGATTTAACAGGGGTGCCCGGTTCATGGATGGGGTTTGTCTAGGTCTTGGCGACCAATGCGTTTGCCCACCTACTCTGCGTGGCGGGCCGGATCGGGAGAGATTAATTGAGGCAAACCTATCAAGACTGGAGCCTAACTAAGCCGGACTCTCTCGGCCCATCGCCTTGCACTGCATTGGGAGGGATAGATTCATCCGTCACTCGTAGACACATTCCTAGTCGCCTACCCAGATTCCTATCCTACCCTAATCCTACTCAGATTCCTACACGCACCGCATAAATTTTTCCTTCTCAGAAATTCCTCTCCTTCCTTCCCTAAAAAGACCCTCCACAAAGCATTCCCAAAGATGACATAGGCCCCGAGGTATTTTTTTCCTTGAGCCTTTTGTGTGGAGATAATATAAAAAAATGGATTTGTTTTTTGTTAGAGCCTCATGCACAAAATTGGAACTAATACGTTAAAAATTCAAACAAGCAGTCAAGCATCAACTAAAAATATTTATTCTTGAACTTTCTGCAGCAATTTTTCTTGTTCTGATGGTGTGATTTTACACAAACTTTCAGCTTCACAAATCCTACAATTATAGTATCCCGCGATTTTTCGTGGCTCTGCGCTAGTATTATACTCGATCTGTTCAAAAGACGTTTTTTCCTTTTGCTAATAAGACGCAAAGGCTTAACAGCTTTGAAGTATCTCTTTGACCATTTAAAAGCGTTCTGTTCCGCAAATGTTCAACACTTCGCGCTTGAGAAGTAACGTAGTTTTTAAGATATGTTATAAATATTATTTATTTAAGCTGGTGATATATTTTGGAGAACCTACCTAAAACAGCAGTAATGTCTTCTTTCTAATCCGTAGAACTTTTTGATTTTTTTGTGATTATCATCTTGAGACGATCACTCTAAGAATATTTCTTCAAACTTCGCAAATTCACTTTGTGGCGAAGAAAACATAGTTTTTGAAACATGTCGATGTTAATTAAATAGTGGTGTACACAAAGTTATTTGTTTTCATTAAATTAAACTCTAAGAATACTTTGAATAGTTTTATTAATTTCTACCCATAAAGCCGCAAATAACGGAAAACATTTCCCCAAGTGTGCATTCTGTCCATAAATTAGATAGTGTTTGGGCTAACAAAAATATAGTAGTGTTTTACTAAACCACCTTTAGCCCACCACAAAAACCTTTCAATCTATAAAGCCGAAAAAATTTTTATACCTAACCAAACCATCTGCATTCAGTACACAAGAACATAATATTTCATTCAATTGGTACGTTAAGATCTCACATACAAGGGTAACAATGAATCATGACATTAAAAAAAATTGGCCATGTAGAAAAAAAACATTCAATATTGACTGGGATGAGAAATGCTTTTTGTGTAAACCTTGCGATGTCTCCGCGAGTAAACTACGGTAAAAACTTGTTTTTCCTTTTAACATTTATTCAACATAGTAAGTACCTTACGCTTTTATCATAGAACTGAGAAAATACATATTTAGTCTTTATTTCACCCTTTTTTCAAACCATAACACTAAGGTCGTGATAAAAACTGTTTTATGTTACAGTACATAAATTGTGTCACATTATCAGACGCTACGCTGATAATTTTGCGTGATAGTAAGGTATCGCGCAAAAAAAAATTATCAGTTAACCGTGTTAAATAATAAATATTTATTCGCATATTTATATATTAGTTGTTAAACTCTATCCGTTACCAATATTAATAATTTTAATTATAACCAGCGAGTACCCGGCATGCGTTGCGATGCCACTCAAAGAAAGTGTTTGTTTATTAAAGTCCCGGCGTACAGTTAATAATTTGAGGTATCTAGCGTAACTTTATTATAAAACCCAAGATTTCTTTCTAGATTTCATTTTATTTTAATTGGGTATCTAAATGTCTTTTTAGAATTTAAAAAAAAACAAACATTTTAGCTGCTTGCGACGTATGGCACCATCGCAAACACTGCCGGCCTCCTCGAAACGCGAACGAGTAATTTTATTTAAGTCTGTCGAGTTTGGATCTCTCCGTGGGTGAAGGTGTGCACGTCATCGCGATAATTCAACTATAACTACTATATTTTCTGAATCTTTATGATGGAATCTAGAAAACCAGATGATTATCATAACTATTTAACCTGTGTTTTAGTGTGATAAAAAATATTGATGTAAAGATTTTTCAAAACGTATTTTTTATTTAAGTTTAGAATTCATAGAGACTTTTAAAAATGTATCCAAATGTATCCGGCAAAATTTTACGTTTTCTGTGTTTGATGGATATTAATGTAACAAATTAATTTTAGTTTTCAGGGTTTACTTTAAAAACTTTAAATTTTTTCAGCGCCAAGGCGATTTTTGATAAACAGAACAATATAAATAAATTTCATAACGCCAGAGCTTACCATGATATATAGAAACACTTCTCTGCTAAAATGCAATGTTCTGTAAAAATTTTGAGTCAATCTATCGATTACTTTCCGAGATTTGCGAACGCAAACGTACGGAACCTACACTTTTATATACAAATATAGATTTCTATAAGTATTAAAAAGACTGTTCCTTGTTAATAAAGTTACGCTAGATACTCAAAATTACTAACTGTGCGGTGTGCGGCGTGCGCAAATAAATTTGTATTATTTCACAATTAATTTATTAAAAATATTAGTATATTTAGGGCAACTTCCGAGGTGGAGAGCACTCTCAGTATCGCCTCGGTGTAAGACCAACTTTCAGAATTGAAATGTTGCTTGAAATGGCTTTAGCTGTATTTGGTGACCTGCTCTGTATATCCAGGTAGTTCCTCATTTTCCTCTACCCCATCTCCTTTCCCTCCCCACTACCTTCAACCTCGCATCATACCTAAATTGGGGATGCTATATTCTTACTTCTCCAGACGGAAGCAGTTGGTATTCTTGTGCGATATCCCCACAAAAAAGGTCTTGCTGTCGTATAAATAATTGTGTTTCTTGATTTTATCATGATATCTTTTAACCACCTGTAGACAAATGACATTTCTTAGTTCAAATTTTATAACGTATTCTAATAAATTATTTGTTTTCAGTTCGCCGGACTCGCAGTATTCTCTGTTGGCCTGTGGACCGTGATTGGCAAACATCAGTACGTGTCCCTTTTGAGTACCATAACCTACCCTATGGCTGCCTATGTGCTCCTGGCTGCTGGATCCTTGGCCGCCATGGCTTCCATCCTGGGCTACTGCGGCCTGTGGAGGGAGAACAGATCCATGCTATTAGGGGTGAGAATAAACTATTTCATTCAATTCAATTTCAATTCAATTCAATTCAATTTATTCGCTTTAAAACATAACAAAATTAAAATTTCAAATATTTTTTAAAATAGAGAAAATATTAAGATTAAAGCATATTTAAGCAATTTAAATAATATGAACAATTCAAACAGTTTATACAATATAAACATCAATGAACAATTTAAAAATCAATGAAGCACAATCAGACTAACAGCAATAAAACTTGCTGTCTAAATTGTGCTTCATTGATGCTAAACATGTCGATATTCAAAGTGATTCTATTTAACAACAAGACTGCTCTCCCGACTGGCATAACCATTGGCAAGTTAGTTGTGCAAGCCGGGCGATAAAACAGTCTATCTGTCGGTGACGGAGATAACCATCGGGAGCATAGAAACTAATGCTCTCCAGAATAACCGAGTTTTCGAACCGTCCACGAATCAGTCTGAAGAAATGTGTTATAATGAGCATATCCCTTCTGACGTGGGACAAAACCCAGCATCCTCAGTGAAGTACTACACGTCACTACGATATGATCATGAAAAGTTACCATTCATGTATAGCTTGTATCTCAAGAGGGAATAACCAAACACAAACGGAAATATTGTAAATCAAATTCACAGAAGACAAAAACAGGTATCCTTTTTGTGGTTGCTTAAACAAAACATTATTTATTTTCGTACACATTCCATCTCCGCACCCCAATTTTGTTGAAACATTGGGGCGCGGCGGGAGTGGCGTGGCCACAAACATTTTGTGTAGTGGTCTGTGGATCAGAGGGGTGTTTTCCGCATATGCACATGAGCACTGTCTACCTACCCTACCTTACTCACATACCATACTTTAAAAAAAAACACACTTCTACAACCTATAACGCGTCAAAAACAAAAACTACGTACGCGAAACGACGCACATGACATATTCAAATGTTTTTTTTTTCATGGCTTTTCACCCCAATGGAGTGTTCTGGCCAGTGTCAAGTGAATGATTTTACGAGTGTAATTTTTTGAGTGTAATTTATGGGTTAATATTTACAAATTTAGTTTCAATAATAAGAACCTATCTACATTATGTAATAATACTATACAAATAATAATAATACGCTAAATTCTAACAATACGAGATGATTTTAATTACATTCAACAAGTGGAAGCAACAGGAAATTGATAAGTATGTTGATAGAATTTATTATGGATAAAAAAAAATACATGAAACCAAACTTACAGTTACAAATTGATGCTGTTAATACTCAGGAAAATAGCCAAGACTTATATTCAAATGTTGATTGCATTCTACAAAAATGTTGGTGTGTGCGTAATGCCCATTCAAGGGAAGACTCGTTTGTAATGGTATCATAACAAATAATATAACAAATCACTAATGGATCAACCAGTGCCCTCTGTCGGTGCCTCTATTAATGAGATCAATTTTAATAACTAAATAATTTTAAAAAAACGTTCCGTTGGCTGGTTAAGAAAACAAAAATCTATATATCCTATAATTGGCTTGGATTTGAATAAATGAACTAGCTATATGGATTTTGTTTAGTAACGCTAACAAACGTCGGCTAAAGTTAGCAATTCTTAGCAAAAACTTATAAAGTCTGTAGAAAGTAATATTATACATCAATATCAAAATTCGCTGTTTTTCATACTGCCTATCCTGGTTAAAAATTCTGTGCAGCCACTGTCTGTGGTGTAGACGTAAAGACGCACCGCACACTTGACGTCTACGTAAATAAATGTATTTACATAGACGTCAATTGTCAAGAAGAGTTTTGATGAGGAAGACGTGCTTACGGTTTTAGCGATAAGATTGTAGATGCTACATCGGGGAGTAAACATCGATTTTAGAGTTAGACCGCACTTAAAATAAAGATCATGATGGGAACAATCATTCATTACTACATTATTTATTTACAATTTATTAAACTCAAAATTAAGTCGGTCAGGGCTCATAAGCTCAAAAACTTGTGCGAATTATACTCCATGACTGACCTTAACACACAATGGTATTTAAAAAATTAAATAATTCCCTCCTCTGTCTTCCCGCCATAACCCGCGCGCAGAATGTTTTCCATCGGCCACGGAAAGCACAAACGTTGTGTCTGCATACACAAATGTATACAGCCACGCTCCCATTTTGCATATTTGCGCAAAAATTGTCGAAGGAGACACGGCTCTAAGCAACATGAACTAACCATGATTGCCTATGTTCTCCTGGCAGCAGGGTTACTGGCCGCCATTGCCTCCATCCTGGGCTACTGCGGCGTATGAGTCCTGGCTGTTAGGCATTAGAATCCTTAAACCTGTTATATTTATTAGTATGTGCTAATCTCTTAAGACACATACCTAACCTTTCTAGTGCGAGTATTCTACGAGCGCCATTACGATGTCAGTTGCTGTGTTTGTTATTTTTTGTGTTTAATATTGGTTTATTTTCATTATAAAACTATAAATAACCTATTAACATGGATCAATTCAATCTGGATTTGTTAGCAAAATGGGCAATGGTGGAATATTAAAGTGAGTACATTATTATATAATATTGTTATGGTAAACTTTATTGTATTATTGTTTCTGACACAAGACACAATAGCTGTGTTTGTATAACTCTCGACCGAAATGGTCATGCATAAGAATATTTTTATAGAAAAAACCTTTAGATTCACCTTAATTATTATAAAATACTATTTTTTGCATTCAGGGCGACGGAAAATAATGCATTCAAAATTTCAATTGCATAAAATGAAAATCAAATCGCGTACGAGACCCGAGTCAATTTGGGGCTATTTACAATAATTCCCGTCATTAAATATATAAATATTTTTTTATAGATCTGGATGCACTGAATAAGACATATGAGGATCTGAGAAGGATTCTGAGCTCCGAATGGATCACGGCAGACCAGCGTGCACTTCTGAGGAAACGACGCTGTATAAATCATCCAAGTATTAGGTATATCATTGGAAATAATCCTTGACCAGGCTGTGAATGCTTTAGGTATTATACTTCTGTGTGATATTGTATAATCTATAAATATTTAAATCTAGTAATTTAAGATTCGACATTCGTTGAAATTTATAAATTAAACAATATGTCATTTGCGATTAATAAATAATTGCACATTAAAAAAAATACTTCTTTATGAATCATTATCTGCCAAACCTTCCTCTTCCTCGTCTCCTACCCTCTTCCCAACACCCTCAGCCCCACAGCATACTACAAATGGGATACCGTAATCCCACAGGCTCCATGTGTAACAAATAAAAAAATAATTACATTAAAGAATGTAAGTATTTTTTTATTTGTTACATTTTTATGATATTTTTATGTATGCTGTCATGTTAATTGCCATTACTGATAGAATGATATTATAGGACTTCTTATTTATATTTTTAATGATCGCGCTGATATTACATAATTTCAGTCCTAGTCCAGTTTGGACCGGAATGATGTAATTGTCAGTGTAATCCTTAAAAATATTAGTAAGAAGTCTTATAAATATTCTATCAGTAAGTAGATGGCAATTAATATGACAGTATGCATAAAGTATTAGGACAAACACGAATCAATTATCAGTATTTTCCTTATGGAATATCAGGAAGCCCTTATAAGGATTCGTATGAGAACGAATAAAAGGTTCGTATTTACCTATAATATATCAGTAAGGCCTTACAGAGTTTTCGTATAAGAACGAATAAAATGAAAGTAACTTTGGTATAAGAACGAATAAATTGTTGTTAATTACTGATAAATATCAGGAGAACTGTCAAATTTTTCGTACAAGGACTAATAAAATATTAGTAACTACTGGTAAAATATCATGAATACTTCTAAGATATTCGTAATTGTAATACAAAAATATTAGTATTGTCATGCAGACGGTGTAGAAATTGCAAGCAATCATGATAATATATTCGTAATTTAATGATAGATTATTAGGAAACTTTGACAGTCCCCGTACGAATAATCTATTAGGCCGCCGCTTCCTGATAATTCATTCGTAAGAACTGCAATCCCGAATTTAACCAGAATTACGAATAAAACGACAAGAATTCCGGATAAATTCGTAAAACATTTTTCTCCGTGTGGTGTTTGCAGTACTATTATTTTCAAATACTATACATAAACTGGATGTAATGTTAAATACATAGACAGACCAAAGTCCTTTAGTCCTTTAAGTTGTGTTTTGTCCTTTATCAACGTCCTTTTGTTAGTTTGTCCTACCCACCGAGCTACCGACCCTTATCCCTCCATCAGCTCAGACTTTTCCCCGATCTATCCATCGATCTCTAAGGAATCTCCTTTAATGAAGATGCAGCTCATTAAAATTCACCGGCAAACTTTGGATTTCTTTAAGGGTAAAATATAAAACTGCTAGGAATTTCAGGCTATTGCAAACATTGCCGGAGAATGTAATATGCTGTTAGTTTTAATTTGCAAGGTCTTTGGTAGGCTTATTTTTTTTTAACTATGTATTAAATAATAACCTTAAGCCTTTTTTACCCAACATAATATCCTGAGTACAAACATGATTAATGCATATCATGGTTCAGTTTCAAAGGCAAAAGATCAGAACCCTTTTATAATTTATTAAAACACCCTGCCCCGGGTTTTAAAAATTCGAGGATTAAGAGGAGTACACGAGCCAAAAATGTACAGGCAATAGGCACAAAAATCGCTTGGTAAACGGAGTCTGAAAATGCACGATTTTAGAGCTTAAGTGGTTTTTATTTATTTTGTGGATAATTTTATAAGAGAGAAAAAATGTAAATCAAGAGAAACTGTGGCAGAAAATCTAGTCATAATGCTGTTTTTTTTTTTTAAGTTGTTTCAAAAATACACTTTCTCGTAGTTTGCACTTATATTTTCTACAGTGTAATTAACATTTTTTTGTTTAATTCCATGCAAAAAATATTTTTTCGTGTAATTATAATACGCTCTGAGGCGCGGGAATGGATACCGCCGCCCAGAGAACCATTTATTGAATAACCAACACCTCTGCCATTGGTCCACCCAAATGGTTTGCGACGTTTGGTGACTTAGCAGGGGTGACCGGGTTCATGGGGTGAGGTTTTTTTAAATTAACCCCACACTGGAGGCCCTGAAGAAAATTGTTGTCACAGCTGGTAATAATGTAAAATAATTGTAGCACTTGCAAGAGATTTCATGGCCACGCCCACAAATATTTATGCGGAGTATTAAAAAACATTAACCAGTCGTTCCTCAAATTTTGAGAAAAAAATAAAAATTTATATTCTTCACTGGTGATATTTTTCGTCGTTATTTTTGTTTGTTTTTATAATTCATTTTTCAAAGCAATAAAAAAACTCACCCAGTAACCCCTCTACCTCCACCCCGATCGTAAATGTGCAGTAACTATTGAGTTTTAATGTTTGCATTATAATATGCGAGCTTCGGGTGTGTCAGTAATTCCAGACTCTCTGAGCTTAATATGATCTACTCAAAAATATATTATTGATTTTAAATTTAACTTGCGCGAACAAAATATCAAAAGAACTAGCGATCCGACATATCTCAAGGGAAAAACAGTTTCAATAACCTTTATGCCGATCTCTGCAAACGTGGGAGGCCTCCAAATAATTTCCTTCCCCTTAAATTCAGATGATTTTCAATACAAGCACAAGCCAGTTGTGAACCATAGACAACCAAAGTAAAATTCACAATGAAACAACAAAATATTTAAAAAAAAAAAACAGATGATGACAGTTATTTTCACTTGTTCCAAACTATTTTTTAAATAAATAAATTTTTACATTTTACTTTTCTCCAAACTGATAAGTGGCGACATCTCTGATCAATTGTAGCCGATCATGATAATTTGGTAGTTTTTTCGAACCATTTCAGTGTCTCTGCTAGTCCAAAGAGTGCGCCAGTCGCCACTCTTGTAATATAAATGTATTTAATTGTTTTTTCGAGCAAACAAAGAATAAAAAACATATAACAATGCCTAACCAATGTTTTTAGTTAATAAAAGAAAACAAAAAAGTCAGCGTAAACCAAAATGTAATTTTTTTTATATATTAATTTTATTTTAGTAAGTTTTACATCAAAGTTTACAAATTACCAATTAATTATAGCACATAAACATATTCCTGCTTATGGCTGTGGCTCCTACAATACAACTCTTAAACCTACAAATCGGGGCAGACTTTAAATTTTCCGTCAGCGCATTATAATTCTTCATCCCTTTGCCCAGTAAACTATTTTGTGTACTCTCTTTGTCCTTTTTTGTTAGTCTGATTTTGTTGCACGTCCTTGTGTTGTGATATCTGTTAATGTCCTTGTTTTATAAAATATTACTCAAAAAGTATTTTGGCAGAAGTTTGTTAGCTATTATATGTATAAATATCATTATGCTCAAGGAAAATTTTCATTAATCAATTCAACATTATTTTTTACTCTAAATAATAATAGGTTTAGGGCCGTCTAATTCAACGCTCGCTAGAGTAAAAGTAAAACAAAAAGCAGTTACTAAAGTTAAATTTCACCAAAATGCGTTTTTCAATCAATTTGACTGCTTGTTTTACGTTACTTTTAACTTTTGTATTTACTTTCCGAAAACCGATAGTTACTCTAGAGTTACTCCGCCATATTGGCATATTTGACAGTTCTGCTCGAGGGAAGCTACGAAATTGCGCGCTTCAACATTTAATCAGTAATCATGATAAATATTGTAAAAGATGTTGGTGGTGACGATGAATTCCTCATTCAATATGTCTTTCAGCGAAAACCAAAAACATTTCGACCCCGCGTCAATAATATGGTCATTTGGGACGATCCCGAATTTTTGGCGCGGTATAGGATGTCGAAAAATCTGACGCATCAAATACAAGGACACATTTACAACTACTGTAAAACTGTACTGTAAATTCGCCACCAACTCATTCAACTTCGCGATTTCTTTGGCCGAGAAATTGCTGGCCTTGACTCTGTAATAATAAAATGTAATCATATTAAAGCCATGTCATTAAATAAGTAAAACAACAAAGTTGTACTTTTTTACATATTCTGCCATATTTATAATAGAATCAACACAAAATGCGGCCGGATGTTTTGAAAGTTCCTCTGATATTTAAATTTAGTTTATGGTGTGGCCGCACCAAAAAATAATGCGGTGCGTTTTTTCTCATAATTCCGGGGAATATTCTGCTTTTTAGACTGGCCATACTGACAACTATAACTTTAGCGAAAATACACTTGAAACATCGCGCGGTCCAATTTAACATCCTCGTTACTTTAAAAGACAGTTAAAATTTAACTTTAAGACACGATTTAACTTTCTGTTGAAACAGACGGCCCTTAGTAATCACTGGTTAAAGTTAGTCAGAAACGTCACTTAACATCCTATTTAATTTTATCCCTCGTGAGTAACAAACTTTATTCTCCAAAGGTACAAGTTACAGTAATATGTAATACCAGTGGCGGCACGAGCTCTTCTTTAATGGTGGGATTCGACATTTTTTACGTTTACTTGCTGTAGAGAGAATATATTATAAAATGTCTATAACAAAGGTGTTCACGGTCAAATCCTACTAATTTAATGTCTAAACACAAAATAACTTCAAATGTCTGTAGGTATATACCAATGTAAGTATAATAAAAATAATTATTTATCTTGCAGAATTATTATCGAACTTAATTTGAACGCGAGTAATTCCCGCCCGAACTGATTTCTTGAACTAAAATAAAATGGTTCAGTATTTTTTTACGACGGGATTCAATGGATTGCCCCCAGTGGCGGATTAGGCCTAGGCCCTACGCCATGTAGTAAGTACCAGCCGCCCCTTTCACAGTGCCCATCATATAGACTACATAATGAATCTACTTTATTGCCAACTTTTATTGAAATCGATTCAGAAATTTAGTTAACTATAATAGCTGCTAGTTTGTAATACGTTCTAAGGTTTCAAGGATAATTGCACATTTAAATAAAACATTTAAAACGGTTTTAGGTTTTATTTATTTAACTAGTTTAACTATAGGTGTATTCTCATACAATATAAATATAATAAGTGTTTCCCAATGTGTTCCAAAACTCGTCTGCACTTAAACGCAGCAAATTCATCAATTAAATCTTCGCAATCCAATTTCCTTAAAAAATCTGCTTCTATGTTAAGCAAAGTAAAATCGTTTTATCTTTGCTCCGTCATTGTTGTGCGTAAATAATTTTTAACTCGTCGCAAACAAGAAATTCAGTAGAATAAACCATTTGCAATACTTTGGCCTTTTCTTTGACTTCAGACGCGCCTAGTTTCATCAAGTTAGTAATAAAATTAAATTTATTGTAACGTAATTTATAAGCATCCTGTCGTTTTTTGAGTTCTTCTGACAATGTATCAATTATTGCCAAAAAAGTAGTAATTTTGAAATTTTCTGTTATCATCAGTGACTTTTTTTTTCACGATTGGCTGCCCGTAATATCTGGCCGACCTAGGCCCGGGCCTACTTGGCCTTAGGGCAAATCCGCCACTGATACCCGCGCATTTGAAATTCATTTACAAGTGTTCATACGTGGTTCTCGGACTAAGTTAAGATCAAGAAAGAAACGCAAAGAATGGACCAAAATGCCTAAAGGGGAAAACTCGGAGTGTCCCCAAGTGCACGGTAGGTTCTGCGCACTGAGAAATGGACTCCAATGGTTATGCGTTGGTCGGCTGTCCGTAGGTCAGCCTGGGAGGTCACCGGGTCGCAAATGATCCGGAATATTTTTTTCTATTTTATTTCTGCAAATTTTAATTGCTTTTACGTTTAAAAAATCCATCCATTCGGGTAACCGGTGGGGACTGTCTTCACTGTCCCCGTGTGAAGAACTGCTACTGTGTAATTCATATTATGTTCTTATTTCACTTCAGCGCGAGAAGCAGATTTAAACCCAACGAATTGCTGTTTAAAATAATGTCATGTATTTTATTCGTACACCGCACCGGGGTTGCTTGAATAATTTGACAGCCAGCACATACTTTTGTAGGTGAAAGGCCGACTTTATCAAAAATCCTGATTTATTGGACTTATTTTTCATCCCTGTTATGAAATCTCCTTTACCTTTGTTACCCGCGTAATAAAGGATGTAATCATTTTTCTAGCGCAGTGGCTTTTCCTGAAAATGAACCGCCACGTTTTTCATAATTTAAATGCAAAGCCTTTTGTATTTACGTAACTGGGGTTGTATTTTACGATCTTATTAGTTCTGAGTTGTGATTTCATATTTCGAAATCGCTGAAAATGAATACACAATTTTTTTAGCTTTTGAGAACTGTTGGAACTATGGTATCCCTTCTTTTTGAGAAATGTATGAGGCTGAAGTAAGTAGAGAAGAAGAAGGAGAAGAGGAAAATAACATTAGCTATTCACTCCTATTCACTAGGCATTTACTTAATAGTCTAAGAGTTTCCAAGACGATTCTAAGAGTATCTTTCACTCAGGAACGAGTTGCAAAAATACCACGTTACATTTAATAAAATTTTGTGTTTTTGTATTTTCTTAGCCGGAATTTGAAAAAGTCAAGTAAATTTGTCTGGTCTGCCACGTAGATCGTCCTGCAATACTATGACAGGGGTACAACAAGTTATGTCGTTGCCTTTTCGTCGCCTCAGTTCTATTTTATCAATTAATGTCATGAATGATGCAATTAATATCAACAAACAAATATAATACGAAAGAACAATTTCTGTCCATTTGAGATTTAAATTTTCCTGGCGCTATTAAAAAAACTGAGTTTATTTCAATATATATTTGGAAATTGATAATATTGAACAAACACTAATTTTATCTTAAGAGACATCGTTGAACTCGAAGAACCTAACTGGAGTTCAAAATTGTTAAGTTGTGTCGCTTAAACTGATTGATACGTGTGAGATATATCGAAGAAAAACTTAGGTAATTACAGAATAATAGGAAAATATGGTTATATAGAAAAGGCGATTTTCCTAGCTGGGAACTAATATTGACCTGACTAGACATAATGTATACATTTTAAATGATTTCAATTGTTAAATAGTCTCTAATAAAAGTTTTATTAGACATAGCGAGTACCCAAGTGGCGTTGCAATGCCACTCAAAGAAAGAAATTGTTCCTTCCTGTGTGTCCTTTCCCATGCGTCCCCATTCCCCGTCCACATACTCTTCCGCGTCCCCTTCTGCAGTCCCTTCCCCTCCCGCCTTCCCCTTTCACCTTCCCCCTCTCGTCCCTCCACGTCCTTCCGTCCCGCGTTCCCCGCCCCCTACCGCGTTCCCAGCCCCCAGCCGCGTTCCCCGCCCCCAACCGCGTTCCTCTTCCACCCCTCTTCTTCTTTTCCCTCCCCCTACCCATCCTCTCCTTGCCGCTAAACTATACGAAATACACTAATTTTTTAAACAACTTGCTCGCCACCAATTGCAATTTTTTTATACAAATTTCATAATGCCAGAGCTCACCTTTGTAAATAGAAACCTATCAGGGGCACAAAAAATCGCCAAAGTTTCATCGCAATCGGATGAATAGTATAGGAAATAATTTCATAACGCCAGAGCTCACTATTACATATAGAAACTATCGCGGACATGCGCATAGCAAATCACCACACTTTCATCGCAATCGGATTAATGGTTTAGGATCGCAAAAGGGACAAACAAAGAAATATTCATTTTTTTATATTAAGATTTTACAGTAAGTATTGTGTTCTGCCTGTTACATATACATAAGTAATGTAATAAAATATAAAAAAATAAAAGTAGAACTAAACTATGTTAGTATAAATAGTAATGTGTCGTAAATGTTGAATTACCATTACGTAGGAAAGGCTGTTTTTATTTTGATAAAACAACATTTACAGCAAAATTTTAAAGATTTGTGGGACCTCGTAAACTTATTTCCGGAGCGTAATTGCATTTTGTTTTATGGACAATTTCTTTACTTCCAGATGTTCCCTGTTCTTTGTGATAATTTAAAGACTGTTATTCTTTCTGGGTGGAAAATTAATATAAGCCTCGCTGAAAAAGACTTTCGAATTAAACATTTAACATTTGGGAGAGTTCGTTAAAACTGGGAAGTAATGTCTGGGATGTAGTTAGGGTACATAATTATTTATTAATTTTACTTATGAACTCCCCTTTTTTCAACCTTGTTTTTTATTGTCTGGGAAATTTTTGTTAAATGCGATAAAAATGAAAGTTAAAAGGGATAATTTTTTATCAATTCCTGTTATTCCGTTGAATTACATTCATAGTATATTTGCTCCACATTCCAGAGTTGAGATATTCTCAGTAATACCCTAATAAAAATAACACTTACCGTGTGTAATAAAAAATCTGAAGAGCCAGAAATATCCCATTTTCCAATACTCCTCTCCCCACTCCCTTTGGCCTCATGATATACCCCACTATTAGAGATGCCGTAGTTCCACCGGCTCTGAACAGACCGGAGCAATTAAGATAAACATTTTTATTATCATTAAAATAATTAAAACGAAAAACTTACTAAAAAAATCTATGTATTTAGGCATTAGTAGGCACTGAAGAACGTGATCATTGGGAGTGTAAGGTGTTAAAGGCGAAAAAAAGGCGAAAAAAAGGCGAAAAAAAGGCTTTTTTTTTTTTTTTTGAGAAATGAATAATATCGGTTTATTTATTTTATATACACGTTATTGTTTGACATCTGAAGTATCTTTGAAAAAAAAATTTATTAAAAATATCAATAATTAAGTCCGTGAGAGCCAATCTCCGGAGTCGCCTCGAAAAAAAGTTGTTATGCGGTGAACGTTATAACTCGTTAACGAATCATTTGAAACAAAAAATCGAAATGCGAATAAAATGTGAAATTGTAGTACGAAGCGTTTTTTTTTGCAGCATGTTGAAGTCAAAATGCGATTTTTGCTAAATTTCAAAAGGATCGATCAAGTAGATTTTTAGTTATAATGTTCACGAACTTAAAAAAATTGTTTGCGAGAAAATCGATTTAAAGTTTTTTATACTCGAAATATACTTGAATCGAGCAGGAGGGCCGGTCGCTTGATAAGCTGTGTATGTTCGTTAGTTTTGCTCCGATTTACTTGAAATTTTGTCACAATATACTTGAATCGAGCAGAAGGGCCGGTCGCTTGATAAGCTGTGTATGTTCGTTAGTTTTGCTCCGATTTACTTGAAATTTTGTCACAATACTCTCGAGATGTTGCGCATTTATAAAAAAAATATTATTTTAAAAGTGAGTTTTAAAACCTTACCCCCCTCCCCCCTTAACAATCGGTCGGTTTTTAGAAGTTGCTGTGTAAAGAAGTTCGTAATAAATTAAGATCTTCGAAACATTTTTAAATTGGTATTTTCCTCGTTCTCAGATAGCTTTTCTTAACTTGATTCCGAACCAAACATTCAAGGCCCATAAATCTCCCTTAAAGATTCTCTTCACATTTGTCTTCATTTCTTAGAGAAGCTAACGCCTCATCGTTAATCCAAAATCTACTTCGAAGCAATAAATATTCATCAGTGTATAATATTAACTCATTATGAAGTTTAATATTTTTAATTTATTCCAAGAAATTATAATACTTTGTTATATTATGGTGTAAGATTACATATTAATCACCTATATTGATTTTTGAGACATTCAATCAAGAGCAACTGATTTTAAAGATAAATGATAAATTTTTCGATAAATGCAAATTCTGTACATAAAAATAGCGTTTCTTATTTCGTAGCATCCATTTCAAGTTCTCATAAAGTATAACCTAACCTAACCTAACCTAACTCCTAAAGTATAAAGCTTTATTCCCCGATACCTAGTGGGGTTAATAATTACATGTTAAAAATGTATTTAAACTGTGAAAAAGCAATGAACAAAATAAACTTTTTCTCACCTTTACAAGTAAATTTCAAAATTCTATCTGCAAAAATTGTAATAATATTTTTAAAAATTGTATTAATACATACTTTTTACGTTTAACATGCGAAGGGAACCTAAGGAAAATAATTTTCCTAAGGGCTTGTGCCATCTTAGGGGATGCTGTAGAGAGGGTCTTTTTAAAGAAAGGAAGTAGAAGAAGATCTGGGAAGGAAAAAGTATGAAGGTTGCGGAGGAATCTGGGACTCAATGTGTCCAGGAGTGATGGGCTTGTAAATCCAACCCTCAAACTGCGGTGCAAGGCGATGGGTCGAGAGTCTGGCTGGAGAATTCAAAAGGCCTCCCTCAACTAGATTCTTCCGATCCGGCCCCTTCACGAAGTAGGTGGACCGGATGCCAAGACCTAACAAAGTTCACCCTGGGCACCCCAGGCTAAGTCGCCAAACATAGCGAGCCACTTGGGGTGACCTACGACGGTGGCCGGACAACTCAGAATGAAATCACCTCCTTTGAAAAGTCAGTAAGAGATGTAAAAAATATATTAAAAAATTAGTTAAAGAGGTTACGTTAGGTTAGGTTACGGCGTTATAGGTTTTTTTTTCATAGCTTTTAATGATTTTTTAAAGAGGTGTTTAGTTGAGTTGGTTGTTAATTGGCATGGAACAACCGACGGCAGAGGTGTAGGTCATCCAATAAATGGTTCCCGGGGAGACGGTACCCATACCTGCTTCCCAAATAGAAAATTACTGTTAAAATGTAATTAATTACGTGATTGTGGTGCAAACATAATAGATTTTGTTTACCTGGATTCGCTACGGTTACAAATGTTTATCCTGTTCTCGTAATTTATGTGTTCACTTCAGTAGGTAGCTGTTAGGCCTGTTATTTTGTTTTTTCTGTAAATGTATGAAAGTAAAATGAATTCGCATCTGCTGAAATAACTATTAATGTAACATAAACAAAGAAATAAAAGTTATTTAGTGCTACAACAAGTTGTAAACAAACATGAAACGGCTTTCTTTTAAAAGTATTTTTTATTATCAACTTGAGCTTTTTTCGCTTATCACAAACTCGAACGATATTTTGAAAAGAAATTTTACCTGAAGCTTTATCTTTAGCACAAAATTCTGGGCAATATTTTATACCTTTCATCTGCCTATCGATTATTAATTTTCGAGACAATTAAAGCCATTTCTTTTTCCACGTCAGCGACTTTATCAAAAATAATTTGAAATATTCCTCCTTCCGTTCTGCAACATCAGATTGAGCGATTGAAAATCGCCTTTCGAGAGCTTCTTTTGTATCAAAGCGTGGGGGAAAACACAAATTGCAATTGTTATTTTAGGTGTCTAACATAAAATGAAAAATGTCTTAAAAAATCTCTTTTTTTTTAAAGAAAGACAATTCCCGGGATACGAATAACCCAACAATGTCTGAAAATCTCCTACTACCACTACAGAAAGCCGAAAATGTTGCTTTTGTTGTGATGGAGGACTTAGCCAGCCGAGGAATCAAACACGGGACACCCGGGTGGGACCCGAACGCGATGCCCACTCAACCACTGACCGGTCGAAGGCTTTTTTTTAAGATGCTTTATTTTCATAGGTAGACTGATCAATGATGAAAGAAGCTCATTCAATTTTCAAAAGCTCTTTCAATTTTCCATAAAAAGGCTTTTTTCTGTTTCCACTTTTTTTATACATCCTGAAATGTATTAAAAGAAATTTTGAGAGTAGTACTACGAGCATACCTCATGTCCAAAAAAGTACTTTTGTTTTTCCCCCTTGTTTTAATAAATCAAAACCAAAATTTCCTCTGAAAGCATTTTTAACATCTTCAGCAGGTACTTTAGTACTAAATTAAGAACTGTAATGTAACATTTTTTTTATTTCATGAACGTTAAGAAATGTCACCATCTTAGTGACAATTATTTTTTCAAACCTTCTTCAGACCGGAAGTTACCATAATATAGATTATTTCGATTTGACAGCGTGTAGAAGGAACCACGATTATTTCCATCTCTGGCGGGATATATGGGTAGTTTCAAAACCACCATCTTGATCCGGAACCGTTTAAGATATACCCTTATATTAAGCTGGTGAAAAACATCCATTCAGGTTGCTTGAGAAGCGGTGATGTTTTGTTTCCAGATCCGAATATTATTTATTTATTCCAGATAAAAATTATAGACACAAATTGTTAAAAAAAATCAACGTCGATCGTCGATTTGGAGGTAGTAAACAATTATTGTGTGGTTTCCATTATTTAATAAGTCAGCTACGTCTCGTACGTCATACATATGTCTGGTAATGTTATGTTATTGTGAAAACAAGCATATGGGTCCGATTGGTTAAATAAAGCTACATAGATTTATGTTACATGGTACGTGGTACTTATGAAAGAATAATAGATTCATTTTAATACAGAGTTGATCGCCGAATCCGGTTGACCATTCTAATATTCACATTTTCTCAAAGATCAAAGCGTGAAAATACGATGGAAAAATACTGGTTTGTCGGCAATGTTGAGTTCGACATTCCGCTAGAAAGAACTATTTTATTTGGTACTAGTTGAAACACCGGCGTTGCCCGGACTGCTTTAAGGGGGTGGGAAATACGGATGAGGGTAAATTATAGATATTTCATGTAAACCGTGACCTTTCTCTTCTTTTGAAGGCCACCTTGAATGCCAAATTTTGACAATCTTGATATAAAACTTTGTTTAAAAACAAAGCCACACCGCAACACTTCTTTATAAATTTAGATTTTAATTGATAATAAACCTATTCCCCTCGGCATTGCCCGGGATTTACGCAAAGTTTTTCGAAATCAGGTGTAGACATTTATTTTCCTCTTATTTTTAACGTAAAGTAAGCGAAATTTCGTCAATAATATCACAATTATATTTTAGGACGATGGGAAAAGGAGAAGGGGTGGTTTTTCGAAACCCAATGAAGACCGTGACATTCCTCTTGTCTGAAAGTTAAGTGTGCAAAATTTCATCATCCCCGGAATAAAACTGTAAAATTGTATACAAATCAAATCATCCGTCCGCCCGCCGCCACAGATATTCTGCTTTATATATGTAAATTTTTATTAAATAAAATCTTCATCGTGCGTAGGCGTGGGTATAAATTGTGCTAAAACTTTAAATTTATTTGCATCGATGCAAAACGCGTTGAAGAAGGTTTTATCTGATTTTCGACTTTCTTGCAATGTACTGAAAAATCACGGAATATACTCCAAACCCTCTGCTTTATATAATATATAAAGCAGAGGGTTTGTGGCGGTTATATAGTTTGCGTCTATTTATTGGATCTTTATGAATGTTTCCCTGGGTGATAACTTTTGACCCATAATTCTGTTCGATTCACTGGTTTGTTTTTACTCCGTGAAGCCTTTGATCAGGGCTTCCCTTTGCATAGATGGAGATTATATCATGATGGAAGGTTCGTGTGACAAACTTGAGTAATCGCAAGGATTTTCCAGAGCTTTCGCTAATATATATTTATATCCTTCTTGCAAGTATGGGGAAAAGTCCACTTTACTTCGTCATTCGACCGGATGAAATAGCCTTTTTTCATCAGATTTTGATTGAAATATCGAAAATAAGAGGCTTGAACTACAAACATCATATTTTGAAATCTGACATACAATAAGAGGTATCTAATAATAGATCACGAAAGAGAGTGAGAAGGCCATTAAAAAATAAATCTATTTAATAAACATACTGTAAAAATTATTTAAAAGTAAAGAAGTTACTTCTTACTATACTGTCTAATCAGAGAATATTCGGATTGTTTTCAGAGTTAACTATAATTATATACATATATAATTATTAATAATTTATTTCATCATCCTCACTCCGGGTTCATGGGTTGAGGTTTGTTCAGGCCTTGACGACGGATGCGTCCTTCCTCCTACTGCTTGGCGGGCCGGATCGGAAGAGACTGGTTAAGGGTCCACTATTCGAATTTCGACCGATTTCTTACATATCTCCTTTAAACATTTGATGTTTTTAAGCTCTTAAAAAAATATATATTATTTTTGAAGATAATATCTAGATACGTTCCACGCCGAAAAGCAAATTAAATGAAATTCCCTCGAAAGAAAAAAATCGCAAAGTGTGCTCCGAAAATTATTTAAAAACAAGTCTATTTCTATTATTTTACAAGTTATATTTGTGAAAAAATTCACAATGTTTCTTTAAATGATACTTAAGATACGTTCCACGAGATTTTTGCTCTATTTTAAACGAGTCATGTTTTATTAAGCTTTTTCGCCATTTTCGCTGCGATTTCATCACTTAAAATATTAGCGCGCTCTGTCCAACATTCGTAATTACACATCTCTCCATCTTCTTCTTTTTCAACCGAATAGTGCCGCCTTAAGGCAGACCCCTCGACCACTGTTGTGTGTGTTTCTTAACAATATTGAAAAAATCGCCCCCTTTACCGCGGTAAAATAAACCAGAGTGTATATATCTCGTCCTGATACTACTGATAATATGCTCCACATATGCTCCGTATCAACAACAACGAACGGTACAAAACTTTCACTAATAGGTGATATTTTGAACCTTTGTGAATGGGCCTTTATTTTATATGAATCGCAACGACATTGAGCATTTCTCAGCTTAATTTCGTTTAACTGAACTTTAAAAATCGTTGCGCCTAAAGAAAGTCTGTCAGTGTGTCAGTATGCGTAGCTCATGGATGAGCTTATTTTCTATACTGATACAATGCCCACTCACAGAAACTTCTGCAGCGCCCCCTAAATGCTAAAAATTTAAAAACGCCGCCAGACCTCCAAAACTCCCACAAAGGGGTGCTGGCTGGCTGGCTGTTAAGAAACACTGCTCTAGACCCATCGTCTTACAACATAACAGTGCGAAGGTTGGATTCATATATCCAACGTGGACCCAGAGTGGAAGATACAAATCCGAATTGAAACGTTGCTTGAAATGGCTTTAGTCGTGTTTGGTGACCAGATCTGACTAGCCAGGTACTACTTTCAGTCTTAGAACATACCCCAATTGGGGATGCCAAAACCACACTGGCTCCAGATG
Source organism: Glyphotaelius pellucidus (assembly GCA_936435175.1). Taxonomy (NCBI): domain Eukaryota; kingdom Metazoa; phylum Arthropoda; class Insecta; order Trichoptera; family Limnephilidae; genus Glyphotaelius; species Glyphotaelius pellucidus. Next base: position 17,557,900 of record OW386540.1, on the reverse strand, counting down.
GGAGCCGTTTGCGACTCTTGTGCGTTATTCATATAAAAAAATAAATTAAAAAAAACGTTCCTGGACACACTGACCCCCTGTTTCCTGCCCACCTCTCATACTTTTTTTCTTCCCAGAATTTCCTCTCCAACCTTTTCCACTTTTAACATCCTCCATAGAGCATTCCAAAAGATGAAATAAACCCGTAAAGGATTTTTTTTTCTTCAGAACCTCATAGCGTAGTGTGACATAACGTGTGAAGCTGATGCCAAAAAAGTTTCGTATTTAATTTAACTAAAAAAGACAAGGGTGAGGAGACTATAAAGCACTTTATTTATCAATGTGAAGAATTGTATGCAAGAATTGAAAGAGATAATCTCTTGCACGCTGATGATGTGGTGCTGATGATGTGGTGCTGATGATGTGGTGCTGATTTCCAACAGTACGGAAGATCTACAGTCTCTCGTATCTACGATGAAAGAAATATGTATGAAGAATGAGTTAATGATGAATGTACGTAAGTCTAAAGTCGTGGTGTTTGAAAGAGAGAGTACAAAAACAATTTAAATTATGAATGCTTGGAACAGTTGCATGAGTTTGTGAATTTTTGGAAGCATGTTTATGAGAGATAGGAAGGCTGATAGAGATATTGAAAGAAGACGGCGGCAACAAAAAACTGTCCAAAGAAACGAAGCTAGCCGTCCATAACGGAGTGCTGGTACCTACGATGATGAATTGCAGTGAACATGGAGAGGATAAATAAAAGTAGACTGAATACTTTAGAAATGAGATCCCTGAGGCGTATGTGTGATAAAGCCATGTACGATCGTGTGAGAAACGTGGAGATATAATCAACCACCCCAAGTGATTTGCTACGTTTGGTGACTTAGCAGGGATGCCCGGGTTCATGGCATTAGGTTTGTCCCGGTTTTGGCGGCGGAAGCTGCTCTGCTCTGCTGCTGCGTTTTGGAGAGAGACCGATTGAGGGAGGCCTTTTGATCTTTCCAGCCGGACTCATCGCTTTGCACCGCTGTTGGAGGGATTAATTCGTACGTCCGTCACTCCTGGACACACTGACCCTCAGATTCCTACCCACCCCTAATACATTTTAAAAATACCCTATACACAGCATCCTCTAAGATGACATAGGCCCTGAGGGAAATTATTTTTTCTCATGCCTCCTGTGTGGAACTAATGTAAAAAAAAAAAAAAAAAATTGCAAGACTATTGACGAATCGGATTGATTCGGGCCACATCAAGAGTCAGAATAATAGAAGAACATGTGTGAGACGATGTATTAATGTGAACGACGCAAGGAGTGTGTGCCGAGACCGAGCTTTGTTGTTTGGCGGTCCGTCCTTTCTGCCTACCCCTGCGGTAAACGACGTGGTGAAGGATAATTTTTTCCCTATTTTTGTCGTCGAATTCCAGTGCACTTTTGCTATAGGATTTGATCATCGTAATATTGTAGTATTTGTGTTTTCTTCTCCGGAGTCGCTAGATGTGGCTTTTTTGTTTTCTTTGCCTAATCATTTTGGAGTGGTTTGAAGATTGGATATTTATTTACAAAAAATAAAATACATACTAAATACCTACATACTGAACGCCGCTAAAGAAGTTTTCACTTCAAAATCTCTAAAACCAATTTTCAATTTAAAGATTAAAATTTTAAAATATTTATATTATGTATGAAAAATTCAGCATTTGAATGGTTTTTAATAAATCATAACCTGCGAGGACTCGATAAATTCTGCACTTTTATGGGAATCCAATATTTCTCCACACAGCATCTTCAAAGATGACATAGGCCCTGAGGGAAATTATTTCCCTCAGGGCCTCCTGGGTGGAGTTAACATAAAAAAAAAAAAAAAAAAAAAAATGGTGGTGCAACAGGGAACCATTTGAATTGTATGTTTTCCACTTGAATAGCGCGTGACGGCTAAATTTGGAATTTGTAAATAGTGTGCTGCGGTTGCCATTCAGCCTTTTGTATTAATATTTACCCATTTCACTCTGTATACCGATTTGGATTAATAAATTAAAAGAACATGTTTTGCTGACAGTCCACCCATATGGGGTTTCATTGTGTAATTTATTATATTATTGGCGTAGACCCGTGAAAAATAACAGTATATTATCATTATTCTAGGATTTGTGAAACTGAAAGTACATGAAAACATAAAATATTTACCTCGAGATCCACGACTGCCAAAAACAAAAATTTTCCTTTTTCTTAAATTAGTAACGACTTTTTATTGACAAATTAGAGAGAGTATCAGAAATTCACCTTCCGAATGGAAACCTTTTTTTTAGATCTGGTTAGTTACTACCTAAAAAAATATTCCTTATAAACCTTTGAAAAATCACAAAATCTGACTTTTCTGACGCAAATATACACAAATTTTTAAAAATCAAGCAAATTCAATAAAACATTTGAAATAAGCCCCCTAAATGCCCCAACGACAATACTCACCAAAAAACTAAATCATCTCTTCAAACAATATACTAAATTCTCTTCAAAACATAGCGTCAAAAATTCTCTGGAAGTTATGAATAAAATTCAAAAATTAGTTTTCCCGAATTTTTATCTTTAGACGTTGTAAGCCTTTTTAGCAATATCCCTATCCGAGAGTATCTTAAAATTATTGAAGATATACTAGATAAATCTAACATAAACCCATTTATTAAAAAAGACTTGATCGATCTATTTAGAATGTGTTGAAACCAACTACATTGTATTTAACGATAAATTCTATCAGCAAAACGACGGTCTGCCTATAGGGTCGCCATTTAGTCCACTTCTTGCTGAAATATTCATGGACTATACTGAAAATCAAATTTTAAATTCAGTCTTTAGCAAATACATAATTTACTTTATACGTTGTGTTGACGTTATACTGATCTGTTGGAAAGGTACCCACCGACAACTAAATCTTTTTATTACATTAGCTAAGTTGAAAGAGAGTGTAATAAGAAAATTAATTTAGTAGACTTGACAATCGGTGGAAAAAATAATAAACACACATTTGACATTTCCGTAAACCTAGGTTTACAGACACGACCATCAATTTTAAATCTTTGCACCCATGGTCACATAAATTATCTGCGTATCACTCAATGATACATAGACTTACTAATATCCCGCTTGACAATAAAGCATACGAAAAAGAAAAAAAGTACAATTTTATCCATTACGTAAAATAACGGCTTCAGGGATAGAGACATTAATAAATTTATTAATCATAAAAAACACAAAAAATACCTTAACTTAATTTACCCAACGGTTAATAATAAAACGAAAAATAAATTTAGATGTCTGGAATTTGTCGGACCGACATCTAATAAAATTACCTTTCGCACAAACGATAATTTAGGGTCATCTCTTAAAAACTCGAAAAGTAATACACCCAAACTAAAAAAAGCGGCATTTACAAACTTCGGTGTGACGAGTGCAAGGCTGTTTATGTTGAACAAACTGGCCGGTTCTTTTTTTGTTTTTTTAAGTTTCTTTATTCTTTGAATTGTTTGTTACATGAATTGGGGATTTTTCGACCACCATACTAGGCACATGCCTTTAATACTAGATTCAAAGAACACATGCGGTCGTTTAAAAAAACAATAAAATACAATTTGCCAAACATCTCCAGAATAAAAATCATTCGCTTAGTGATAATAATAAGCCAACACCTTTACGTGTACAAAATAAAGGGCGCAATCTTTTAGAGCAGTTAAAAAAATTAATAAAAATTCTAACAATCCGAAAGCCATTTTGATAAAAGAACAAACAAATATGATTCGCTCCCCGCTTTTAGATATTTTGAAGCCGATTTCGAAAGAAAACCCATGAGTCATCATTTTGGAATAACCCAATGATTAGAATAATGACCTTTGGTCAAATTTAAACAATACGTAATTTGGGAAACTTTTAAAATGGAATAACCATTAATAAATGCAGTCATTTTACTCAGAAATTAGTAAGGAAAATTAGAAGATAATTAAAATAAAAGCAATAAAATCTTTTCACTGTAAGTACATATCTAGAAAATGTACAAATGCATCGTCTGTAAGTGGTAAAGCCACAGTTTGATAAAGCCTTCAGAGGACGAAACAGCTGTCACGCGTAATATTAATTACATAGCAGAACTTGTTTATAATTAAACTATTTTTATAAATTTAATAGGTATATTTTTGAATACATAAAAGAAATAAAAAAAATAAAATGGAGTTCTACAAATGAAACTTGAAAACGATTAAAAAAAATAAAACAATTTGAAACAAGCTTCAAAATCAAATTGACGAATGTCAAAACAAATCTTTCCAAAGTACCGTTGCCATGAAAGCCAAAAAGCCACGAATTTAAAGCACCAACTCAGGATCAACTGAAAACCCAAGAATGTTGATAGTTGTAATCTTATGTTCTCACGTATTTCGAATTATCTAACAAATCTGTCTTAACCTAATAAGAAAGGCGTGGGTATTTATTATAAAGTTTCTGCGAAACGTGTTTCAAGTTGCGTGACATTGAAACTTGGATTATTTGTATAAATACTTAACATTAACGTTTCACTTCCAAAGATAAGTTAATCAAGATACCTCGTTCAAGTTACCCAACAAACTATAATTATTAAGTATTAATTGAGAGAAGATTTTTTTTTAATTACTGTATATAAATTATAATCCGACTTCGGTTCTAGGTAGCAACAGAGTATAAGGTTCTCTCGCTATCCCCCTCTTTTATTGAAAATGGCTTTAGCCTTGTTTAAACCAATCTACGCTTTATCCATTTCCTTCTTGGCTCCCCAAAATGGGATTAACTACTGGCAGTTGGCTCTGATGTGCGATAATCTTGGGACTCGATTTCTTGTATTGAATATACAGAATAAATTATCCACAATCCTGGGAGAAAATTCCATGTACCGTTATTATCAATAATAATACGTGCCTAAATAATTTTTAAAAGTCGAAAAAATAAATTAAAAGTCACGTAAAATATACAACAACGTGTACGAAATACGTGCGAATAATCAACAAGGAAAAATATTATTATCACAAAAATTTCTGGAATGCCTTAAATTATAGGAAAATATTATCTACATGTTTGGCTTCTAGATGGCTGCATAAAATTGAATAAAGGTTTGATTCGACCTCAATTGAATCATTAGCTAATATTTACGTTTAAGTATTTCTTTAAACGAAATATCAATCTTGTCGAATCTGGTTTTGATCTTCCTCAGGCATGAGCGTAGATAAAGCTATCAACGGGAGGAATAATCAAGAGCGGAATGAAACATAATATCAAGGGTGGAATGAAACATAAACAAATCTCCATAATACGCACAGATGACTTTGTTAATTAATGTCTTGGGTGCGTGAAGCTTTCAAATAAAATATCCTATATCTGTTTTCCAAAATTAATAATAATAGTTAATTTAATATACGAGACGATGAACGCAAAAAGCTCTTTATTCTTAAAAAATAATTTGTCTATCAATCCTTCCATATAAAAAGTCTTGCTAAAAATACGACATTTTTACGGCTGGCGTAGTCCAGCGGTAAGGCTCTTGACTCGCATTCCGAAGGACGCGGGATCGAATCCCGGCGTGGCAAATAAATTTTATTTTAATAATTTCACAATTTATTCATTTAACAAAATATATAGTATATTTGCGGCACGTTCCAGAGTGGAAGATACTCTCAGTATCGCCCTGGTGTAAGACCACCATTCAGAATTAAAACGTTGCTTGAAATGGCTTTAGCCGTATTTGGTGACCAGATCTGAATAGCCAGGTACTTCCCACCTTCTTCTTCCCCATCTCCTTCCCCTCCCCACTACCTTCAGCCTCACAACACACCCCAATTGGGGATGCCATAGTCTCACTGGCTCCAGACGGGAGAAGTTGGGACTCTTGTGCGGTATTCATATAAAAAATAATTAAAAAATACATTGCGTATATATGAAGTACTAAAGCTGTGAGAAAAAGCATAATTAAATTGCAACTACTAAGACTAACAGGAAAAGAACTAAAATAAATACATCATTAACGATCGCCTCAAAGAAGTTGAAATAGTAAATAAAAAGTCAACCACTTCCAACAAACTTACAGTAACGTTCGGAAGAAGCGACTCTTTGTCATATACATGAATACTTAAGCAAACTACAAATAAATGGAGAAATCATAAGTTACGCAGACGATACAGTCATCCAGTAGAAGCCAATGACTGGAAAACATCACACCTGAAAGCTGAAAAACATTAAACGTACTTAAAAATGGATTGACAACAACACGTTCACACTTAACACTACTAAAACAATATACCAAATATACAGTATGAACAAAAAGGGGCACCCAAAAAATGCTCACTCTATCAATGAATACATTGAAACCTGATTTTGTAAATAAATCCAAAAGACAAAAAACATAAAATACCTCGGGATATTCATTGACGCCCATCTCAAATGGAACGAACGTAAAGACTGTATCACAAACAAACTACTCAAAATATTAGTAATGTATTCTGGTTGAAAGAAATATAAAAAAATAAACTATCTATCCACTAAGCCAATCTATAAATGAACATAGAGTATTAAAAGAGGTAGGCACTGTAATACATAATCAAAATCATTTTAAAAAAACCAATACCAACTTTAAATTTGAGAAATTGGACGAACTTGACATAAAAGAATTATAGGATATATGCACTATTAAATCACACACACAAAAATTAACAAAAATAACAACTCCACATAGACAAATAGAACAAACAGATCTTGTACTTCTACATGAATACCCGCAACTACTTTTGGACAAAGGAGACAGTACTACAGTACCACCTAGGATCAAAATTGTATAATATTTTTTCAGTCACAATTAAAACACAAAATTAACGATCTTGCTTTCAAAAACAAATAAAAAAAACTGAATCAAGTCAACACGATGAGATTTCATAAAAAAAAGGAAAATAAATATTCTTATTTATATAATATACTGGAAAATAATTTTTATTTATATAATATACTGGAATTTTATCAAAAGAATAACCTGGACAGACATTTTCGATGTTATAGAGAATCGCCCGTAAATACAATACACGTATAGAATGACAAAACATAGGCAACATACTCATAGGCTTAAAAAATATACATACATAGGCTTTCTTAAATAAATCACAAATTACAATACCAAGATATTAAATATGCTCCTAGGCAGGTTGGATTATTATACGAAATATCCTATAAACAATGATAACTACTCTATTGAGGTCATTTAATATATTTTTTTTAATTAAACTAAAAAAAACATCTCCAAAAATTACGTTTTGAGCTTTTAAAGTGAACACCGATAAAACGTATGCAAAACGTATGTATGCAACGTATGCAACGGCGCTTCGTGGTGTCACCCGAGGCACGATTCAGTACAAATCATAATTCGAATGGCAGTGCTGCAGAACCACCGCATGTAACAATCATGATGTCAGAAGCTTTTCAGCCAGCCGCAAATATCATCAATTTGACGGCTCATACTGTTTGGCGTGTGGGTAAGGTTCAGAATATTTTATTAAAAAAATTAAACTTCGTTGTGGGAGACGACCTCTCACAAAACGACGAATCATTTCCAATTTTGTAAACGGTAATTAAAATAATAGGTAGTTTATCGTTTATCTGAATGCTTCCAATTCAGAAAATGAATATTAAATTCAAAGCAAAGTTACAGGAGTTGTAGACAGACAGAGTCAATCGCAACTGAAATTAGCAATTTTTAAAATTAATTGTAAAATAACTAAAATCCAATCTAATACGTTAAAATATAAATAAAAGAAATGCTTCTTTTTCCTAGTTCGCGATGTGGGAGAGGACGCGAATCTTTCCCAGAATAAATTTCATTTTTTTAAGTGGATTATTATTAAATTAACTTTTATATTTTAAAAAATTACCCTTTTATGCAAATGCAAATAAATATTCTAATCTCAAGTTTACAATAAAAAAAATTTCCGTTTGATTTTCTTGGTTGACGATAAATGAGTAATTGAATTATTGTAAGATCCTTTATTGTAAGATCCACCGCAGATAATGACACTGGCACTAAATGTTAATGAAAAAGGATAACACTTCTGACATATCTCTCTGATCTGGCAGCGTATTTCCAAGTTTTTAATAGGTGTTAAATTCAATTTCCTGTTAGGGAAAATAGTTTCAAAGGGAAAGAAAACCTCAGAATTGGTACAAAAGTAATAATAATACATCAATAATAACAATGGTTTCAAATTAACCAGCGGCAGCGAGAAAATAGGTTTTAAATTTCTAACCCATTAAAAAAATTAAGTGCACTTAAATTTTAAAACCCTTTTTGTCACAACGATCGTCATGGTTCAACCACAACGTTACTTCTAACTTTTTGCCCGAAAGATTTTTTACAAAACTTTAAAGTTACCGTTAAATATTTAACAAGATTTTGGTAGCTATCACTGTCGTTAAAAAAATTTTCATTAACATAGCCATTGATTGTTAAACACGTACCAAAGCAATTCAGAAAACTTCCAAACTCATTAAATATTTGTATCACACGAGTACCAAAATCAGCATGGATGAAATAAAAAAGATCAATTAAATGTTTGAAGAATGGTAAGGCTGGGGGTTTCGATAATGTTGCTGCTGAATACTTTAGCCGTATTATCCTCAAATGGTTGTGCAGACTTTTTAACCAGTGTTTAGAGGAGGGTTACACACCATTAGATTGGAGAAGGGCTGCAATCCTGCCATTATACAAAGGTAAAGTTGCAAGCATGGATTGTGGGAATCATAGTGCTATTAGCCTGCTTAGTTCAGTCGACAAGCTGTATGGTAGAATATTGATTGAAAGGGTACGAATGGAAACAAAGGATAAAATATGGGATGTGCAAGGTGCTTTTATGAGTGGAAGGTGGTGCACGGACCAGATTTTCTCATTGCGTATGCTTACACGGCGGAACCGCTCGTGCAGTGATTTTCTCGCGTATGTGACTCATGTTTGGGGGCGGCAAGAGTCAAAATAATAGAAAAGCATGTATGAGACGCTGTTTGAGTGAGAACGAGACAAGGAGTGTGTGCCAAGAAAGAGTTGTTTGGCGGTCCGTCCTCTGTTCCTACCCCTGCGGGGAAATGGCATGATGGTTATTTAGTTGGTTGGTTAGTTAGTTTCACGAGTATTTAAACGTCACAAAAAAAATTTGCATACTCTTAAGATCTTGCAAATTTTGAAAATACATAAGTTCAAATTTTTACATTCAATCCTATGAAAATCTTTAATCCTATGGGCGTATATGACTGCAACGGGCATGACTTTATTGTTATCGAACTTACATAGTATATAAGAATTTGATACGATTTGTAACTGAAAGAAATAAAAATATCTTTTGTAGAAGTATCTTATCGTTCCGAGTTATGTACGTGACTTTATACGTAAAACAGATTATATTCACGTTTGAACAATCTTCCACTGTAAAAGAATCTCGCACGATTTATCAAAATGTACATGCCTTGAAAAAGATTACGAAAATAATTTCATATATGATGTTAATGTTTTCCATTCAGAAATCAGAACAATGAATTTGAAAGGTCAGTTTCATTTTAAATCATAATTTTGGTGAAAATTATTTGTTTTTAAAGTTGGAAGCTCGTAGTCGAGCGTAATTTCCCTTGGGGCTAAAGTGTTGAAATCGCCCGATCATCGGAATCAGTTAGAGATGGGGGGGCTATTCTACTGACGTCATAAAAACCTTTTTGAAAATTTTATATTGCGTCGAAGCTCACACCGAAGTCCATTTTCTTTCCTGAACGTAGTTTAAAACAAAGAAACATAATTTGCTCAACTTATTATTTCATTCAGACTTCAGTGAAATATGAAGGAGATTTTGCTGAATTGAATCAGCAGATTGAAAAGCTGGTAGGAAAGACCATTTATCACGGGATTTTTTAAAACTAAATTCATAAATTGAATGATTTTGAAATACATTAACCTGACATAAATATGAAGAAACTAGGGTATGTTTATTCGTTACCCTTTATATATTACATTGTACTGCCTAATAATATTAAAAGCGGAACTATGTTGATTGAACTATGTTGTTCAAAAGTTGCGGAATTTTTTCAACCAAACCAGATTTTGGTGAGAACCAATAAAATAATCTTGCGTTTTCCAAATAATGTGAACTCATTTTTTCGGTTTGGTATCCTTCACATTTTTCCGTTCAGTAAACTCAAACCATTACTCAATATATTTTTCCAACCCTCACAGGAAAGATTTGATAGTATGTCACAATTATTTTTATTTTCAACGTACATATCTTTATGTTAAGATAGTTGCATTTATTAAATTGCTCTATGTTTGCTTTGTTATTTACATATGTTCACATCTTCTGTTTTTTATACTTTTCTGTGTTATACGCTCAACAGAGCTGTCTTTTACATTCACAATTCTCATGTAGAGATCTTTTTAAATTTGTAATATACTTAACTCATTATTTATATACCAACCCTTTCTATCTTTTTTTTTTGTTATTGTTTTTGGGGTGTTATGCCGTGTTTCGCTACCTCCTTCTTTAGCCAACGTTTCGGACAGCGTTACAGTGTCCATCATCAGGGCAGATGAGTCCTTTCTATCCTTTCTATCTTCATCAAAAGTTACATACATTTACTTCTTCAATCTTCGCAATCGGTCAAACAAATCAAATAAGTGTTTTTCAGAGTGATTTGTTTACATTCACTTACATTTTTTTTATAGATACCTAAGTATAAATTGTATATATTTCTTTAGCATTCCAGTATTGTATTACTTAAATAGGATCTCAATTTGGTTTGGTATTTAAACATGTTCTTAACTTCTATTTTCTTTCCTTTGCTGTTTTATAATTTCAAGAGCTCTTCATTACTTATTCTAATTTTGCATGTTATAGTTTATGGCTTATTCTGTAAGTTAGATTATGTAAAAGCTGAAAGGCGTTAATGACACAAATAAATGAATGTATAATCTCTCAATGGAAATCTGTGGTTTGAAACATTCAATATAAAACAAAGAAAAATAATTTGTGAGAATTTCAAATATCAAAGAAAAAGCTCTGAAGATTTATCAAATTGGGTTGCTAAAATATCAATCGTAACATGAAGACGATCGTTTGTTTGTTTAGTAGATGCATTAAAATCTATTGAATCGTGAGCGTTGGTTCTTTCAACAAATTTTACCATCTCGAGTTATGAAACCTAGGAACAACTTTTTTTTCTCAAAAATTAAGACAAGTTTTTAGTTTTCGTAGTAGCGAGTAGTGGGATATAAAATTTCGAAAAACTGCGTTACCACGTTACTCCGTTGCGGTCTTATTTACTTAGATAAAGTGATTTTTATCACGAGATTTTTTCGTCTCTTAAGCCTTTAATTTAAAAAAAATAATTCCGTTCGCCGTCGTTACTCTAATTATTCATATTATTATTCTTTCGTAATTAGATGCCTACTCTAATTTTATAATGGCTTTCCGACATTTTTGCTATTTTTATTTCAAAAATCTTTTTCTCCTCGGTGAAGTACCAAGGCTATTCAATTGTTTCATATTTTTAATTAGAAAATATGAAACAATTGAATAGCCTTGGTACTTCACCCCATCTACAGGGATTAAACATTGGATGGAAGTTTACCGAAAAATCTTTTCTTCCTTTGTAATAATTTATTAATGCAAAACGATCATCTCTTTCCTTTCGTTTTCTACTCCGCGAATTGTTACTCCGAGATAAAACGAATTTAATGAAATCTGCTTCGAATAATGGTTCAGTTCCCACGCAAACCGTTTCAGAAAAAACAAATGATCCTAAGGTATCCCTCAAACTCATTATATTGTATTATTATTTATTATTTGCAATCCTTATAATCCTACGTTAACACAAATAATACGAATTCAGTCATTCAGTTAATTTGAATAATGGTACTTTATTTTGTCTTTATTATTTCAATTAATTCTGGAAATATTTTTAGAACGATTATTTCACTTAAAAGCTATGAGAATTTGAGCTAAATAGATAACAAATTCAAAGCAGTAATTTGTTTTTCGTCATATTTTTTTTAATTACAAACTTTAAAGGTCCAGGACTCAAAAATGTCGCTCGACGCCTTTTGACTGTTTGTGAAATTCTACCGGGTGTTTTTTTTAAACTTAAAAAAAAATAAAACACAAAAGAATCGTGGCAACGGCCTTGGCTTTATTGGATAGATTCCACCTTTTCGGTTGTTGGGGCCGTATAACGGCAATAACGCTGCGAATGTTGGCTTCCAAGGCGTCCATCGTTTCTGGTTTTGGAGTGAATCAAATCCAAAAAACATTATAAGACGCCACACAGCGCGCCGTTGCATCTGCAGAAAGTCACTGTTTTGTGTGCTTCGTGGGCTGGTAGAATCATTGGTACAAATTTCTTCAAAAATGACGCCGGCCAGAACATTACAATCAAAAGAGAGCGCTATAGATCCATAATAACTAACTTTTTTGTTACCCAATTGGATGGCATTAATAGGTTAGAGCTTCAGTTTCAGCACATGGTTTGGTCACAACATGCCACAACACAACGCGCACCTCAATCAATTTATTGAAAGAAAAATTCGATGAACGCATAATTTCGCGTAATGGATCTGTGAATCAGACTACATAATCGTGTGATTTAACAACCTTGGATTTTTTCTGTGGGGATGTGTGAATTTTCTTGATTATGCCAATAAGCCAGATATGACGGACGCCCAAGTCGTTCAGCCAGAATTCTCCGCGTGCTCTAAAAAGTGGTCGAAAATTGAACTTCCAGATTGCGCTTTATTCTAGCCAGCCACGGCGTCCATATGCTTCAAGTCATATTTAAATACTAATGACATAAAAGTATTTAACCAGTAAAGCCAGTGCCTTGCCAATTACCACGATTTTTATTTCATTTTAAAGTTCTATGCTTTTAAAAAAAACACCCGATACTACTTGCTTACTACTCGTATTGCTACCCGTACACATATCATTTATCCGTAAAATCTATATGGGTTATTAGGAAAATTTACTAATTTTCCAGTGAATAAAATTCTTCAACCACAATCTTTTTTATTTCTTTGAAATACATTCTGGAATTTTAGATAAAACTTGCGAAAAACCCTTCAGCTAAACTCGATAATTTCGTCGAGTTGGCATCGTGATTTTTCAAAACAACAAGTAAGAAGAAAAATCGAAAAAAAATTAAAACCTTTTAATTTATAAATGTTTATAGAGAACCATTCTAAGTAGCATTTAAATACAGATCTCACTGAAAGTTAGTTAGGATATCTGAAGTGTAAATAAATCTAACTTGTTTATTTTTGGTGTTTGTCGATTTATTTCCAATCGAGCTAAGTCATGGAAGTCGATTTCAACACTATCCAATAAATTTGAAAGTTTTGTTTATTGGAAAGATTTATCCGCAGACAGATCTCGATTGAAGAAGGTCAACACGCGATTTTGAATTCCGAGAAAATTGAAACGATTCTTGGCTACTAGTTAGTCTGCTTCAATGTCAAAAGTTTATAACGAGTACCTATCTAAAAGGGTTGGATAATTTATTCATGATTTTGATTGCGAATTACAAAGTTGCCCCTGTAAAGTATCTTTCTATTTATATACATACTTCAATCATTTTCCTCGCGGCTACCGTCAAGCCGTCTGCGCGTTTTTTTCAAATTGATCAGACAACACCAAAACTGACAAGATTTTTAAAAATTTATACCTTGCATCAAATGGGGTAGTTTTTTTACTGTGTTGTACATGAAAGAAGCCTAATAGTAAATCAAAATTCTCGAGCATGAAAGATTTCCGGATCTTTGTTAAATATCAACAACAAAAAACTCGATATTATTTTTCGCTTTTCAGTTGTTTTCCATTTAGACGCAGAGTCTAATATTTTGGCGAATACAATTCTATATTTTTCTACGTACATTAAATTTGTAACCATTTTAAATCAGAACAATATCCGAGATACAACTGTTTATTCGTTGAATTACGTAAATGTTTTATTTTTTGCCGTTTGTAGTGATTTTAGCGGTTAACAGCATCAAATTTAGTCAACTTTAACAAAAAACCGGAGATATTATTGTAGGTGTAAAAAACATAACCCTCCCACCCCTTCAAAGTGATAAAATTACTATTCTACACATTAATAGACAAATCCAAGTGCTCTCAAGATGCTTAAATTCGAATTAACTTTCGTTGAAACTTCGTATAAACTGAACCAAAGAAATGCTGCAAAAATGGTTTATGGATCAAGAATTTTTTATTGATATTGTAAGGGTCTGTATTTTAGTGTTCATTGATTTAATGCATCTAATCTTATATATAAATATGCCTATCGGTCTGTGTTAGAAAGTATTCCTGTTTTTTTCCTAATTCTTACCCACACCTAGTCCCCCTACATCACAAGGTCAGCGTATTGACAATCTTCAAAATGACAGCAGTGTTTTTGCTCAGTATCTTGACTGCGAATGATAAAACTAGTTACGTACAAAATCTTCAAAATTACCATTGGTGGTGAAAATTATAATCGGTGCAAAATATAAAGTATGAGTATTATTGGACAAGAGACATCGTTTTCCTACCTTCAGTGAGTTTTTATTTTTTTCCTTTTCCTACCCTTTTACAAAGTTTTAACTTTTTTGAGAATGTTGTGTGCCTTTGAGTTTGGGTATGGCTGTGAGTGTGTTGCCTAGGTTATATGTATTTCTCTGTCTATTTTTATGCCTTTATATTGAAGTCACTAATGTTATTATGATGTTATTCTTCTACATCGTGGTTTCTCGTTATATGTATGATTTGGTTTTATAATTAATATTGTGAAATTGATTTCCTGACAAACTACTTTAATATGCGCATTCTTCAGAACAGATTGAAAGAAAATCTCGACAAAATTACCGTTTTTATTTGATTGACCACACTTCTGAAATTATTTTTTATAAATTGAATAAAGTTCATAACATGATTTACTTGTCGTTTTCGTTAGTTTAACCTTTGTATTATTTCCAGAATCGCTGTGTAAATCCCATTTTCATCCAAAGATAATATTCTCATGTAAAAATATTTGCTGCTAACCGCACATTCACAAAGTTTTCTCGTAGATTTAATAATCTGATAAATTTTTATTTTTCAGAAACTTGAGATTGTTAGTTTTAAACTTTGCAAGTTCTTCTAATAAACTTTATTATTTTCAAAACATCTAGAACAAACCTTTATTAAGTGACCTCGTTCAAAAGTAATAGAAAATTTCTGATTAGAAATATATTTCTCTTCCAGAAAATGTTTCTCTGGTAAAGGTTATTTAATATTAGTTCATTTCGAACAAAACAGTAAAATATATATTTATTTATCTCATAAATTACCCACTTCTGGTACAGAGAAAATTAACAAATGTGCTCATTCTGTTTTAAAATTTATTTATTTATTTAATATCAACGGTATAAATACACCATAAGCACACATACCACAAAATTATAGGAAACATATTAGAAACAGTAAATAAAAATCATAACAGTAAATTGTGGCGTTTCAAAGAGAAATGAAAATCTGTAGTAAAAATAAAACTAATATTGATTGAAAAGATATGATAGTAAAGTATTGTACCTACCTTCCGAGCAGTTAAATAGATCTGCCACATCTGCATATCCATTAGGAACTTCTTGTAAGGCTGGGCGCATACATCCGATTCGGCTTTCCGATTGTCTGATCAGACAATCGGATCGGATTAACACCGCACACATTTGATTCGAAGATCGGATGGGTAATACGACTGGGGCCACGCCCTTCGGACGGCCGGATTGGACGGCCGGCGTGGAAGGGCGTGGCCTATTTTTATTGCCGATCGGATTTTTAATCGGATGTGTGCGGGCTTTCATAAGAAATGTATGGCGCGAAGGCCTTCAGGTTGTCTAATCAGACGAGCATTTCGAGTAACAAGCGAGTATTTCGTATACTCAGTCCGGTTATTGTAGCATTTAAGCAGGATTTTAGAACGAGTGGCTCTCGTGGGTATATGAAATTCAATTAGCTCGGCTAATGTTGTAACTATTTTCGTGTGGATTTATTTACTTTCTAGCACAGACCCATGGCATATTGTATTTATTTAAAAAAAAATCACGGGCTTATTTTTTTTTTAATAAATAAAATATAAAATTTTAATTTAAAAAACAAAATCCACGGTCGAGAACCGAACCCCGACCAATTGCTTGGAAAGCGGCTCTTTTAATAACGGCGGCATAATTTTTTGTTATAACAATATTTTGAAAATACAAGAATTATAGCGCAGACCTGCGAAAAATCTCGGCGTATTATAATTATTTTTTTTTTAAAAGACGTTAAGTTAAAATGATTTTCTATTAAAATATTATATTATAGGTCGGAACTAGGCACCTACTTTATTGCTTGTCTGAATTTTTACACAAGTAGTTCAATTTTTAAAAATGACACTTATATTCAAAGCAAATTCTAGTTCTAGAGTTCATTGAACCATAGTTACCGATGTACAATCAACCGAAAATAGTATTTTTGTGTGATGATGTCCATTCGCGAATAAAAATGAGGCACGATATTTTTAATTTTGATAAGCCGTTTTCCTTTATGAATGAGTTTACAATAACTTCATAACGCTGACAAAATTAATATAATCCCACTGTGTTATGCGCTTATCTATTGGCCAAGTTGCTTTTAGGATATTCCCAAAGCAAAGGAGTCTCATGATGCTCGGTAGAAAGAGATATAAGGTACAGTCCTATATTTTCTACTAGTCATTCTCAACTCCAATGGGAAAGTCTTGGAAGTAAGAAATGCAATTAAACTCAACAATTAGAGCTCCAGGATAATTTTCACAAGCTCTTTTACCGACGAAACTTCTCGGGAAATTCAGAAATCGAAGCCTTCATTATTTTTAGTGACGTTAATTGGTACAAACGGTGATCAGTTTGGATTAAATATTTTGAAACTGGTTCTAATTTGAAAGAACTTAAATAATTCAAAGTCGTTTGCTGAATGTACGAAGGAAATCTGTTATAATTAAGGTTTGAAATTATTTGAAGGCTCCGATAGAAAACATTTTCATGGTTTCCGCTCTAAACCAACCCTTCATATTGGCTAATTAGAACTGACAGGTGCTCTTCGTTTGTCGAAATTTCATAAAATAATGGAATAGCATAAAATAATGTCATAACGGTAATGAACAAAAATGTGGACTCATGAATTTTACCTACCGACGCGACAGTTATCTTTGAATTCGTTTTTTATTAGTTTTACCGTTCTTCTTAATGAAAGGCTCAAGTATAAACAAGTTTAAAATTAAACCGAAATCTGAGGGAAAAATGTTTTGGATTTATCTTGTCTTGAAAGTATTTAGCTAAAAATATGCACAAGACGGAAGTGTAATGTAGTGAAGGGAGTTGAAAATAGATAAGATCAATGGGTGGAAAGGTAGAATCTGCTCCTTGGGTTATCTGAGAAAACGCTCAAAGGGTTGGGCCGTCGATTTCCAGAAGATTACATTTACATTTCCATACAAAAGAAGCGTTTTTACAAGAAAGGTAAAATAAAATAACACTTCGAAACCCAGGCTTGGGCTTAAATTACATTGTCGAAATTAGGCACTTATTTATATAACACAGCTCTATATCATTTTTCTCCCTCAGGTCGAGACTTAAAACGAAAAATGAGTGTTTTTTTTATGTGAATACCGCACAAGAGTCAACCCAACCTCCTGGAGCCAGGGATTCTAGATTCTATGGCATCCCCAATTGGGAAAGTTGTGAGGCTGAAGGTAGCGGGGAGGGGAAGGAGATTGGAAGAGGAAGGTGGGAAAGTATCTGGCTATTCAGATCTGGTTACCAAAGCTGGCTAAAGCCATTTCTGCAATTTTGAATGGTGGTCTTACATCAGGGTAATACTAAGAGTAATATATCTTTTACTATTTTAATTGGGTGAATTTTGAAATAACACAATTTAATCAAATAAAATTTACTTGCGGATGCTTTATTTGAACCCGCAGCCTACGGATTGCTAGACGAAGGTCTTACCCCTCGACCACGAAAACGTTTTATAATAAAAAATAAAAAATAAAAAATAAAAAATTCTAAAAAAGAGTTAGTTTTCGTGTATACGTTGGTGTTTTATTGTTTGGCCTAAGCTAAGCTAACAATGATGAAAAACGGGTATATCAAAATGCAGCCAGAAATATCAGAACCGTTTTGTAGGTACATCTACTCACTTCTTTATCCGTGCTCATACCTGTACAATATACACATGTAAGGCTTACGAAAAAAATATTCAGATTCATATTTTTTTATTCTATGGAATTCTTTATTATACTTTAACATGTTTGGGTTGTGGGGTGTATAAGTCCAAACACCAGCTTATTCGAAATAAATAAATGTGGATAGATGGAATTTTGGTCCCCCGTGATATTTAAAAATAACAACAAAACTTTATTTCTCACACTGACAAGAACCTAATGCCAAATACCGGCGCGCTTGCACCACGTGATCGTCCCTTACTGCCAAATGCGGTGGGAATAAGGAACGTGTTTTATTGGTTACTCCTACGGTCCTACACCTCCCTTCCACATTTTGACTACGATTATTTGTCTCCAGGATCATCTTGTAGATCCTATTTTCATATCTGGAAATCTTGTTGCTGTTTTAGGGCCTTCGCTCATGGAGTAACTGACAACTGGTTGGCAACTCAATTCACGGCGTAACTCAACTTTACGATTTCAGTATTCAAATCAGCTTGTTTAACATAAACATTATTTATTACTAAAATAACAATTATCAACCTTAATATATAATAATAATTTATCAACCTAGGTAAAATCGATAATTTTGAATAGCCCGCTATTTCGATAGATGTCACTTTTGAAGCTGTCATTTTTTTACATTTGACAAGTATAAACTATGCCATTAATAAAAATGGAACGATACACGCTTCAACAACGCGTTGAAATTATTAAAATTCACTATAAAAATGGGAAAAATTTGGCAGAGACGGTTCGTAAAACTCGAACATTTTTGGGTCGTCGTGAAGCACCTTGTCGGACCGCAATACAGAAATTGGTGGAAAAATTCGAGTTGTTGGGACAACATAGTGATGTGAAGAATAAAACCCGTGCACGTCGCTCAAGAACAGCCGAGAATATTGCTGCTGTAGCCGAAAGTGTTGAAGAAAACCCAGGTTTGTCCATTCCTCGTCGTTCTTGGAATTAGGCATTCCACAAACGTCATTACACCGTATTTTGCATAAAGATTTGGGTCTTAAGGCTTATAAAGTTAAGTTAACACAAGAACTCAAGCCGGCCGATCATCAACAACGTCATGTCTTTGCTGATTGGGTCTTTGAATATCAAAATAACAACTCTTATTGGAAAACCCTATATATGATTACAATGAGCCGGCTTGTAGCTTGTAAACTCGCTCATTGTAATCGAGGCTTTACAGTTGATAAATTGCCTGTGTGCGGACCGCCAGTGAAATACGTAAGTTGCTTTCCTGTGGATAGCGATTGAGTTGCCAACTGAATGTTTTTCACCATGAGCGTATGGGCTTAGAGTAATAATGCGTGACTTTGCAAAGGGTAACTAGTTAATTAAAACCATTTTTATAACAACTTAATGAGTAAAACCTCAAATTCTAATACTCTACAGGAGAGCCTCGGCAAATCTAAGGTCTTGGGTTCAGTTCCTAAACTTAGGGGGTGTAAGAATTAACAAGACATCAGGATCCTAGTTTCTAGTGAATCCGTGTAAGGTTAAGTACCTCTTTTCCTATCAACAAGTGCACAAGTGATCTCTTGATACAACCTTGCTGGCCGAATATTTCGTACAAAAAGATAATTCATTTGAGAATAATAAATCTAACTCTTTGGAAAGGTGTGTATTCATCGGGCGAACGAGCGGTACTTTGGGAGCTCTCCGTTAAGGCTGCTGTGGGAATAACAACCCTTTATCTTCATATAAAAGGTGTCAATTTACAACGCCCCGGGGATAACAAATAATTCAGCGAGATGAAAAAACACTAAAGTGTGAATCTGGGAAATTAAAAAAGTAGTTAACATTGTAATAAATCTTCTGTTAGATCTTTTTATTTGATCTAACCCAATCCCCGATTCCTCCACACGATTTTTCTCGTGGACTTGGTCTCTTACCTCCAACTCCGTGTGAATTTTTATGTTATTTAGAAATATTTTTACCAAAGCAACTTCAAAATAAAACATACGGTTTCTTTCCGTTTTTTTTTTTCTGGTGTTTGTAGAGTGAAAGGAAATGATTTAGTTTAACTCGTATTTTAAAAGTTATTGCTAAAAAGGTTCGGTTATTAGAATATTCATTAAAATGTGTGGATTCTTTCACATCGTGTGTTGATTAATTAATTGAATAGAGAATTTTTAACTGATTTTTTTTTTGTATTTTTAATTGATAATAAAATTCATTTATTTAATTGATAATATCTGTAATATTCAAAAATTTGTTTCTGAAAAAAATAGAAAATATACAGAATTAGGAAATGAGATCAAAAGAATTTGGCATTCTCAGACTATAAAAATATTACCATTTGTTATTTCGGCTACTGGCATTATACCTAGCTCTCTCATTCAAATTTTAGGCTTATTAGATTTATCAAAGAATCTATATATAAAAATGCAAAAATCAGTCATATTAAATACATGTAGGATTAGGAAAGATTTTTTTAAATATTTATATTGAGGGATCAGTAGGATTTATCGGTCCAGTTAGGAGTTCTACCGAGACGAACCTTCTGATATGTAAATATCTGGAGTCGGTGAATTATTTTCCCATCTGGTCTCTGGTAGGTTGACATGTTGTTCTTGTATTGTTTTGTATTTATTATACTTATATAGTGCAATTGCATAGCGTGGATTGACCAGATGATCATTTATGGAAAAGTGTGTGGATAGGCTAAGTTTTTCCTGTGGGGAAGATTTAACCCGGATATAAAGTCAAAAGAATAAATAATAACAATGAGTTTAATAAAACTCATTTCGAACGTTGCTACTGATTTTGTTTTTAGAAAATCTAAGTTCCATTTACAATATTACGATGTTGCATTTTGTGTGTTTCCTTACGTGGTCATTATGCCAAATGGGTTTACTATTATTTTTTTTATGTGAGCTCCACTCAGGGCCTTCATGCAGGAGGCCCTGAGGAAAATAATTTCCCTCAGGGCCTATGTCATCTTTGGGGATGCTGTGAGGAGGTTTTTTTAAAGAAAGGAAGGGGGGAGAGTTCTAGGAAGGAAAAGGTTCTAAGGGGTGGGTAGGAAACTGAGGTTCAGTGTGTCCTGGTCATCCACTTCCAAGACCTAGACAAATCTTACCCATGAACCCGGGCACCCCTTTTAAATCACCAAACGTAGCGAACCACTGGGTGACCTATGGCAGTTGGTTATCCAATAAAGGTTCCCGGGCGGCGGTACCGATTCCCGCCTCCCAAATTGTAACAATCATTGCATTGTAACGATCTTTTAACAACAGGAAATTTTTTGTTATAAATAATTTAAAATATCGATAGTCACTTCGACGTTTTGTCAATACTGTCTTTTCATTTGAAGCTTTTCATTAAGCTGGCGTCGTTTTTCCCTTTCTTTCTTTAGCAAGTATTTCTCATTCGAC